>VZTJ01000239.1:7634-80975 GCA_013397795.1 Orthonyx spaldingii
GCTCTTACGGTAGTTGTTCCCGTAAGAAAAATCCGAGTTATTGTGAGGTGCAGTCCCCATACATTTTTAACCATAGTGATTACTAAATTAATAGCAGACCCTAAGACAGATGTCAAAACGTCTTGAAAATGTTTATCTGTGAATAATTGAGAAGGTGGTAAGACGCATTATCTGATTGTGTAATGAAATATGTATGAGGAACAGCTGTTTGCAATAGTCACCTCCCGTTGTTTCATTAGCCTAGAGCCTCCTCTTTAAAGCAGCGCTTCCCTGAAGTTGGCCATTCAGCATCCGCCGCTTCCACCGGCGCCGGCGGCCGAGCTGTGCCCGCCGGAGCCACAGCGGGAAAGGGGTAACCCGGTGTGGTCCCTAGGCCGGTCCACGGGCTCTCCCCTTGGCATTCCTCACTGGTGGTCTGCTCCTAGGGCGGGAGGGAAGAGGCGTGGATGGGGTCCGAAGATGTCTTGCCGGTCAATCTCAACCTGAAGGGGATGCCCTGAGAAGAAGGATCCTAGATGCTCATCTCGGAAGCTCAGCAAACAGCCATTTATTAAGATTTCATGCCGAGCAGCGACAGCCTCGTCGACTGCTTAGCGTTGACATAAACTTCCAGACGTCGAGCATATGCTGTTGCACAGCGTTGTTTATGTGTGGTACCAGATGTTGCTTTGCATCCTATTGTCTGGAGACAATGTTTAGTTCAGGTTAAAATATCTTTACTTAAACTGCTCAGTTGGCCATTGTGTGAGCATTAGTGAAGTGTCATGGAGAGGTAATGGGAAGTCCGGGGAGGTTAGCTCTCCGAGCGTGGCCAGAAGGTCCCTGGTTCATGGTGGGGTTACAGCCACCACTGTCATCTTTTGTTTTCCCTCCTCAGAGAACCCTTGTCCTTCCTCTAAAAGGATGTGCCCCGCTCTCATTCCCTTCGGAGTTTTCTCCACCGTTTCATGAAACGGCCCGATGTTTGTTTTTCTAGTTCCCCTAAATCGCCCGAAAGAGGAAAGGAAAGCGCGGTCCTGCGTCACCGCCACCCCGGGCCGGGCCGGTCCAGGCGGAGCGGGGCGGCCCCGTGCCCCCGCCCGGGGACGCTGGCGCCGGGGGGAAATCGGTCCCGGGCGCAGAGTTCACGCTGCAGCCAGGGCGGCGGCTCCCTCCCCCCAAAATGCCCGGCCGAGCCTTCTTCCCTGCCCTCCCTCTCTGGCCGGGCGAGGGAAGGGGCGGCGGGGCGAGCGGGCCGGGGCAGCCCCCTCCCGCCGTCCGGGAGGGAGCGGCCCGCCTGGAGCCTTTTCTTCCCTTTAACCCCGCAGTTTGGGCCGGCCGCGGCAGCTGACCTGTGGCAAGACTTTTGCTCCGGGAGAGAGGGGGGAAAAAAAGCTGTAGACTTTAATCGGATTTCTCCCCAAACACTTCTGGTATGTTGTTGTTATGCATCTATATGGAGATCATTATTTATAAATGAGCGAGTACAATCAGTCGCAAAGACTTTAAGAGCCCGGATTTGTGTCATTAAGTTGAGGGCGGGGTGGAGTGACTTAGCGCGGAGCGGAGGTGGTGGCCGGTGGGCGAGCGGGACGTCACCTGCCGGCCCGCTGTCCCTTTGGCCACCCTGCCAGCCCAGGCGACATCCCCTGCTGGAGGCCTGGCCGCGGGCAGCCCGGGGCTGGGGCCGTGCCCCGCCAGCTCCGTGTTCCTCTCTCTGCAGTCCTGCTTGGCACAATGGAGGCATATTTCCCGTAAACCAGGTGCCCCGCTAAGAGTGGAGAAGACGTGAGAACATTTTCTGGCAGCAGCAGCAGCAGCAACAGCAGCAGGTTTTATTGGTCACTGTAGCCCCTACCACCTCTGCTCCACGACGGGAGCTCTGACGCCACTTCGGGGCACAGTTAACATCTCTGTAAACGCTCGAATTAAACAAAAAGCCGCATTGTGCATTTCAGCATCGGAAGCGGAGGTTTTGCAAAGTAATGTACCGTATAATGTAGACGTGTTTGTGTTGTTTTCAACATTTTTGCCTGTGCATAATCCCTTATGCCTTTTATTATAGTCCTACACATTACAATTCATCTGTAGAGATACTGCTTCGGAGGGACCTGTTGCACACAGTGATGGTAAATAGTAACCTTGGTAACAGTTTAAAATAAAGATTATAACAATGATGTCAACTGTTTTTATTCATCATACCGTAAATGGGGTCTCAATACTATTGTGCCTGTAGAGGACAGTGTTTAAGAAACAGTTATGAGGTTCCACTTTACTTATTATAAAGCGAGTTATCACTTTTTACCTTGTCCTTAGGTAAACATGATCGTGGTTCTAAGCAGTATAAAGATTTTCAAACTGCTGAGGACTCTGTAAACTTTAATTTTCTGAATGAGGTAGATATTATTATGAATTAGACTTATCAGGCTCCAAGTACCCTTAGGAAGAGCACTGTAGTCTTCCAGAGAAATACCTCGGAATAAGTACTGCTTGGAAACCGTAATGAGTAATGTTAGGAGTGGCTATACCATTAGCCTTCTGCACAGGCTCTCCCCTCTATTAAAGCTTACAGAAAATGCTCACAAGCTGAAAGCAAAATTAAATATAATTGCTTTTATTTACCTATTGCTTTTATATAATTAAAATATTTTTAGTTACATTTATCAAACAGCATCCACTTAGAGTATTACCTGCCACATCTATTAATCCATTTTTCTGTATTAACTACACCACCATTAGCTATTACAATATGAATATATACACATATGTATTACCTATATTGTCTTTGTCAAGATATGTTTTAGTTCTCATTAACAAAAAAATATTCTTGTGGAAGAATCTCTGAAGCGTGTTTTTTACTCACATTTATTAATAATCACAGTTGTCAAGAATTAGATATGCACAGATTGCAAATGAAAAGAAAATATTATATGCAAAATGAAATATACAGTAGAACTGAGTATAACTATTTTCCTCCTTAAAATAAAAAATTTACAGAGTGAAAAACTGAGCTATTAAGCTTACTTAAAAGATGGCTTTGTTGGTTTAATTATACTGTAGTTATTTTATAAATATGTTTCAAAGGAAGCTTGCCATATTGAATGTCAATGAAGCCTGTAAAGAAAAGACTTACAAAAGCTAATGCATACCAAATACCAAATTTTAATCATTAGCATTCCTATTTATTACAAACTAGAGGAACCTATTAACAGACAAGAATTTGTGTTTAGATAGCATTACAATGTTTAGCCATTGAAATAAAAAAGGGCAAAAATTTGCAATCTTCTCCCTCTGTCCTTTAGAACTATGTGCTTGTTTTACTCAAAAAGACAAAGGTCTTCAATCAAAAAACTGATAATAGAAACTGTGAATTTTCATTATTACCATCTGTACCAAAGGAAAACTTGTGCACTTTTATTCAGGCAAAATTTCTACTTTTTTCAAAGGACTGGGGCTGTCTGATTAAGCAATTCAAATATTTTGCACATACCTTAACATCTGCATTGGAAGGATTTCTGGTCATGGGGAAGCACGGGTTGGCTTTGGACTGATTCAGGCCTATAGGGTCAAGCCTGGAGCCTGCCGGGCCTGATCCAATATCAGTAGGCACTTCTGTATCACATTCAGTAGTTTAGATCAAGTCTGGGGTGTGGATAGCAGCTTTCATGCTTAGGATGGAGGAAGGAAGGACTAAACCATTCATGAAGTTAAGCAGGCTGCTAACCAGAAGTTTCTTTTCAGTGCTTGTCGCAAAATCAGCATAGTTATTCATATGCTGCCTATTTGTTCAAGAATTTATTTAAAACCTCTTGGTCAAGCATTTCTACCTTTCAAATGCCATTTAAGAAATTGTATTTTTGCCTCTTTTTAAGATGAGTGTGTGCAAATATACTACATCTCAGAATTTCTAGAAAAAAGTTAGACATATTATTATATAACATATTAAATTTCTGCTATCAATGATAAATAAGCTTTCTTGTGCTTTTCACCAAATTGTACTCTTTTGTGTAAAAAAGAGAAGATTTTGGGGACACTGATATTCACGCTGATGTAACAAACTGATAGATCTTTTTCCCCTCTGTTGCATTCCACACGGTCCTTGCCTTCTCAGCTTGTGAGCATCACTCCTAGAGACTCTGCTGTGTCTATTCAAATTGACAGAGAAATTCAAAACAAGACCAAAGAAGAGGCACAACATCTACAGAACTTCTGGATGACAGATGCTGTCAAATGCTTGTTTTGCCTCAAAGATTACTTCAGTTTTCAAAGAATTGGAGGGGAGGGTAGCAGGGAGCGGTTCAGGAAAGTTCAGCCCATCTGTTTAATCTTTGTTTTCCGATTTTCATTAATTTTTAAACCAGGCTTTATGCTTAATTTAATGAAGGGCTTGGTTTGACTAATAAGGATCACTTTTGATTTTGATTTTGCAAGAACAGAGTGAAGACTAGTACAAAGAAATTCACAGTATAAACATCCTGTCCAAGAAAGGAAGGTTCGCCCTTATTCCATCTACAGGATCCGTAAGTACAAGAAATTTGTTCTCTTTATGGATTTAAACTCCCTGGCTTTAGGATGCTATTGTAGGGCTGGTTGTTTATAGCTTTTACATGAACATATGGTGAGAAGTTTGACTGAAATAGTTCCACAATCAGCATATCTTAGCATGTATGAAATATTTTGAGTAAAGGAGTTCCTGTATGACCCCATTTATGTGATCCATGTTGCTGCTTTTCACTAATGAAAAAAAAACTGATCTGAAATTTACATGAGCGTGATGCCTGGGGATAACAGTCTCATGAAATCAAAATGATGCAGGCTGTCTCTGATTTTGCTAAGATAAATTAGAATTTGGGAGAAAAAACCTCATGGAAAATTAAATATAAAAGCACACAGAGTTTCTGAAATTTTAAGAACTCCTGTTTTTTCCTGGGAGGTTTTTTCTGAGTCAAAGATCTCCAGTTTATTATCAATGAAGAGTAGTTCTTCAAGAGGCTAGAGACAGCCTAGATTAAAATAAACCTGAAGGAATCTGTGTATTGTCTCTCAAGTATTGTAACTTTCACAAGGAGAGCTTTTTCTAGGTCAACATGTCTATAACCCAAAATGGAGCTGATCCATAGATCTACAACTCAGGTGCTGCTGGAAGGACAGATGTCTCGCAGGTCTTTCACTTACACTTAGATGACATGCTAGATAGCTACCATTAGAAGTTCTTCAGCAGAAAAGCTTTAATTTGAAATGTTTATGCCTATCAAACCCAAAATGTTTTAACTCTAAGTCCTGTTGCTAGAGTGGCAAATGTATTTTAAAGGAGAAATGGTAGTAATGCAATAGTTCTGACAATGAAGTTCAGACAAAAAAAAAGAGCAGCCCTATGGAAGAAGAAGCAGCGTGATGAATCACTTCTTTGTTCATACTGTCCCTTTAATACAAAGCAGAATACAAATGTTTGAACAAAAATGCTTCAATTGTTGCATTCTCAGCAATGCTTTCTTTAAACCATCCAGAGTCCTTTGTAGCCACATACAGGATGCGACAGAACAATTTGGAAAGGATTCATCTATCAAGTTTAACAACTTTCTGGTGTAACTTCAGAGAGGTTTATTGCTTATTCATGTGGAAGTGAGTACACTCAACTTGTTTTGCCTGGTTTTGCTACTTTTGCTGGTTTGCAAGGCTGTTCTGGTAGCTGCAAATGGCTTCTCGAGTGACATTTGCTGACATTCAGTGGTGTATATTTATCAGTATTCTTCACCTCACTTCTATACGTGTAATCTATTTTATTTTGTTCTTCATAGCAACCTCCTTTCCACTGTCCATGGCCTGAAAATGATAAATGGCACAGTGGCATATTTCCCTGGTTGCACTAAAATGTCACTGTGAAAAATCTTTAATGGACTAAGTGTAGCTTTTCAGGTTATAACTTGTCAAGTTACGGAGAAATTCTAGAGTTTCTCCCTAACCCACCATTCTTTGGAACCACAAGCAGTGCAGGCAGAGACTAATTATAAGTTACACCAGTCAGAGCAGGACAAAAGTAAATGAAGTAGAAACTGTTTGATCAAGGCTCGTTTTGTACTTGCTCTCTGCACTTGTGTTGTGTTACCTGATGTCCTCTGTTCAGGCTGATGCTGGATGTGCCTTACTGCTTATGTATGCATATGCATGTATGCTGAGATGCAGGCTATTTCAAAGAATTTGCGTATCACTGTAGCACTGGATGTATTTATACTGCTCCTACATTTGGGGGTGCCAAGGGAAACCCTCCAGGCTGGCCAAAGTAATGAAATGCATTAAGAAGGAATCTCTGGTGGCACCTGTGATTAAAGTGAACACTAACTGAGAAAAAATAGGTGAGAGGACATAGTGTTACTATCCTCGTTTTGTTCACGTACCAAAATAGGTAAAGAATGGCTGACTTAGACTTTAAAGGAACCTCAGAAATACAACATACCTGCCCTGGACTCAGGGATCTAGAAGACTACCCTGCTTTAGGTTTTCTGCTCCTTTTTCAGCAGTTCTTGATCAACTTTTTTGACATAATGCTCAAGTACGCAATACGTTAGTATGAGACAAAACAGTTTTTGAGAACATTCACCCTAAATCTGACTGCAGATGAGTCTTTGGTGTCACTTTTCCTTAGTTTTCCCTACCTTTGCAATGAATACTTAAAAGAGACTTCTTAGTTCCTTGGAACAAGAGACCTTTAAAGAGAAATCTACTTCCCTGTTTTATGATCCTAAAGCATCATACCCAGATTTCCTCTCACTGAAGAGCTAGAAAGCACAGAAGGAACGAAATGCTAGAACCAACAAGAACATTTGTTTTGCAGCAAGTGGTGAATGGTGCATTTCATCTGACAAAGAGGACATTTTTGATGTTGAGGGACAACAGCACCACTTTAGGTCATGCCATGAAGTAGGAAGTAGCTGAAATTATTTTATGTGATTTTTACCTTCCTTGTCATTTAAATGGTATTTTCTTTATCAGTGAGGACAAGAGGTTGTAAATCTTGAAGTGGTGTGCAGCATTAAATACTTACTTGGCTTTTGATAAGAAACCGGGGTGGAAATGCTTTAGAGTAAAATCTACCTTCCTTTTCTTCCATTCCCTATACCAACTCCTACCTTTTTACAAACACGCTATTGTGAGGCCTGTGCACTCTTATATCTGTACCAGTTCCAGAGGGTCCTTGTTTCACTCTTAGGACTTCAGTGTTCATATACTCACTCCATGATATGATCCTTCTGCAAGGATGCGGCTTTAAATCCCTATGCCTACAAAATACGCCTGGTGGGAAAAAACCTCTTTTTTGACTAACTTTAAAATCATGTCAGGAAGTGTCACGAGTCTGTCAGTGCTCCCAATTAACATTTTCAGTGCTTATTTATGGTGTAGACATAGATCACCCAATATTTTGCTTTAGAACAGAGTTTAGACCTCACTTTGTTTCCAAGGCAAAGCTTAAGGGAAAAGAAACGTCTTCTACTAGAATAGCTGAAAACAGCTGGAGGAAGGTTTTTGTATACTAAGGAGGACTTGTATCTGAAACCCTTTTTCCTCGTAGATAAAACAGTTTGTCTAAGAGAAAATACTGCCTCTTTCAGGAGTTTTTATCATATTCTTAGACCATACTACTAAAACAGCTACAGTATTAGTGTGTTTTGTTTGTTCTGTAGTGGTGAGCAAAATACACTTAAAATGCTTTCGAAATGAAGCCCTATCAAGCCTTTAAGGCCTCTGCTAATTATCTGCAGTTGACACTCCCCTGGAAGCCAGCAGAGGCTCTGTGCTTGGATCTAGAAATTCTAAAATTTATTGGTTTTTCTTCCTAGAGGACAAATAAAGACTTTTCTCCAGTTCAATCTGCAACCCTCAGTTTACCCCGAGTTTGGTTTACTGCATTTAATACCTGTCCTAGTGAAAGCCAGATGAGCATGTTCTGCTACCACTACACTCAAGCGTCCGAGGAGCTCTAAAGAGCCTTGGGGTTTTCTACTGCTTCAGGGGCACTTTCTCCCCACTCAGAGGAGTGTAAATTCAGCCACTGACTAGGGTCAGAACATGGTTCTGAGAGTTTAGCTTGCAATGTTCTGGTGCTACACCACCCTTCAGAAAGCCAGCTGCCTGCTCCACAGGCATGAGGCCAGATCAATCTGCTCTTCACAGTTCTTCAGAGACATTCAAGGAAAACTCTCTGGGGCTGAGGAGACAAACCAGCATCAAGCCTTCATGCAGAAGTTGCCAGTTTGGCACCTATTTTTTTAGCATGGCATTGCAAGGAGTTCAACTTTTCACATCTGTTTATTTAGTTTGACTGTTTATGGCCTTCCAAATGCAACTGTCTTCTGTGTGTCCAAATGCGGCAGGGGATGGTTTGACTTTGTGAAAAGATGGTGAAAAATGGAAATAAAGCAGCTTCCCTAAGGGCTTACTCATAAGACACACTGCTGCTTGTGGCTTGTTTCCCATGGAGGACAAAATTTATCCTAGTGTTTGACATATATGAAGATAACACCCCTGCTCTTTGCCAGCATCAAAAGGGAGGATGTACTCAAAGATCTCAAGTTGCATGCAGAGACTATCAACAGCTTCAGATTAAGCACAGCCAATATCACTGGGACCAAACTGGATATTGCATTATTGTCCTTTTTATCATCATTTTTATTCTTGTGTGTGTGTGTGTTCAATACCTCACTTGAAAAACAAAACACTGAAATAAAAACCGCACACATTTTTCCTACTGAAGTGGTCTACCTGACAATAATATTCAAGTACTTCTTTCTAAAAAATACTTTAGAACGCATCAAAGTTACAGTAAGGAAAAGAAAATATTCATACTGGCCTTTTCAAGAGCAATTGCCTCATGCCAAATTTTACTCCATTTTAGTAGGAGCAGAGCTAAGGCACGACCACAGTCCAGAGCAATTTCACACCTATAAGCATGGGTAGATTTCCTGGTGAACAGGTAAGGTTGTTGCAGACCCTCTCCTGTATCCTTGCTAGATTACAGGATAAATTATGGCCAAGTTTCTGCACTGCTCCCTAATACATAATATGGGTGCAATCATCTCTGTGTAAATCCCTTTGTGGATTTGGGCCTGAGTGTTTTTGAAAATCCCACCCACATGGGACACCCGTAGGTCAAATGAAAAATTGCATAAGCTATTAACTAAAGCTACAGCTTATAAAAAGTTACCCACAAGAAAGGTACACAGGTTAGTGCTGCTCCAGGGCATCCTTAAGTCACACTTCAGCAAGTTATAAAGTTATCTTTGGAGAGCAATCATACCAGGTTGTCAGCCCTGTAAGGATAGATTTATGTGTCTCTGACATGTCAGTTGTCGTCTTTGCCACTTCATTGCGGCTATGATATTTCAGCAGGAGGTAACCGCTGCTATTCCCCTACCTGAAAATCCACAGAACTTTCTTCTGTAAACATTTATTACCCTGGATGTTTTCCCATCACTGGACTGCATCTCTGAATTCATCTATATGTTTTTTTTTTAACTCTCACTCACAGGTCAGTGCTTGTTTGTCTCAAATTTTTCTCATTTTAATCTGAATTTATGTAGCAGAAGGTTCATGGGCAAACCTTTTTGCCACAAAAGACTCCATGCTTTGTTGGTTTTGTTTTAGTGATATCATTTAAAAGGACACAGGTTTGGTTTTTTGTGTTGCTGAGGAAGTAATACAGGTCATCACCCTGCACTGGAAGAGTTACTGTCTGCATCATGAAGGAGCCTAATCAAGTGGTTTTGTTAATAAGCTGCACTGTCAATGCAACATTTTCATTGAGTTTTCCTCCAGGGTTGGACTTGCTTTTCCCTATATTCTCCTAAAAAAGTGTTCTGCAAGTTGGAGAAATGATTTGTTCTGGGTGAGCCTAAAGTGAACAACTAGAGAACGGAAACTCACAAAGTGAGCTTATGTTTAAGGCCTTAATTTTCCTCAAGGGTGAGCACAGTGGCAATGCCAATGCCAGGCAGCAGGCTGTGTCTTGACTGCAGTTGCATTGCAGCCTGAACCCTCATCCCAGGTTCAGAGCTGTGCACACTGAATTGGCGCTCGGTAGACAGAAGTTGGAGAGAGAACAGTATATGGCCCAGGAGTAATCTGTAGCCTAAGTGATATGATCCTCCCAATATTCTTAACTTTTGTACAAAATGCCCCCTGGGGACACATTTACAGAGTTGCCATTTCAGCAAATGACATTTTGCATATTCTTTGGAGATGCCACATAGGTAATGCAATCATACTCAGCTCAAAGTGACCATGTGAATTGAACATGACTCAGCTGCTCTCTGGATTACACACACAGGGTATTTTATGCCAGTAGACAGTAAGAGGAGCTGAAGTAGGGCTAGAAAAGGGAGAAAAGACATCTTCCCTTCAGCACTGCCATTTTGGTGTTGCTGCAATGTTCTACACAGGTAGCAGCTTATACTGGTGTATAGTGGGGATCTGCTTCGTAACAACATAATTTTTTATAAAAACCAAAGTCTATCTCAGACTTTATCACTATTATTATCTCACCAGAATTAATACTCAGAAGCTACTAAGGAAGTATGCTAAAAACTGTAGTGGTATCACTTTTGCAAGTTCCTGGTTATTTCCCTTCTCTCATTAGGGCATGTCAAAACTTACTAGAGACCCATATCACTTTTCCCCTGATTCTGTGCTTTAATTTCTTAAAAGTTTTCTTCACTGATTTTTTTTTTTACTATTCCCTTTAGTTTACTGATCTGATTATTCCCTTTACCCACACCTGCCTACTGTGGTCTCCTTCCTCATGCTGGGGACAACTGTTTTTTTCTAATTACGAGAAGGCCTTCCTATTTCTCTTTGGAATTATTTTAAAAATAAATTCTCTTTCTCTTTGTCATTAAGACCGCTCAAATATTTGATCATTATTTATTCTGAAGTTGTTTGTCTCCTTTAGACTGTAAGGATTTTACAAGTTAAAATACGTCTGATCTCACTGTTAACAGCAGGTAGGGTTCAGAGCAGAACCAAGTGAGGCCAATTAAATCTACTCATGAAACTTCCCAGCATTCCACTGATGCTCCAGTTCCATCTTGCAGCAAACATAAGTGCTTTTAGAAGGTTTGTTTTTATACAAACAAACAAACAAACAAACAAACAAACAAACAAACACAGCCTCCACCAAAAGAACATGTGATCCCCCCCTGCATACTCAGGTTCAAATTCCTGACCTGCTGTGTCTCTAGCTGCAGATGACTGTGTCAATTCACCCACAGCCTGATAGTTATCCTCGGGCAAGATGCACTCCATAGTTTCTCCTAGAGATGATCTATTTCCTATAACAAAGCTTTTTTCAGAGTCATTATCTGAATTTGCACCCTCATGTATCGGGTGAGCATCCCCACAACTGCACTGCAGAACTGCACTGAAACTGAGCTGCACTTTCTAATGAAAATTTATTTCATTGCTAAATTCCCAATCAGCTCTAATTTGGAAGCCCCAGCTGAGCTCCTGCTGTGAGACACATATCATAAGAGACAGATCTTGCTGTGAAGGGCTGGTAGGTTGGAGAGATGAAGGCTGAGAAGAAAAGTACAATAGCAAGGTGAAATGGCTTCCTCAGAATCATGCAATGGGTCAGTGGCAGTTTTAGGTCTTCTTAGTGCCAGCCACAGCCCCCTCTCACGTCCTGAGCTTAGAGACAGGCTTAGCTTTCTCCTGGTCATCTTTTCATTAACTAGATTATTCTTGCATGTAGGTTAACGCTTGGGTGCACAAGTTCAGCAGTTTTGAACCTTACTGTTTACAAGGCATCGTGTACATACATACGGCACCATCGAAAACTTTGAGGTAACAGATAACAAGGGTGTCACAGTAAAACGCTTAAAAGCCAGACCCTATTGCACCAGAGTAGGCAAGGGGACAAAGAAATTAAGTGTTGTTCTAACTGAAGTCTGCCAGCTGCTCTGAACAAAGTAAGAAATATCATTCAAGTTTCACAGTTTAGAAAATCTGGCATAAGATGGTGCACCTGAGCCTGTACAGGTTGTTAAGCCAATGTCATGGTTAGAATGTAATGCCTTAGTTAAAATTAAACTTTTTCAGATGCTTCCCTAAACCTCTAAGGCTTTGAGAATTTTTACTTTTAAAGTAAGTTCATTTTTTGTTCTGCCCTTACACTGATTAGGAACAGAATTAGTGACAACTTGTTGTATATTATAAATAGTATACAATTGCATTTTGTTTATTTTTCCTAGGAGCTTTCTGAAACTAAAATTTCTCTTTGAGGACAGCTGGTCCATGCCCCTGAGGAAAAAGATGCTTATGTCAAGGCTGAGGTTAATGATTTTAATTTGCAGCTTTTGTGGGAATATTGTTTTGATTCTGCAGATATCTCTGTCTCTATTGTTTTAAAAAAGTGACAATACTTAAATAAGGCTTTACATCTTATTACCCCAAAACACATTTAATTTTGTTTGACTAGATCATGTCAGTATGTTAATAGAATAATTGTTATTCCAAACATGCTTGGTGAACTTGAATAGCAAAGTGAAGTTTATACGTTTAATCAAATATATTCAGTAATTCCAGTGGAAAATGCAGAAGTGTTTTCCATCAATATTTCTTTGACTTTTGAAATGAATATACATTGCCCAAATTGTCATTCTTGTGGATCCATTTTCTATCCATATCCAAGCAATTGAATTTATTTGTATGGCTGTTCACAATGGCTGAAAAGGGAAAAAACCCACAAGGTTGCATTGGCAACACTTCTTGCTGGAAGTGCTTTTACAGGTATGTGATCCAGGGAAGGAAATGTCTTGCAGATTTTCAAGCCATAAGTTTTAAGTTGGGTCTTGAAACCAGCTGTGATTTCCAAAACTGTACTGTATTTTTGGATGTTTTATAAAAAGGCTGCCATTTCTCTTCTTTGTCTCTCATGCAACATTTCGTCTTTCCTTCTGCATGAAATGATGACTTAAAGCTTGTCTAGTTCCTTCAGAGAGTTTTGAAAGAGAGAAAAAGGCTTAAAAAATGTTAATTGATAAAAAGTCTATCAGTAGTGCTATCTGGTTTAGAAACCAAGCAGTGAACCTTGAGAACTGCCCATGGACTGGCATTGTGCAGGCCTGGGAAAGTGGCAGGATAGTCTGGTATGAATGGGAACAGGAGCTTTGGGGAGTAGTGGAGATTCTGAGGGGACACTTGAAGAGACAACACAGAAGTGGGATATGAAATGGAAGGGGCTGAGGAAGAAAGATCTTGAGGGCACAGGAGCAGAACAGGGAATTGCAAAGAGCCTGTAAGACCAAGAGGGAGTTAAGGGATCCTATGAGGCTTCTTGCTGCTGTTAACCCAGCTAAATCTCTGGATAACACTGTGGGCAGATGCCCAAAGGGAATTCGTTGAATGTGGTTTGTAATCTTTCTCTATATTTATCACTAAACTCTCTACATTTTCTTTAAGAACCTTTATCCAGTAGTGACTGCTTCTGGACCCAGCCAGGACAGAACATTGCTAGATGGACTTTTGGTGGGTAGCACGGCCAGCAGAGAGCAGGTGAAGGCAGTGCCCCTGAGCTCAAGTGTATCGTGTTTGCAATTTGTTTCAGGAGTGACCCTGAACCTTCCAGCCCCTGCAAGATCATCGGTCCTCAGGGAATGCGAGGAAGCGTGGACACAAAGAGGGAAACTTGAAGAATTTCTCCAGGAAGAAAAGATGTAAATATTCTTGCATATTGGCTGATGGTTTTTAAAGATTTTGCTAAATAGCACTGTTTTATTACTTCTAATAGTAGAAAAACAACTAGAACAGAAAATATAAAATTGCCCTAGGATCACAGTGTTGTTATGTATTTCCTCAGGTTATCTTAATTGGAAACCTCATTTGAGATAAGATATTTGTTTCAGTGGTATGGCTCCTGTTAAGTTATTATGGAATTAAGAATATGATGATTTTAATGTTAACAAACAGTAGGATATAATCCAACATTTCCACCACATTTAAAAATGCTGTAGAACTGCTGATGGAACTATGTTTTTCTTGCTTCTAGATAATGTGCATCACAAAAGGTTATTTAATATGGAAATTCACCTTTCCCAATATACTTATTTTCATCCTCTACAGTGTATTCAGAGTATTTTGTGTAGCTTCTCTGCTCTGAAAAATCCATGGACAAATTTTCATGGAGATAGTTAGATATAGATATATCTGTTTTTCTTTCAGGGGAAAGTGGCAACTGAACAAAATCTGTTCTTTCAACCAAGCAGCAAAGCAGCAGTATAGGACCAGAGCTGGAAGTCCTTGTGCTGTAAATCCACACCAATTCAACTAAGAACAAGCACTTGTCAATATTAAATTCAAACTAGTGTAGCTGAGAGTAGAAATGGCCTTTGTTTTTGAAACCCTTGGAGTCTGAAGTGAAAAAAAAAAAAGGAGCAGGGTTTAACCTTTAAACCTTTCACTGACCTTTAAGCAGTACTTTGGATTATATCTGCCCTTGTTAATCTGACGCCACTTGCAAACATAACTGGCATTCCTGTTTTTTAAGTATACCTTACATAGATTACAGAATGGGCTAGCAATTCAAAAGTTTGGCTCCTGTTCATTATGTCTTTATCACCTTTTAAAGTGATGCTTATCTTTGTAAAGAAAATTTTATAGTTAACAGCAATGTGTCGAAACGCATCGTTTAAGTGATGGCCAGGCATAGATCTATACTCTTGGAGGTGCAAACACATGTGTTGACCAAGACATTAAATTTTGCAGAATTCCTGTATTAATGTAGAACTCTATGACAACCAGCTTTGTTAACACCTCTTTCCATCACAGGTAAGTAGAAACTTCTACAACATCTAGTCAGACCACTCTTTTTTCTTCTTTGGCTTTTCTTTCTTTCACGCTATTCACATCACTGCTTAGCATGTACTTTTTTCTCACATACCTTTCCCATACATATCTTCATTTTGGTCTATTAAATCCAAACTACAGGTACAAATGACATAAAATGAACCATGAATTTATCTTGGACAAGATCTCATTGTTCTCATAATCTAAACAGAGTTTAATTAACACTAGAAACATCTACTGCTTGATATAAATAAAATAGTCTAAAATTGGTGATTGTGATTTCCCCTTTTCATTCACACAATGATTGCAAAATGTCTTGCCATTCACATGGAAATTTGTCTTCTAAGTACATCTGTCTTTAGTGGAAAAGTGTCGTGGGCAGAGCACAAATTTGTGAGAGGATGCATATATTTAAGAAATTACTGCTGTACCATATTCTGTGTCCATCATTCGAATCAAGAATTTTCCTGCTGGAATGTTAGAGGAACTGCCCTTTACATTCAAGCTACTCTTCAAGTGAAGAAATACTGGACTTAGAAATTGACAAAATTTCAAACAGGTTATTTTGCACTGAAATATGAAATGCTGAAAATTGCTGAGACAACCTAGCACAACAGAGGCATCCAGGCTGAGTCAGTGTGAGAAACACCATTGTAGGTTTAGAAAACTAAATGTATGGGATTTGTTTCTGTGTAAAGTTTTACCAGGACCTGACATTGTAAAGACATTGAGTGTCATCAGCTTTAAAGGAATAGAGAGTTGATAAGCAGAGAGCAAACACTGAAAGGTCTTCTGATGTAGCTGGTGAAAAGCATCTGCATTTTATGTTGGATATTTATTTGAATATGAAAAGTACTATAAATTTTTTTATCATCTCATCTCTTGCTGTTGCATGTTGGAGAATGACTAAATCTCTGGAGAGGGATCAGATCTGTAAAAATTGTCAGCTGTTAAGACAAGGTATTCAGTGAATAAATGAATTATTGTACTGAAGTCCTTTATTGAATATTCTTGTGTCACTGCTTTAGTTAAGTATCAAGAACACAAGCATTTAGCAATATTACTTTAAATTCAAAATGCCTTGAAAGGACTGAGATTGAATTTGCAAATGTAATCAAGAATAAAACGTGTGCCTTGGATTACATGTCACTTCTTGGGATGTTTTGACATAACACATTTAGAAAATACTTTCCTGTGACAGAAATTATTAAAATACATTTCAGCTATCTGTGACTTCTAACAGAGCCAGTCCAGTTCTTGGTTAGCTTGTTCTCTGCATCACAGTAAGCACCAGCTGACATGCTCACTTGTATATCAGTGTGGAGGCCAACTGCTTAAGGCTAAAGTGCTATTGTGTTCCTTGTGTGAGTAATCCTATTAGCAGCAAGGGAACATAGGCATGGATAAACTGTAGGATGGTCAGAAGTGAGAAAATAACCTGACTTCCTTCTCTTTTCTAGAGATGATCCGTGAAGCTATTTTAGACAGACCTCTTGTGTGATGGTACCAACATCTTCAAAGCCTGAATCTTTTTATCTCCTCTCAGGGGTACCAAAATCACACCAGCTCTTCAATATGTGTTCAGACAGGCACACTTAGAAAAGTACATAAGCAAATCCATTCAATAATCTGTCCTCTTCATTTCCAAAATACCAGTACCAAAATAGAAAATATAAGGATACACAGTGAAGTATTTTTCTCTGTGTCTTTGATGAAAACACACTTACTCAAGAAATTCAGTATATAAGGACCACAGAACATTGTTCCCAAAGAGCAACCATGTCCATAAAGGAAAATAAACACCTGAAATTGAGTATTAAATCTACTTTTATTAAATATAGTTAAATTAATTACAGCTTCTCAGTATCAAATTTTAGTATTAAGTGTAGTATTATGTTAAAAAAATTAATCCAAATAGACACTTCTTACTACAGAGTTTTGCTCAAATTTGCTACTCATATTTGTGGGACTTGCAGAAATCCAAGAATGGCAGCTTTGGGTTTGCTAAGAAAATGTCACACTTGAACTTATCCAGGAGAGCAAGTAAGACTGCCTGTTGATAGCAACATTCTCAGAACAGCATGATTAATTTACTGAAAAAAACCACCCGCCCATCCATGTAGGCCAGGCAAATACCAGAAACAAAAAAGGTTATTACTTTTTGCAATGCACCTGTTCTTAGTCCGTGATGAGAGGATTGTGAAGACAGTGATGGAGCATCATCAAAAACCTGTTGCTTTGTGCTCTGTGACACATTTGCTGTACCAGGAATGAAACAGAGAGAAGGAATTTGGTTGTTGTCGTTATGAAATCCAGAACCTGGTTCTATAACCTGCTGATGACATGGACCTCTGTTGTCATTTGGCAGTGATTATATATTCACAGTCTTAATTAATAATTATGGATGTTGCATGACATGCTGTTAACACCCTATCTGAAAATAAAATGAGTACTGACATGTCAAGGACTTGGCTAAAAGGTGTTTTGGTTTCTCTCTCATTAGTACTGGATCTCACTGATGATCTGTTAATCATTTTAACTTCATCAGATGAAACAATAAGATGGGCAAAGGCAGGTTCTGCTTCCCACAGCGTCCTGGAACTGGTACCAGCTGCACTAGAGGTAAGGCAAGGTTAGAAATGTACTAAGGCAACCCAAGTACCAACTAACCAGTACCCACCACTCCTGCTCAAATCCTCCTGCTTTCCATGGATCATTCCCACATTGACTGGGTGGCAGAGAACAACAGCTGCCCCACTCCTTAGGCCATTGGCTAAGATTTGTGGAACTCATGCATTTGAAAGCTTCATGTGGGAAAAGAAAGTGAAGACTGAGCACTCACACCCTAGGGAAAATGCACAGCTACCACACCGGAGGGCACAGCAGGATGTGGAGCACCATCACCAAATTTTGTCAAAGAGCAATACCTCTTGGACTTTTATGATGTCCCTGAACTGAGAAATGTGGTCTGTGTATAACATTCCAGAGGCAGTCCCTTGGGTGAGGCAGAGAGACCCCTGTTCTCTGCACAGGTCACAGAGGGAGTGAGACATGAAAAAGAGGAAAGGGAAGACGATTGCCCTGCCCTGGCAAGCAGGTGCTCTTCTCAATCTATATCATAGCAAATACCCCAAGAATATTAAGGCTGGAAATTGAGGAACTTTAACCTGCTTAAGACCCTGGGGTTCTTACGCCTTTACGTACACTTGTGCAGAGAAGAATGTACGACTTGCAGTTCAAAATACAGATACAATTAATGCTGATGTTTGGTAACCAGTTCTTGTATGATCCTTTGGAAAAAAAGAAAAAAAGAGAGAAAGCAAGCAAAACTCCCGCAATTTAACTTTGCTGTAAGACTTGACTTCCTCCCCTTAGAAACATTAAAATCCAAGTACATCCCAGCAAAATATTTTCTGGAGATGGTACTCAGTACATAAAAAGCTAAGCAAATAAATTTCAAACATGGAAGTACCAGACCTTAGAGCTTGGAATTTAAAACTGCAAAGTGCACAGAAATAAAACCCTTATGGACACACTAAAATGTCTAATTCATTATTATTTCAAAAAAGATTAAAAAATAATTTCTTAACATTAAAGTGCAATCAAGCACTGAAGAAATTATTTAAACTTTCCATAGGAAAAAAGCACACTCTAGAATGCTGCAAGGGTATTGATGGCTATTAAATATTTACTTTTCTCTCTAGCTCACACTAGAAAGAGTAATTTGTATTTGGCAGAAACTGGCTGCAATTACATTAGTCAATCCAAAAGCCCAACTTGCTCATACAAAATGCAAACAAATTAGTTAAAATGGTCTAATTAGCAGACTGTAAAAATGCAAAGCAAGGCTGGCATAAAAATGTGTGCTAGACAAGTATACTTCTACAAAATAAACAGAAAGGCAAATATGAAATAGTCTAATAAAACCTAGCTAAAGGACTATAATGTGCACCCAAATATTTAGGGATTGCACACTTTAAAGAAAAGTTTCTATGGACCCTTCAATATTTTCTTGCAACCCACATTCCACCATGAATACATGACTAATACCACAGCTGAAGTTCTGGAATTTCAGTTCAGCCCTGTGGAGCCGTGTGAGGGCAGGTTATATATACATTTTGTGTGAGAATATACACAAACACAGATCCTAGTCAAATTAATCAGAGTGCTAGGTAGCTTTGGAGCACACAAAGAATATAGGATGTGGCCTATGGAAGGAAGGTCAAGTCATTTCTTTACATGTAGTGTATTTGTTTTTGTTTCCACAATTAAGATAAATAACTAGAAGCACACGGAAATGTGGAAACAGCTTAGATAAAAGATAAAACACGTTTGTTCTTATGAGAAATATAAACTGTGGGCATTGTCCATAAGGACTCAGTTTACTGGTTAAGAAGAATCACCACAAAAACTGTATTATTGTGGTCATTGATATATTAGACCAGAAAGGACTTTAGCATCTTTTCCTTCATAATGCTGCTGCAATTTCTTAGTCTGTGGGGTTTTAACTCTCTAGTTTCTACACTATAGATATAATAGTTCATTATGATTCGTAACCTTAAAAGAAGCTATTGCAAAGTGATTATGTGAATTTGTCTCATCTCTCCACATGTTCTCCTGTCCTTCAGCATAGTGGAAGCCACAGTCTGTCTTCTTGCCACCTGACAGAGGATGGGTGGCTTTGGTAAAATAGTTAGAGACGCATTGAAGGAACAGAAACCATGAATAACCTCCAACAAAAATGTGAGGCTATTTGGCACAAAGAACCTGTGTGCAAAAGCAGTGCAGCAGCAGAAGGTTCTGCCTACACTGAAGAAGAGGTCACCCAACAGAAAACAACCCTTGGCAAAAGCAGAGCAGTGGCCACAAGGTGTGGTCATTAAGGCTATTACCACTTCTAGCACGTAACAGCTGACTCACTCAGTTATTTCACTGAAATGGTTGATTGTGGCACCTTCACTCCCCCATGCTGTCCTCACATTGCCTCTCTGTGCCAAAGAGGTTCAGTCCATCACTCTTTCTCATGGAGAGTATTTATTTGGTGGGAAGAACCTCTCACTCTACAAGATGTCCCTGCTAGTTTCAGTGCCATTGGAGGAGTAAGGTATTTGTGAGTGTAAGAGCAGAGTGCAGAAGAGATGGACTGTTATTTGACTTAGTGCTTGACAAATAGCTTTGAGAAGGTTAAAAGTAACAAGCTACATTACAGAAATTATCTTTTCCACTTTCTTACCTGTTGCCAGATATTTCCACCTCATAACATTTTCCATACACTGAGAATGTGGAATCCCACAGAGCTCCCTGGTGATGACTGGATAAAACAAGGATGGGAGGGTCTGGAGGGTCTATAACAGTAGCAAGCGATGAAGCACCGTGTAGTTACTTTGGTTTTCTGAAACAGAATATTGGGAAAAGTTGTTTTTTTGTTTTGTTCCAATCTGAATGATCTTTTTGATAGTCTATGAGACACAAATTAGAAGAGAAGTGCTTTTATCTTTGCAGGGAATACAGAGTAGCTTTAAGGGATCTGAGCTAAGTAGGATGCTGCGGGGTAAAAAGCTTGATTCATTTTTTTCCTGAAGAGAAGGCAGCTTCTTTACCTTGACTCTGAGGTAGCTCAGGGAAGTTGCTGTACCAGTCTGAAATCAGTTCGTGTTCTACTTTTACCAGCCCTCTTTCCTTTGCTGATTTCATTAACATTTTGCTACTTAGAAAAAAATTCAGTGTAAAATTACACACGTATATACAGGATGATGAAACCAACTCTTGTTCCCTATTTCTAAAACACAACAGTTTTTCCTTTGTTACTGTGGACCAAACAGATCTAGAATTTGTGAGGTAAGCATAATTTATTCCAGACTCATGCTGCAATAATTTATGTTCTTGAGCCTTTGCAAATGTATAGTCACTAGAGAGCTGTCTGCCGACAGGAGTTTTTACACATATTTCATCTAAATCAACACTCCAAATGCAACATCGAAGGTGCAGTGAGTTTGTGTGGATTTGTAGCACTCCCTGGAGGACTCTGTGTCTAAAAACCAATAAACATTTCACAGTTTTCAGTAAGTGGAGATTTTCATCATTTTTGCTGCATGCAATATTGAACTGAGTTTCTCATTTTAATTTCAGTATTATTCCACAGTAATTGGAGAATAACTTCTTGCAAGTGAATGATAAAAGTGAAAATAAATCTTTCTATACTTAGATGCTGCTTTATTTTCATTATAAGCAAAGCAGCAAACCAGAATATTCATTGATAAGCAAAATGTTTTTCGTACTAATTGAGAACTACTGCAAGATATTGATACTTGATTATCAGAACAAGTAAAAAGAAGACAAATAAACATTTATTTTTTTTACTTTATAAGTGTTTTTGGGTTTTGTACACCTAATATGTGTGTCACAAGTCCAGTTGTGAAAACTTAATTCTGCACAATACTCATTGTTACAAGCTGTAAGCTTATGTGGAGATGAAAATTTCTAATGATTAGTCTGAAATCAGTTGATACAAAGGAAAGACTGAACATGAGGTCTAGATCTCAAATTTATTCCTTAAACAGCAAGATGCTGTTTCTAGAATGAATTGATCATGAAATATTTCAGAAAGACTGGTCAGAATCCATCCCTGCAGATGCAGAAGGGCAAACATACGGATGGTGTGTGTGGCCAGTGTTTACAGAGGTCTATGATTAACAAATAATCTAGATAAATAACATTAGTTAGGGTTATGCAAACAAACATCAAATAAATCAAGGCCTCCTGCTCATGCATAGATACAAAAACAGCACTTCTGCATGTTTTCTCTTTGTTTGGGGTGGTTTTTGATTGGTTGGTTGGTTTCACTTAAATAGGTGTCAGCAGACAACGAATTTAATCAACCAAAATTTTTAAAGTTAGAAATGATTTGGAGCAAGGCCACAAAGTGTCTCTAACCCTCCATCACAGTATTGATACCCACAGTCCCTTAGGGTCAGCAGGTTGCATCTTGCATAGGTGCACTGCCATGCAGATTGCATCAATGCAGCTCTGCAGCCAGCACAAAGCAACAGCAGAGTCCAGACAAAGATCACGTGTGACTACTAACATAGAGTGTTGGAAGTAAAGGAGATGCAAGAGCAAAAGTGAAAAGATCTATGCTAGTTTATTTTTTTTTTTTGCTCATGGGCATTCAGACTTTTATTTTTTGTCAAATGAAATGTATGGATAAAAGCAATTTTTTGATATTGCTATGTGTGATGCATTAGGAAGAAGACAAATATAATGTGCATTTTTTGTATGCGTGATTGTTTACATAAGCAGAATTTCATATGAAAAGAGGAAATACAGGTATTACATATCTAATGCCTGCTTCCTTGTGTTATCCTGTCCAGCATAGCATGGTTCTATGCTAACAGACTAATTGTGAAACAGTTATTTCAGTATATGAATAAGTGAAATGTGCTTATTTAATAATTCTTTATTTTATTTCCAGGAATTTCTGTAACATAAACCACTAAAATTTGCTATCCAGTTTCTATTTAATTATGATACTATTCTTTTACATCTTGAGGTTCTTTACCTCAAGAGTAACTTACTTTTTATCTCCACAAATATCAGTATGTGTCCAGTATGAACCAAACACAAATAGTTTAACATAGAAGCAGTAGCACTGTGTCTCCTGCTCTACAAACAGCATTTCACACCCTGGTGCATAGAAGTTTTAGGGGATCCTTGCACAATCTGAGCAAAGGGAAGTAAATGTTTAATGTGAGACATTGCTTTCCATTTTTGTTCTGTAATCTAAAACATTAGGCGACACCCAACTGAACAAAGTGTAGGATTTATTAATGTCTTTTCCCCACCAGCTAATCAGATACTTCAGGAGTACCAATTCATTTGTTGATAAATTTAATGTTATTTTTTAACAGTACTTACAGCTGTGCAAATGGTCACCAGCAACAGTTTTCTGCCCACCTCCCAGTGTTACCTCCTTTTAGATGAACAAAACTCCCTACAGCAGCCTGTCCTCCCTATGGGCAGTGACTGGTGTGTTGCGCTCACGCTGGAAGGTTGGATGGCTTTTAGCATGAGGGGACAACCAGCACTCCTTATCTTTTGCTGCATGGCACTGGAAGCGGCAAATGATGTTCTTGGCACCATGGAAATTGTGCAGAGGCATCAGAAATTCCTGAGACCACAGGGCCCTCCTGGAGGTAGATGGCTAGGAACTGTAGAGGCAGGTTGCAGTTGAGTATCTCTTTTAAGGATAATATTAACACAAAAATTGCCTGCACACTCCAATAGTGTTGGCATGGCACATTCCAGTGGAAGTGACTGTCACCAGAGCAAGGAACACCCGCTCCTCTTCTGCTGTCTTTCCTTTGGTTGTAGCTTTTGTTATAAACCAAGGGACTCAAAAATACAGAGCTCACCAACTAACCAGCCACATAGCACCTCCCCCTGCTCAAGGCTTGCACTGGAAATGGGAACAATCGGTAGCGAGTGTGAGTGAGTCCTGAACAAAACAAGGTAGGTGCTGTAGGGAAAGTATTGTGTTGGAACCGCCTATTGCCCTGGAGAGGATGCTTGAAGAAGTTGTTTGCCTCAGGATGCCAACCACAGCTTCTCCTTCCAGCTTGCCACTGGGGAGAGTGTTCTCTCTGCACCCCTCCTTCCCCTCTCTTCTTTTCTTTCTTTGTCATTGTTGCTATGTGCCATCAACTGTGGAACCTGCTAAGAAATTGTCATTCATGTGAATTTTTCTTGATGTCCTTTGTGAAACACACTGATTCAATCATGTCTACTCTCTCAGCAACTTAGAAAAATCAAACACCACTTATTGGCTAGAAACTGAAAGGAAATAGTAAGATTTTGAGCCAGCAGATGACATCCATTTGTATATAGAAACACTTGAATGAAAGGCAGTAGGCAGCAAGATGTAATCTGGCTGGGACAATAGGTCTGAATCAAGTGCTCAGGTTGGACATGGAAGTAAAAGCCAAAGCTATGGGCAATGCAGTGTACGGTTCAAGTGTCTGAAAGGTTATTCTCCCATCAACATCCAGCATTTCAACCTGGACCTACAAACTTTGCCGCTCTTGTTGCCAGCAGCTCTGCTGCTATTGCAGAACTTCTCAAGGCACTAGCATCGCCTTTGACAACGAAAGAAACAAATGTGCCAAAGTTGTTTTCTTTACTGAATGCAGTTTTCATAATTGTGGATATAGTTATCCAATGACTTCCTGAAAGATTGACCCTCTTGCATGACTAACAACTCGCCATAGTATATAGCAAATTCTAAACGCTGAAAAGACATGTTCTACCATGTAGTTTCAGGTCTGGGATATCAAGGAACACTTTTCATCATCACAAACAACAGCTGGAAGTCTAGAGTCTGATTCAAACCACTCAAGGGCTTTTTTCACAAACTCCGAGAGGGACGAAGTCCTGTCTGTGACTCACTTCATGTCATATCTTAGAAGTCACAGAAAATTTATGTGCAATTCCGAATATTCTATATAGAATATAGAGTCTTAAAATGAGAAAATATAGAGCTTTAATATACAGAGTTAATAGTCTGTTTCTTCTTAGATATAGGAACAACTTTTACACAAAAATGGCACACAAGAAATGCTTGAAAACATTATATAGCTCTGGGATTTTAAGTCTTTTCCTTTGAAACTGAGTATGGTTGTTCAGTGGCTGAGGATGGCAAGTAAATCAGATACACTGAAACCTAACAAACTGTTGTCCTAAAAGCTACTAAAGTTACTAGGTGCTTGGACGGGCCACCTCCCCTCTGAAGTCAAAGACAGTTTTGCAAGCATTCATCACTGGAGACAGAGCGATTCTATTCTCCAGCTCTTCCCTTCTCTCCCTGTGGAGGCTGAGGGGAGGAAGAAGGGTGTTACAAATTACCATCAATGATGAAAAAGAAAAGTGTCAGTCCCCACTATCTATTTAGTATGCAAGTTAGCTTACCAGTTTGGGAGGCAATAATGCAACCTGAAATGTATAATGAAAGCACAAAACACAAAAAAAGTTGCTGGCATGTATTTATCACCCTGCACCACTCACCTGACTAGATTCACAGTTGCAGAAGGTTGAATCCCATGACACAGTGCTTTTGCAGAACACTTTCTTTATTTATAGCAGATTTCACACTTGGCTACCGTATCTCCACTGGCAGAATTCCTGCTTGCCCATAACAAGCCACTTCAGGCATATCAACAAGACCTGAGCCTATATTTAACAGTGAAAGAGTATTTTTGCAACTTTGTTCTCCTGTAGGAAATCTTGGTGGTACCTTGACTGGTGATTTCTATATTACAATTTCCAGTTCACTTTCACTTCTCGATACATTTCAGGAACCACCTGCAAACAAAATCAACCATCAGCATTTCTTATGCAATCAAAATTTTCAGTTGTATTTTGAAAAGAGATGCTAGAGAGTGTTGCTTCTGCATAGAGCTCTCATTTTAGGTTCTTTACTCATCTCAACCCTTTCTAGTGTTAATGCATCTGTATGCCAATAAGGCTTTTTAAGTCCCCAGAGCTCTTGGTTGTCATTCCAGGACTGTCGTTACTGTCTTTAAATTAAAACTCAGCTAAGGTGATTTTGGTGTGACTCCCTATGGGGACTTCTTGATACAAGACTCAGTCCAAGCTCCAACCCCAAATTATGAATACATGTTCATAGTGCACACCTACACAATCAAAGCTACTTATCTGAGCCACAAACAGGGGGACAAATTGTGATGGAATTATGCACCCCAAAATATTTATGTGGTGACTGTCAGGGAGCTGCAAGGTCCTTTCCAGCACCTTACTACTGTGCTTAATTTGAAATGGCATCTTGTATTCTGGAATTGGAGCTGGAAGTAAATAACAGAAGACTTAGGCTTTTTTTTTTACCAAGTATTTTTGCCTTAAATCGGAGATCCCCAACAGTTACTCCTAAATAAATCTTGGAAGCTAGGAGGGGAACTTTCTACTCTTGAGCAATGTCAAAATAAAATTTTGTATATATCTGTAAAAAAAGAAGTGAATGACAGGGAATGTTGTGCCATTTATGTCAAGCTAGACCATTGAAGCCCTTATTTCACCATTACAGTTTATAATTTATTTCAGAGGAGGGTTATTTCTCATTTATTTCAGCATATTCAGATGACAGAAAAATATTTGAGATATACTCAGAATTTTTCTATTAAACTGAAACAAAACTATGGCCTCAGTCCACAGGAATTACTTTAACACTGGAACTTAAGTATAGGACCATGACTGTAAGCAGGGAAGTTACATCAGATGAAGCAGAAGCAACACAGTAAGGAATTCCTGACTGCTGGAAAGTTTGCTGGACACCCTGTCTGTTACATTTTTTACTACACTGTGAAACTTAGGAATAAATGGATTTAGAATTAAATAAATCTCCTCTATTTACAATTTATGTGAATCAATTTTTAGTGGGAAGGGGAAAATGGAGCGAAGTTTGGGGTTTCTAGCAGTTCTGGTTCTCTGCTCCTCTGCATGTCCAATATGTGAGAATATGGAGGTGCAGCCCATCTCCTTTTAAATGGCCCCAGGCAGGGGCAGCCAGATTGGACCTCAGCAGAGGGGGTGTTTTATACATGCAGTGTTAGCTGCAAAGCAAATTTTTATTATACTCTTTGTTTCTCTAAGCCCTTGTTCCATGCACAGAATGGTCCATAAAAAAGCCCACCAAAACAAAAACCCTCACCATTTTCCCAGTATCTTCATGGTCAATATAACTACATTTTAAGTAAAAGCTTCTTTTATCACCTCAGCTAGCTTACTTACATATAATAAGCACTGCTGAGTAGTACATCTGGCTAATGATTATCTTTTACATATTGATATTAGTACCTGAAGTGGGAACAGCTTATTTCCTGAATACTATTACCATTTTGAAATTGTATGCACAGGGGAAAAAAACCAATTCTATAAATTAAACAAGAAGTTCTGAGAACTTATATCCCCCAGTTCACATCCAGATACTAATGCATCTCATTTACTTTGTTGCTATTCCCTTGAGTTATCTGTGTCATGCAGACCAGTCTTGCATGTCATGTTAACTATCCACTGAAAAAAGCTAGAAGTGTACTTGTAACAGTGCCCTAAGCGAGCATACAAGGTAGGTAGAAGAACATAAAAAATTCATCACTGTTACATTTCAAGTTGCTTGGATATTTTCATTCCAATAGGACAGAACCCATGTCAGCTAAAGATGGAGCTATAATTAAACTGATATGGCATTCACAATTGCCTCAAAACCCGCTGTAGTTGTCATATGTTTCTTTTCCCCATCTTTAAACTATATGGAAATCAATTATCTCAACAAACCAGCTGTAAGGACTGTATGCCAACCACTTACACTTGAAGTGAATAAATTATTTGAAATTCATTATTGATGTGAACAACTCTTCAAGATTTAAAGCACCAGTCCATTTTCTGTGCTGAGATTCACATGGAATTTTAACAAGTTCAGCACTATCCTCCTTCATAAATTCACACAGCAAACTGTTATGCAAATAGCTAGAGTTCAGGGATTGGCGAGCCGTGCACAGAAAATTATGCTTCAGATGACAAAGTGCCCGTGAGTTAATGGTTCTTTACATTTAGTGACAAATTTGTTCCTGATTTACCCCAGAGTGACAGACACAGGGTAAAAGGGGGACATCAGAGACTGAAAATACCATTTGTGTGTCAAGGATGTTAGCAACCTGGAGTGGTGATAGGCACTGGTGTCTACAGGATATGAAATTGAGTTGATGTGATGTCATTTTGGCTCTACTGTAACCTGGTTATCTCTTGCCAAGACTTCATGTATGATTAGTCAGCTCGGAGAGGACAGCAAGCCTTATCAGGCACACTTCCTGACATTCCTGTCAACTTAAGAAATGTGGTTAAGGAATTTAAGATGAGGTGTCACATCTTCATATCAAATCCCATTGAGTCACCACCTACAAGTTTGAAGACTCCTTCTAAAAATATTAATGAAAAGGAAAAAGGAAGTTTGGGCTGTAAGTTTGACCTTGTAGTGCACTTTGCATGCTACAACCCTCTAAGTTAGTGTCTTTATTATGCATACATTCTCTTTGTATACACAGAAAATAATTGCTGTACAGGCTGTGGAGAAGTAATATTAATTAATATTAATGCAAAAGCATGTTCTGAGTTAGCTGACTTCTAGTCTGCAGAATAAGGCAACCTTTTATATGCCTGAGCAGTTTTCAAAGAAGGTCCTTGTGTAAAAAGCTTACCATCCCATATATTTAACGGGGACTATATTTGTAATGGTTAATAGACAGATGAAAATACCAAGCATAACAATATTTTTTCATCTCTTCAAAGGAAAATTTTGTACAATGTAATAGTCACACTGTATACAGACTATTTCAAGTTTCTTTTCAAAAGCAAGTTAGCAGCGTGCTATTTTCATGCCATTACATTTGTCCAAATGCACAATTTGTATTAATAAAGGCAGTTGCATTCACTTCCTTGCAGTGGGGCTCAAAGTTAAAATTCATTGCTAAGTCAAAAAGATTCCTGATATGCTGCAGACCAAAACACCGCATAAACAAGACACAGTAAAGGGTCTGTCTATAGACCACCATCTGGAAGACTGAACATGCATAACTACCCAGTTTTTCAGCCATTGCCAAGCAATTCTTCCAAGAATTTCAGGGCCTGGTAAGGTCCAAAGAGTCTTCTCATGCAGCACACAACTGCTTCACAACCCTTAAAGAGAAGCTTACAGTTCCAAATCCTGACACATAAGGTACACATTCCCTCAGCAACAGTTTTTCTGGTTAATAATTATAAATATATCTGTATTGAATAACTAGCCCAGGGGAAACTGACTCTACATGGCACAAACAATCATGTCTCCTTCATTTAGAGATGATCCTGGTGATTGCAATGCAGGTCCAGAAGACATGTAGACTGTATAAGCACATCTGAGAACAGATACAGAAGACGGTAACTGGCTGCAAGAGCACTGTTAAAAGGAACATAAAGCTATAATTACATTATAACTTTGGTTTTTTCTGTTAATGAGGAGAGCAGCAATAAAATTCATTTTGCACCTTGCCTTATTGATTTGATTGATTTCATCTTTAACCAAAAAAAAAAAATCACTATTTGGCTGAATAGTCCTACAAGGGCTTTTTTGCTTTTCCAAAACCAGTTTGCAACATTTGAGAATATGTACCTTGAATTCTTGCTTCTAACTTTAAATGCACTGCTTAATAAAACACAACAGGAAGAACCAGTGGAAACACTTTGAACAGAGCAAACAACTTAGACCTTTAACTCTGTCACTTTTCTCATGACAATGAAATGCTGAAACAAGAGCATCTGTGACCTGTAGGTTCAACAAGCTAAACCCACGAAGTTCAGAAATGCCCTCTGCTCACCATGAAGAACTGTCCAGCAGCCAGAATAATTCCTCTTCAAGAAACAAATGATGTCATAAATCTTTTTGTGCACAACGATAGGTAACCTGCCCTTTACCAAACTTTCATTACTATTTCAGAGTAGACAAACATAAAAGAAGAAAAGGTTTAACACCTCAGTTATCTTGAGCTGAGCTATAGAAACATTTGGTAATTCAGAGACAAAACTTTTATTGCTGGTGTACAGCTTTCAACCTGAAACTATGTAAAACTTTAATTGACTATAGAGATTATGAATCATCTTCTGAAAGTCTTTTCCTGTGGAACAATAATTTAATTGTATAGATCTCTCAGTCCATAAGCAAGCATGAGAAGAGAGCAATCAATGTATTCTTTAGAGTATAATTTCAAAATTCTTCAATCTAAATAGGTCCAAGAATACCACTAGATCTCTCCTGCTTGGATCTGACAGCTGGGTTAATTTTACCTGAAACATTCTGATTTTTCTGGGGATAGACATCAACATTTTTAGATGTTGGATATTTTTGTGTTAATATTATCCTTAAAAGTGATACTCAACTGCAACCTGCCTCTACAGTTCCTTGCCACATACAAAATCAATATTTTCAGCAGAGAAATGGGTAAGAACAAGGCCACTGTCAATGCCTTCCAGTGCCAGCCCTGGAGCAAGACTGAGAAATAAGTTTCCTTACTTCTCTTACCAGTAGGACTCTAAGCATGCTTATACCACCTGCAGTTGTCAAGGTACATCGTTCCACACGTCTCAAAATCAGCCATCACTCTAAAATAAGCCATTGGTATGAACACACATCACCCAGCTATAGATATGCTGTGTGGACATAATGCCCTGCTCTTCATATCTAAGCAATTAAATCAACAGATGCTTGGCTGGTAAATGATGACGCTCTCTCTTTCTGTAATTGTCCCAAAGAGGAAGAAAGAAAGACTGTTGGAAGAGACAGAAGTTTTTCCTGTAGATGTTTCTGTGAGAGATGCAAGCAAAAATCATATTACGGGACAGTGATTATGATGTGGAAGGTGATGAATATGGGAGATGAAAGTTCAGTGGAACTTCGGTTTAGGTTAAGATTTAGTTCACCTAAATTTTAGTGCCTACACATTTGGTGTTTGGACTGTGCATTGCCCAGACAACCTCCAAAGTGCAGAGAGATGGGCAACCCCAAAGGGCAAAACACCTCCTAGAATGAGAATTATCCAAGACCAGAGGAAGGGATTCCCTCCTGGGGATTGACTATTTGTCTCCTTTGACCATGGAGCATATTGTAAGGTGTCAGAACAAGCTATTACCCTATATTTCAAGGGCAATTTTTGTATCTGAACATCTGGTTTGGGCTTATCTCTTATTCTTAAAGCATGACCACTCATTAGAATGGAAATGATGCTTCTTTATATTTGCATTTTAAAAAGTACATTTATAGGATAAAGTAGCTGATGATCAGTGCATAATGCAAGGACACTCTGTGGCACTCAGCTTTGCAGGAGACAACATTATGAGATTATATTGACTCTAGTCTTACTTCTATTGAGGTCACTGAAAGTTTTACTACAGACGCCAAGGAAAAGAAGCTCAGGCCCAGATAACAGCAGCCATCAGTCTTTGCCATTGTCTCGAAAGAAGAGACATCTGTCTTCTAACCTTGATCTTTCTTTAAAATTTATTTGCCTTTATCACTGGACATTTTGATTTCTATTCCACCCCCCAAATTTTTCTGAAAGAGTTTCCTTTTCTACCATTAACCCCAGTTATTGCTTATGCACTTTACTATGTCTTCAAACAGCATTCAAGTTCCAATAAATAAGCAAACAAACAAACACAAAAATAACAAATAATTAAAAATGACATACTGACTTTATCTGTAACTGCAGTAGGTCAACTGAGCTTAGTTGTAGTCAGTGGAAAGTGTCATGATAGAAGAGTCCCCGCTCCAACTGGTCTTTTGTTGATGGTCAGGGACAAAGAAAATAATTTGACCTTCTTTCCAACACACTTGCTCTTCACACTAATGCCTCCAATATGAATGCTTGCATTGTATTTCACTGAGGTGAGATTAGAAGAAGATGCCAGGAGAGGGGGCCTTCTACATGAGACAGATGAAAAAACAAGCAAGCCAGAGAAAAAATAGAAACAAATGGAAAATTTATGGGGATAGGGAGGGAGCAATTGAAATGGAATGCTAAAATATGTGCATAGCATCTATTTGGGCAGGGATACATACTGGAATATGATTTTCTAAATATGCAGCTTTTGCCTTACCAGAATTATTTTAATTGTCAATTATCCCTTTTGAAAATGGGTGGGAGTGCCATGCATCTTTGCCTAAGAAGAAAAATAAGTTATTATACATTTTATAGTCATAAGCTGCCCTGCAAATCCCTGTAATTAAATGGAGAGCTTGCTTTGTAGATTCCAAAAGCTTTGTCATTCTAGCTCCTGCACTTTTCTCTGGCAACAGGACATTTGTTTTTCCGCAGATGGAAAAAGAAAGAACCCCAGGGTCCTGGCTAGACCTTATTATGTTGTTATCCATTCCCAACTCCTGATTTCCTTGAACAAGGTCTTTCAAGGGTGTTTACACCCAACCTATCCCCTCTGGGAATGTCATCATCACGTGTGTGTCCTGTAAAACACACCAGTTTTTCCTAAACACGGTCTGGTTCTGCTATTTTTGCTGGGCCTTTGACAATGTGTCATCTTTGAAGTGTCATTGCGTTAACCTTTTGCTATGTTTGGGGTGCCAGTGTCAACTGCAGGCGCCTCTGGAAGGATGTGCATTTGATTGGCAAAGACAGGGTGATTGACACCGGGTTAGTCTTCTGTCAAAACTCAAGTGTATCACTGTGTGGCAAAGCTGTTCTGCTCAGTGCCACCCGTCCCCATCCCTGCCATGTTGGTGCATTTCAGCCCACTGTCAAAGACAGCTAACAACTGGTGTTGGTGCTGTACCGTCAAAAGCAAACCTACTGGTGATCAGTGACAGAAAAGTCTCTACTTGGGGCAGTAAAAAAAGTGCATTTTAATTCTATCTGTCTGCCTGGCGATCTGTATATTTACATATACATACACACCCTCAGCTAGTTGATTCTTCAGTAGAAAAATGTAAGCTTTGAATAATTAATATGTAAGGCCTGATTTGTCGGTCTTTGTTTTTTCTATCTAGGAAGCAAATGAGAGTTTTCCTAGATACCAGTTCTACAGATTAAGTCCAGTTATCAGCAACTTTGATTCAGATAGCTGCAAAGTTTTAACATGTTCTAGCTTGCCAGTCTTACACTCAACTTTCTGCTTTAAAACTGAAGATATGGCTAAGAGTAATTAAGAAAATATTTAAAGAGGAGGATAATTACTCAAGTAATTTGTCTTTTAAAATTAACAATGTGCTCTTATCTATTGGCCTAAAAACCTATGTGAAATTTTTGTACTATTCAGAGAAGTCACTCTATTACACTCTTGAGAGGGTTCATTTGCATTCACTGACCATCTCATTACATTTTGCCTGTAGTCTTTCCTGTAATTCCAGTTGGATATGCTATTCTTCTCTCTTAACACCTTGGGCAACAGGCTACAATATTAAAAATGTGATGCTTCTCAGTTGCATCTGACAGCCAGTGAATCAGTGTTTCCTTTTTGAATACGTGAACCAATAATTAAAAATCTGTGGATTCCTGATTTTGTGCCTTGTATACATTGTCTTCAATGTGTTTTTAGAAGATGTGAGGTTTTAGAAGCATCCCAGATCTAGCTTTTAATATGTGTGTCCATTTTTAATGAGAAGGTTCCTTTTAACACTGTCACTGTTTTTTTCTTTCCTTTAGAAAAAACCTAAAAACTGTTTAATGAAACTTATTATGGAAACAAGTTGATTTCTGGACAAAATGTCAGGAATCCTTACTCAAGATAGCAGTGAAAGCAACAGTGAAATAATCCACTTGCGTAAAACACTGTTGCTATCTTCTCAATCAGGAAAGTTCTGTTCTGTTGATTTGGAAAGGATGCTAGGCTTTCCCCATTCCAGAGACTTCCACAAATGAAAGATTTACTCTGTTACAGAGTGAAACTGATGACTACAACCTTGGCTAATTTGCAATGAAGAATACAATTCTAGTTTTGTACTTTCGTTTGTTCTGTCTTCTTTTCTACCTCTGGATATCTTCTGCTCCTGTTGTCTCCCATCACTTCTCAGCCATACTTGCTGTCTCCTTCATATCCCCAGTTTTCTGTTGACTTCCCATTGCATGCTTCCTGTCATAGACCCATCTTTTAAAGACAGTTTCCATCTCTGTGTTCTTACTGCATGACAATTTTGTCTAAGAGTATTAAACTACTGCATCAACTTCTTTAACTCATCCCCACTGATCCAATATTGAGATGTTAATGACTTCCTTAATCTCACAGAACTGTTTTCAATAAACTCTTTGCTGAGCTTTTCTCATCATGCCTTCATGAAACCTTGGAGAGGTTCAGATATCCTCCCCACCACAAAGTCATATTTCTCTTTGGTTTTATAGTTCTTTCCTTATGTCTCTCTTTAGCACAATCTTTTTGCTTCAACCAAATGTGTAACAAACCTCAATTCAGTGGCAATGACTCAGAAATTTGTCTCTGCTAGGTACCATCCTACCTTATCTTCATCCACACAATCCTTAGCCTGTTTCCAACAAAAAAACAGGCCCCTTGTACTTCCTTAAACATTTTTGATCTCTTCCTTACTACCTGTACCATTATTTTCTCTGACATTGAGACTTATAGCTGAGGATAGTCTTTGACTTTCTCTCCAACCACACATCCAGGCTGCATTACACTTCTGCCACATCTGTCTCCAGATCATACCTAAAATTTCTCTATTTCTGACAAAAACTCACATCTGAGGTAGCTGGGTCTGTTCAGTCTTGAGCAGAGGTGGCTCAGAGGGGACTTCATCAATGTCTAACACCATCTGAAGCAGGGGTGTCAAGAGGAGTCAGGCTCTTCTCAGTGGTGCTGAGCAATAGAACAACAGGCAGAAGCTGATGCACAGGAAGTTCCATCTGAACATGAGGAGAAATTTCTTTACTGTGCTCATTACTGGGCACTGGAACAGGTTGTCCAGAGAGGCTGTGGAGTCTCTCTCACTGGAGGTGTTCAAGAACTGTCTGGATGCAATCCTGTGCAATGAGCTCTAGGATGACCCTGCTTGAGCAGGGAGGCTGTACTGGATGACCCCACTGGTGGTTCCTTTCAACCTTAGTCATTCTGTGATTCTGTCATCAAAAACTCTGAACCATCACCTGCTTTGACACCCACTACATCCACCCTCCTCTTTCGTTCCCCTGACACTGAAATCCCTGCTTCTGCATCACAAGCCAATTCTCACATGGCAAATCCTTCTCACACTTTGAAATGTTTGTTTTACATCTCTTCACCAAAGTCCTCCTCCCCCACATCAAATTCCAGTTCCGGTCTTTGCTGTCAGAGTCCAACCAATGCCTTCTTAATTCTCCATCCTAATTTTTTTGCATTGCCCACACTGTACCCTATTGACTGCCCACTGCCATTGCCTCCTCTCTTTTTAATATTGCCTCTGAGCAGGCAGTGGGTGCCTGAAATGCTGTTGAGAGTTTTTACCCAGTTCTACTTTGAGCACAAAAGCAAATAATTTGTGGCATGGTTATTTGATACACAGGAATAGTCTGTTTACATACTGATAGATGGCTAATTGTTTTCATACTTACTAGTAATAGTTCTGTTTTGCCTTTTCACATCTCTTTTTCCATTTCACCTGATCAAAGTATCTCTGTCTTCTGACAGGGACTCTGTCAACCTGTAATTTCAGAAAGCATTTTGTAAATTTGAAGCAACTTCGTAATACCATATTATTAGGTAATAAAACCACAAGCATGAGTCATAATTTTTCATGCACTTAATATCTTTCTACATTTTTCACCCCTTCCCAAAGTTCTTCCATAGTATTTTGTTTTAAATAACTACTTTCTTGTTTAAAATATTTATGTAAAAATCCCAACATGAACAGACTAAAACTGTTTGTGGTTATATTTATTAAAGATATATACTATAGCCTAATTATTACAGGAATTACTACTCTCACTTGTATATGGTACTTATTAATAGCATAAATACAGATTTGGTCAAAGTTTTTCCATGCAGAGGGCACAGCTCATTAAAAAGCTTATAGAAAAACTTTTGTGCTGACATGAAATTTACCAAACACTGGAGAGAAGCTGTAGTTCACTCTACTGTTCAAAGCAACTGCATGGTGCTTAATTCTCATTTAATGCTGTTTAGAGATATTGATTGAGCACGGCCTTGCTGTTTAACAGGGGCATCTCTGAAGGCAACTGTTGTTCGATGTGTTGAGCCTGCAGTTTTGACATGGAACATGTTCGGTGGTTGCCCCACTGATTTAAGACATTTGGAAGGAGTCAGTATGAGCAATGAAGTGCGTAGTGGGAAGGACAGTCTCTAGGTCTAAAAGTTTATCACTGCTAGATAATTTTTCAGGATTCAAACAGTCTGTCACATCCCAGCTAAGAAGTGACTAGCTTTTACAATGCCATCCATGACAGTGTATTGCTGTGCTGGTGGTGAAATACACACACAGACGATTAAGGACTGATACCTACGTATAGGGAAAGATATCATCTGTTGAGGCACTAGTAATGATGAGCTCCGTGATAATCTGACAGACTCAAGATATCTGTGAAGTCTTCCTGGAAATGAAATGCAGTGTGGATGCAGTGGCTCTAAAGAGACCTCATCCTGTGATTCAAGAGGTGAAGGTCTCTGCCTCATAGGTATGGCTGTGTAGGGAGCCAAGAATGTGCTTCCCAGAGCAATGGCAGGGGCAGGGGACTTTGTGTAAGGGGTTTGGTGGGTGCCTGCTGCTAGCTGTCTTACTTTCCGCGTTTTAGGGAGCCCATAGGATTTTCAAATTCTCTTACTATTATTTAGAGACAACTAACAGAAACAACTCCTCCTTTTTCTCATTTGCATTCACTACATACCTGACTGAGGGACAGTACAATGTGCTTATACACATTCATCCTTAAATAGATATTTTATAAAATACACAATAATTGGGGCTGATGTAAGGTACATTTTTTTTTTTCAGAACATGATAAGACAGCTTAAATATTTCTTCTGGTGAATGATATGAAATGTTCTGAGGTTTATTGTGTTTTCAGTTTCTCATGTTTTACTAATATAGATAAAAGCAGCCTTCATGCTATTTCAGATCAGATTTCCATACAGAGTCCCATAAAAAGTTGTTTAAAACATACGTTTCACAATATGGAAAACACTTGCTTCATCAGTCACATGAATCAAATCCACCTCCACCCCACCAATATGTTAAACATATCTGAACAGTTCTTTGTCTTGCTTTAGACTAACATTCATACCTTCAGTAATCAAGATATGGAGAAGTTTAAACTGAAGTGTAAATCACAAAACACACAGGCAGTTAAGTGCCATCCCTAAATTAGTATCCGCTTTCACACACCAGCTACTCTTGTACTCTACTGCTCGTTGATGCACTGTTTGCCCCTCCTTGGACAATTGTTAATAGCCAGATTCATCAGGAAGAGGAGCAGAAGATTCTTGAGAAGCCAGAAGTGAAATTTGAATATTGCAACATAAACTTAGGTCTTGCGTTTTGTTTTTTTTGTTCATTGCTTTCTTTCTGTAAGATGGATATCTCCATTCTGATTTGTTTGTCTCTACCACACTTCAAAGTAAATCTCATTTACTTCTGACGTTCACTCACTGTAGGCTCATTGCCTATCGCCCACCTCATGGCACACCTTTGTAGAGCAACACTCCTTGAACGTATTGCAACATTGTCATTGGTGTTAAAAACTCTTGGTCTAATCCCCTTTTCTCCTTACCTCACTTTCCTCAGCCCCCTGTGTCTTCTGCCTTCTGCTACACAGCCTGTACGGACTTGCTGTCCCATGCATGTACTGCATTGCACTCTGCTCCCCACAGCATTCCAGCCTTTGGACTGCTTCTGGTGGTTTCTCCAGTTCCTGCCTGCCTATTTCTCAGTCTTCTTACTGAGGCTCCACATATCCCTCATAATCCATCATCCTTCCCTCCATCCCTCCATTCCTCCCTCCATCCTTCCCTCCATCCCTCCATTCCTCCCTCCATCCTTCCCATGCCAACATCCTGCTCTCCCTGCCACCGTGCAGAAAGCAATGGGTGTCCTTAGCTGCAACTGCAGTTTCCTCCACCCAGCCTTCCCATCCTGTGTGGCAACCCAGCCCCACCTCCTCCACGGCCCCTTGGCATTTGGCACTCAGCTGCAGCTCGGGTTACTGCATATTTCCCATCAGGGAATTAAACTCTTCAGAGGCAACACATGCCAAATTTTTTTCACACTAACAGAGAGCTCTCTCTATATGTTTGATCCTCGTCAGATAGGACTATAAATACCTGAAATACTGGACAAACTTGTGCGACCATTTTTGGATCACATAGCCTACAGGATTAGACTTCTTGCAAGATTTCCAGAACTTCCTGGTTGGCTGAGTGTAAATATTTTAAAAATAACATCTTACAGTATTTCAGTGTTTCTGTTTCCTCTATTGGTCAAAAACAGGAAATGCAGAAGCATGTGAATCTCAGGTTTTACTCAACTTCAGAAAAACAGGTTCAGAGAGAGAGCACTTTAAAAAATAAAGGACCAGATTAGAAGCCAGTTTCTATTTTCACCTAAACCAATTCATCCATCTGCTTTAACTATCCTTCAAAAACAACACTGACCAGAGCATTTTGCATATTTGTAATGTCTATTGGAGATAATAAGCAGAGAGCAGGCTGGTACCAAAATAGGCTCATGCTCCTTGTGTAACCTGGTGAGTGAACATTCTGACATGCAATTATTTGTTTTTTTCTCTCCTTACTAGTGCAAAGCATTTGAGTAGCCAGGTTTTAATTTATTTCCATTTACAATGTTACCTAAGGACATTTCTTATCTGAGAAAAGCATTACCATTCAAAAGAGCATTTTCCATCTTTTAATAGCTGCCCGTCCAGTGCTAGTTACCTTATTGCATATATAAAGTTAGGACTGTTTCTTCTCATGTGTATCACTGATCAGCACTGAGTTTCATCTGCCATTTTATTGCCACTTCCACAGCTCTAAAAAATAAGCACCTAACCTTTACCTTATCATTTATTCCTCTGAAAATGCATTCTGCAAGTCTATCAGTTAACTCTTTCCCTCGCACTATCATCATACTACAAGCTCAAGCATAGCACCACCATGGAAGACATTTGCTTCCAATATTTTGTCCTATTTTTCCGGTTAGCATATTGAACATTTTTTTTTAAGGTTTAGAATTAGGTTTTCCTCTTCTTATTCTCAATTTGAAATTTTAAGGCTTACATTTCACAGAACTTGGACCCTCCTGTGCTGCCGCCTTTTCTGACATAGGATCCAGCCCTGGTAAGTTGTACAATGGGGACAGTGCAAAACAAGGACAAAAGAGATTCTCTGCAGCTGCTACATCCATTTTTGGTTGTGGTTATAATTTCACCTTCCTCAAACCAGAGAGTATTTCTTATCCGACACTATTTGTGCTAATTTGCTGAGGCCTGGTTCAGAAATTACCTATTCTCTACCATCTGCTACAGAAAAAGGACATTATCAAGAATGTGTACAAAACTCAGTTAAAGGTTTAATGGAGTTTGAATAGGCCAATGTTCCCTTGGCACTTTTCCTGAATTTGTTTTGGCACCAGTTGTTGTTTGGTATCAGTTGAAATTGATTAGTGCAGCAATTCACACAGTGCAAACTGAGGACATTACTTTCCAGATGTGCTTTCTCACCTTAGAACAACTGGCAACTCAGTGACTTCTGAATCAGAGGTGACACTTCTGTGTTTTAACAGCTTTCCTGGACTGTTTTGAATCAATGTGAACATCCACAACATGCTGTAGAAATGAGTAAGAGCAGTTTATGAACTGAGAGGAGAAAGAGTAGCCTTTTGCCTTCTTGTACTCTCATTTGTTTATTTCATGTGTTCCCCTTAGTTGTTGCACTGTTAAAACCCTTGAAAATGCTCCACACCATTTGTGATTTTAAACATTTCCACCACTTAGTTATCTCCTCCTAGACTGAGAAATCCAAATCTATTCCTGCTTCCTCCAGTACACGTCGAACTTTGCCTTGCCTTGCCTTTGCCTTGCCTTTGCCTTGCCTTTGCCTTGCCTTTGCCCTTGCCTTGCCTTTGCCTTTGCCTTGCCTTTGCCTTGCCTTTGCCTTGCCTTTGCCTTGCCTTTGCCTTGCCTTTGCCTTTGCCTTGCCTTTGCCTTTGCCTTGCCTTTGCCTTGCCTTTGCCTTTGCCTTGCCTTGCCTTCCCTATTTTGTCTTGTTTTTCCCTGAGACCGGGGATGAGTGAGCAGGGATCAATGCTGTGCACAGTTTTCAAGATCCTCATACACACAGGGTTGCTGAGCTGTCGACTAATCATCATGCTATATGTGAAGTTACAGGATGTGAAGTCCATGCCAATCACTTTATATATTTTTAATACCAACTTCTCTTTAGCATTTTATTGCTCAGACACTTGGTGTTGTGTACTCCTCCTGATGCTCCTCACAATGCAGTTTGCTTTTACATTCCTGAGAAACTCAGACCAACAATATGCTTTAATAGCTTGGCATCCTCTGCTTTTCTAAACAATTTACAAACATGCAATACCTTAGAAAAAGTTCCTGTGAGACTTCATTGGGAATATTATTCTGTTTTAAAAATTTACCAGTCATTCACAGACCATGTTTCCTAACCTTTAATCATAAGAAGGTAAAACTCTTTTCCTGCCACTTCTTTCATGTCAGTTTAATTCCTTATGAGCCTCTGTAGAATGATGCTGTTGAAACTGAAAACCAAATATTTATCAGCTGACCTCCTCTGTGCACAAACTCCATGGCTTCTCCAAAGGTCTCCAACAAATTTGCAAAGGATGGCTTCCTGACCACGTGTGCAGCGCATACATAGATCCAACTCTGACCCTGTGCCGGGGGAGGCTGATCTGGTGCAGGCAAAAGCAGCATCTGACTGTTGAAAACACAACAGAAATTTGCTGCAGGGTTAAAGTAAGTAGGTGCTGATATTTCAGAGGTGAAAATATGTAAGTGGTAGTGACAGTGTTGCTGTTTGAAAACTGCATTAATTGGACCACGTTGAAGAGATGTACCCTCACCAAGAGACAATAGCACTGAACAGTATTCAATAGTTAACAAAAAATTTACATGGAAATGCAATTTTCTTGTATTATCAGGCCTGACTTGTTAATCACCCAGATATAAAACAAGTAAAAAGAGTGATCAAAAATGCACAATTTAAGTAATTAATAAAATGTCTTGAAAAGAACCTCACAAAGCTTTAGCAAACTTCTTGCATGTAGATGTTCTCTTCTGGGCATGGTATAAATATTCGAATGTGAATTCAAAGGTTAACATCTTTATAAATATTAAAAGCATCAGCAGAGTTTTGAATGAAATGTGTTTTGAACTACTAGGCAAGGATTTTTTTGAAAAAGATATAATTCTTACATAATTGATGGTAGCAGCTAATATTGGTCTCATTATTATTGTCATTTAATTATAGTGCAATTCTCGCCAATATTTTTTCAATGTAATTTAACAAGTTATATGTCATCTGATAGTATTACAAAATGTGCCATTACACAAGCAATTGACAGCTATGCTATTTTAAAAAACATTGGCTACCCAATGGCATGATTTATACAGGTGTGAAAGAAAGTCCTAATGCAAAATGCATCTTCACTAAATCACTGAAAAAAAAAAAAATTAAGGAGAAGGAGTACTTCAGCCACAACTGCATACTGTTTTAATGGCTCAGGGAGACCAGGAAGTCTGGATTTTATTTGTAATTAATGTTAAGATCAGAAGGGTCATCATCTCAACTCATCTTCCAGTAATGCCTACCTACAAATGTCTTCTAGGGTTCTTTGTGTATCACCTATCACCCTACTAAAGAAATGGACAAGTGCTGATAGTGATACTACTGAAGTGTTCAAAAGTTTTGTGTCTACCGTCCAAGCTCCAACCAGGAAAAAGGTTTCTGGTGACTTTAAAGGCCTATAGATCAAGACTTCTTAGAAATCACAGAATATGTAAGAAACCATGTTCAGAAATGCAAGTGTTTGTGAGCTAGCCAGAGAGACAAGTCCAAATTCAATCCTTACTTCCCAAATCAGCTGCAAACTTACCTTGAGGCTATGCAGAAGGAGCTTCAGTGACAAGAGTTTCATTCTGTGCTGGGACTAAAATACAGATATTTCAAAATTTCTCACAAGGAACTATTTGAAAAACATGCAAGGTCATTCATAATATCCCATTTTGAAGTTAATGTTTGCATTTGTGCTGTAATAAATAATCCATTTTACAAGAGAAAATATAACACAAAAGCAAAAAATAATTTCAAGTAAAAATAACCCCCCAACAATGTTAAAATGGATTATTTTGACATGTTTTCCTTTCTTTTTTTCAAAAGAAAATTTAGGTGAAATCAAGTTGAATGCTTGCCATATAATTTGGTTTCAGCAGAACCATGACTTCAAAAGGACGTAATTCCGTACAAATCCTTCTCACCAATTTTTGGCATCCCTCTTGGCTCATTGATTTCCCTCTGTCCCAGACCAGTCTGAATGGCAGCAGCCCTCCAAGCGAGGGCTGGTGCTCCCTGCCTGCCAAGCTGACAGTGATGTGGCTCTGCTTTCTCATCAACTTTTGCACCTTTGGGCCATCACCAAAACTCACACTCAGAACACCCACTTCTCATGAGAGAAGAGAGCAGCACTTCACACCAAAAAATAGCGTTCTTCAAAAGTAAGACACAATGAAAAATGTCATCCTGATCTTTATGAAAAACCTGGAGGTTCTCTCATGGTTAACATGGTTAAGAACGTTAGGTAGAACTTCATGTTCCCGTGACTCGCAGGAAAAGGCAGTAGTGTCACACTCACATTACCACTAAAAATAACTGCCGTGTAAAAGTAAACAAAGCACCATTTTGCCTGATATCTTTTAACAACGAGATGAATACTTGTACAGTAGGTGGTAAGCTGAAACACATCATGTTTGATATGAGAACACTTAACTTCATGGGGACTGAGACAATAACGCTATGCAATCATGTCTCTAGGGTCTAATTTGACTGTAAGATTTAAATAACAATCCTATATCCCACTTGAATTTGAATGTTTTCTGCTCAGTGGGAATGCAGCAGAAACTTCAAAGTTTGGAAAGTATATGCAAAAGCTGCATGCTCACTTGTCTTCTTTGACATCTGGGAGAGTCTCTAAAAATACGGGGCCGGTGTAATCAGGAACAGCATTTGGTCCTCAAATATTGGTCAGGAAGTGAACTTTTGAACACCCACATTTCTATCAGTACTGAGAATGTGCTTCAATTTTTTCACATGAAGGGCTAAACAAAAATTGCTAAAAGTATTCTATAAATCAGCTCCCTAGCCATACATGGTAGAATAGATCCACACACGCAATTGAAACAGGCATGTATCAGATACAGGCCAGTTAATTTTGGAAGTCCTGAGAAACTTAAAAAATCATAAAGTGCTACAATTATTTTGCTTTTGAAGTACATCTCCCTGACTGGATACAGAGAAGCTGTAATCATAGTTGAGGGGAAGCTGGATTCATAGTTTTTTACTAACAGCTTACTAGGGAGTAGGAGAAAAATAAAATTAGGCAAAGGGAGTAGCTGAAAAAAATTTTAAAATAGGAAGAAACATTTGTAAGTGTCAGTTTATCCAAAGAGTGCTGTCTGTTCTGCCCTTTGGCCAACCTTCTGCAGACAATCAAATGGAAAGAAACTCTGCGAACGTTGAGTGAGATAAGAGGACATAGTTGAACATATATTTGAATTGGGATAGTTTATGTGGAATTTTCAAGTCAGAATAAGAAGCTCAGAAAGGTGATTTGAGACCTCAGGGTTAGTCCTGACTTTTTGTCATCTATTTCATAGTATCTTTCTTTTTACCTGCTGTAAAAATGAATGTCCACATGAGCAGATCTTCAGCAAATTGTATTCCTGCCCTTCTTTGAATAGCCTTAAACAATTGCATGAAATAAAACATCAACTTCAAAATGTTCTCCCCAGTTTCAATTTTTATTTGGTTTTCTTAACAAAACATCCCATATCAATCCTAGGCTCCCTTTCCTTCACAGTCAGACCCCCAACTACTTCTGTAACTCTCTTTTGAAGTTATCTGGATCCATTTGATATCACTTATGAAGGATGAAGCAAAAAAATACTTCTTCATTTCAATGCAAAACACTAACACCCATCATAAAAACTGTTACGGGCCAAATGAAAATCTGGTTATGAAAGACAAAAATGGGTAATGAGCTAAGCAGTTTGAATTAAATGACAGGCCTTTGGAAAATGTTGCAACTAATATTTTACTTATTACTATAGAACAAATGTTCCCTAGTAATAAGACAGAACTAATGCAATTGGGTTTTTAGATCATGTGGGATGATGAACAACTGAGAAACTTGAAATAGAATTAGACTTTGAATTTCTTGAAGTCAAAAACTTGGAAAGTTTGCCTTTCAAGCCAAAAGTAAGAACAAACCCTAGATGCATAAAAAGATAGTGCCATATGATCAGAGAACAGAAAGTATAGTAAATGAAAGGAAAAAAAGGAATATTTTGGCCAGTATTCGTTCGTTAACCTTCCCGTTAAAGTCTGCGGCATTTTAGAACAGGTTTTGAAGGAACAGATAAATAAAGACATGGAGGTGAATGAACTATTGGATATAGTGCATTATTGGATATAGTGCAGTAGGATATATAATAAAAGAAGGGAGATCTAGGCAGACCAGCTTAATAGTTTTCTTTGATAAGATAGCCGATTTTCTAGACAAAGGAGAAGGAGTCAATGTCATCTATCTAGACTTCAGTAATACGTATGGTATGGTGCCACATGGGAAATTATTTGTTAAGCTGGAGAAGATAGGGATTAGTACAGGAATTGAAAGATAGGTAAAGACTGTCTCAAGGAACGACAGCAAAAGATAGTGTTGAAAGGAAAAGTAACGTGAGGGTTACCAGTTAGCAGTGGAATTCTTTATGGATCAGTCTTGGGTCTGATCTCCTTCTTATTTCAATTAAGATCATGACACAAATATTTGGAATGTGGCGATACTGCATAGGTTGGCACTATCAATACACAGGAGAGAAGGATATCATGCAGAAAAAGGCTGGATGACAGTAAGGACAGGTGTAATAGGAAAGGGATGAGAAGCAGTATTTTGAAGATAATGAAGCTAGTCACTTATCCCCAAATGAAGATAATGCATTTGGAAACTAATAACAAAAATTAGGAATCATTTAGAAAAGACTGAGCTGGAGGGGGACCCCAGGTTAGCTGTCTGTCACACTGCAGCTGAGAGCAAGCAGTGAGATACTGCAGAAAAAAAAGGGCACACAAGCAAAGCATCAGGAGATGTATTTTAGGTGTATAGAGGAGGACTAGCTCCATTATGAAAATCTCTGCTGAGACCTCACTGTAAGTGTTAATATAGTCCTGTTAAACAGTCTCAGGCAAGATAAAACAGGACCAGGTGCAGAGAGGGCTAACCAAAATGAACAAGAAAATAAAGATCAAACCAACAAGTACTCAACCAGGTATACCTATAAATACTGAGGCTGCCATTAGAAAAAAACCCACATGTACCTTAACTCACATTCAGGATGCTAGCTTTCTTCTTCAAGTGTGTAGTAAGACTGACTCTGTGTCTCCTGTGTATATTATCAGGAGTCAGGGCTAACAACTGGTCAAATTGCAGGGAGCTACATCTTTCAGGGAACTTGTCCCATTACATATATGTGTATAAAAAACATTTAGACATAAATGTTAGCCCATCAGGCAGGGACTTTCTGTTTGTCTCAGTTTCATATAGTGCCTCCTTCTAAAGCACTCTAGCACTCTAGCACACATTTGTGATCAAATGAGGAACAGAAGCAACAGCAGTGGCACACAGCAGTCAGGGACCTGTTTTGGAGCCCTGCCAGTGGTCATCTATTGGCCAAGACCAGTGCCCCCCATCTCTTGCTCAGTACACACCAGCCTTACAAGGTATCAGGTACTCACTGGTATTACAGGCTCTTACCTCTCTCAGAGTGATACAAAGATGACAGATTATCTAAACAGTCTGATTCATCTTTTCCATAATCCCAGCCTGGATAGTGATATTGTAGGTGATTTCCTATTAAAACAGCCCAATTATCACTTTGGAAGCATGTCAGTAAGGTTTCAAGCCTTGACATAGGATCTTATTAGTTCATAAAGAACATGTGCAGCCTTGCTCCTGAAAAACACTTCTGCAACCTTTCATAAGTTAGAAAGAGTGGTGTAAAAATGACCCTGGAAAACCCTCCATAAAGTTAGTGGAACAAAACCCCTTTTGCCATGGTTTTAAATACATCCCACCAAATTCTACTGGAGGAAGGAACTAGCGTTTCAGAACTCTGTAGAGCGTATAGGCTCTACAGAAGACAAATACCTATTCCTGCCAACATCTGGAAGTTCTGGGTCATATTCTGCTATAGATTTTCAGATTTTTTTTTCTGATATGGAAAATCCAAAATAGCTGGTGTGGTGTATCCCTTAGACTATTGCACAGCAGTGGTTGAAAGCAGGTTTGGTGTAAAATGACTAAGTTAATGTTTACTTATCTAGATCTTTTGCCACATTAGGACAGGTACCCCCAATGTCTGTGTCACTTAGAGCTTAGGTTGCTACTGAAATAAGTTAGTCACATTTAAGTATATTCTTTCCATTTAATCACTGTAAGCAGAAGTCCAGATAACCAGCTTTTTTCCCTGCCATTCCCTCGGCAGTGTTTTTCTGCAGTTTAAGAAATCATACAGAGATAATTAATAGGCCAGAAAAAACCAAAGACTTAGGTTATCATTTCCCTTGTTTTAAAGATAAGCCATTGCAAAAGAAAGGATGGCAGTGCAAAGACAACATTCTCAAGAGAAGTGAACTGAGATGTCATCCTGTAGGAAAAAAAAAAGCGCCTTTTAGGCATGATCTCAGTTAAACAATCCATTTAGGTAATTTTGTTAGGATACCAAATTTCACAGCAAAATTAAAGTGGACAAAAATAATTTGTTGTCTTTCAATGAAACAAGCCAGGAAAGAGGGGACTTCTAATATTTATCCAAAGAGGCAGCTGTATTCAATGGATTTATTTATAATAATATTATTCGCTAGCAAGGAACTTACCATGGCTGAATGCAAAAAAGTATTTTTTGATGAGTTAAAGAGATTAAGAAAAATCAGGCAGATTTTGACAGAGAATGGTGTGTAAATGAGAGGTGTTATCAGTCTGAATCTGGCAGCTCCATTTTTGTTATGGTGAAAAATATCAGTATTATTTACTAAGAAGATTAGGGCTGAATTGGAAGAGAGGCTGGTTGTTTGGAGATTGAGATAAGATAAAGGATTTTACCTTCTATGCACAAGCCAAATGCAATACACACAGGACTGTTATCTCCAGCTCAGGCCTAGCAGAGGTGTATTAAGATGTACATTGTAATTACCAGTGGCAGGAGTAGATTTCATAAAGGCTATTTTAAAACCGAATAAAATGCTGGCCTTTAATTATACAGCTTTGAAACATTTTTCTTAGTTAATTGCAACAGGAAAAAAAAATCCACCTAATATTTGAAACTGATTCTTGCAGAGAAAGCACAAGCGGAGCAGGCAGTCTTTGCCTGATCTGCACTTGCTTTACTGTCTAGCTTCATTCTGTGATTTGAATCACAGAGACAACTGAGACTGCTAAACACCTTCCTCATTTTCCCCCTGTTATCCAGAAAGCAAGATTAGCAAGGATTGGGGAAGCTGGGGGCTGGAAGGAGGGGGGAAGAATAAATCTCCCTTTCATGACATAATTAATTAGTTCCAAAAATGAGCTGTGCACTCGTGAATCTCTCATGGTCGGCAGTGACAATTCCAGCCTCCAGTGCTCCCAGTGGTATCTGCAGGGTTGTGAGGGGCAATATTATTTTTACCACTGAGAAGCATCCAAAGGAGAAGAGCAAATCAAATTATATGTTTAGCACAAAGCCTGTTCGGACCTGGATTGGAGCTCACACAAGGCTGCTGTTGTCAATAAGCAGAAACTAAGCTGGTAGTTTTTGGGGGAATGAAAAAAATCCTGAACTCCCTCTCCTCTAGAAGATGTTGTTATTGTCATATATCCCACAACAGCACCATACCTCACAACAATTCTCTTTGGCTCTTTAGGTTGTATTGTTAAGAAGTGAAGACAGGAAGGAACCTCAGGCTGCCCAGGAATTGCCATGAGGCACTGTCACAGTGCAAATCCCCTCTGGGCTTCCATTTCTGCTTCTACTGAGAGGAATATTACTGCCATGTTTAGCTCTTACAGGGATGATCAATTGCTTTCTCACTTTACCACTATGGGGAACACATCTATGTTCAAAAACTTTGCAAAAACACTTGCATGTGGTGAAAACTCGAAGTTATTTTGCAATTTCCATTTTCACACCAGCAAAAAGCCTTCATTACATCCACATTTCTACTTATGTATTTTAAAATCCAACATCATAAGCATATCTAATATAACAAGTGTATGTAGTCATTAGCAAACTCCTCTGTGGAGTTTGCTATTCATGTTACTAAAGGCAAATAAATGCCCTTAGACTTGAGAATCCTGAAGAATATACTTGGGTTTGTTTTGGTGTTACTTTTCTGCTGGAAATTGTGAAGGCTGCAGTTACACAGCTGGCTTTTCATGCTATGACTGCTATAAGCAGCTAATTAAATTACTACTGACTCTCTACTGCTCAGTGAGTTGCTTTTGGTAGCACTACTGCATATGACCTTCAGTTCTACTGTTTGTACAAGGTTATACAATCTTGCTCAACCAGCCTGATCCATTTCCCTGTAACAGTGGTGAAAAATATGATGAGATACTAACAAATGTATAATTGTATCACAAAAGAAAAAAAAAAGTGGAAAGCCATAGTATTTTTCATGAAGACACAATGCAGATAAAGTCCTCCTAAAATCTATGTATAATTCACTAGTTTCTAAGGTACTGCCCTCTCTACATGTTGGGGAGTCCCTTGTAGTGCTCAAAATATCTGCATCTCAGAAACAAGGTGCTAGGAAAGCTGGGTGTGGGCACCACTATGGATCTTGCATAATCCCATGGCTTCCCTCCTTTGATCTACAATGTTCTGTTTCTCGACATCTGTGGGAAGAGATCCCAGAATATATCAAACCACATGGTTATTCCCCTTTGATTGGAACTAAAAACACACATAGCCGTTAAAGGCAAGATAACAGTTACTAACAACTCAGATACACTGATCAAATCCAAGCAATGCATCAGCACAAAAGGAGTAGGAAAAATTTTGTGCAATTTTCCCTGAAGGAAGCTGGACTTTGGAGTTCTGCCTACAATAGCAATGCTTGGACGCATTGTGTCCATGCTGCTGTGGTCTGCTAGCCTCAGAAGAGGTTGAGGTGTGAATTCATAGGCAGAGGCTATGAATTATAGTCATTTGGATGCGTCAGAAATTTCACCAAAGACTAGTTTTAGTCTATAGGATGCCATGTTCAGCATTTTAAGGGTGCTGTTTATCTGGTCTATGTCTTGGTGTAAATTTTAAGTGACAATTTTTTCTGTGTATGTTAACGGCAAAATAATTTCAACACTATTATTAGGCTGTAGTGGACCACTGAAGGCAACTGCTTCTGTTAGTGGGTAATTTAGTTCCTAGAAATACAAACCACAAACCAAAACAGTCAAACCATTCTATGATTCCAGGCTTGTTCCTGAGCCAGTGCAGCTCCTTTCCCTTCTCCTTTTGTCTAGACAACAATGTTCCTAGCGATGAGGCTTTGAAAATCTTGAATCAATTTAGCAAAAATCACATTTAAACAGAAGTGACAAATTCATCCAGCTTCATAAATGCCCAGAACAAGAAAGGTCCAGATTCTGGGCTGCAGAAGTTCATTTAAATCAACAAAGTAATGCTTTTTTTTTTTTTTTTTTTGTCCTTCCAGCCAGTATATTCTGAAATAAAACTAAAGTGTACTAATAGAGCAGGATCTATTAGACTTGTTCACAGTTCATCTTTCTTAGCTATTGGTATCCAGGAAGTGTAGAAAATTGCAAGTACAGTAAATACTACATTCTATTGTGGAATAGTCATCCATCGATGAACATAATGCTAAGCACAGGAATGTTACAGTGTTTTTGTAAACTGGATAAATTGTACTTTAATGTGCTTTTATGGAAAATGACCATTTAGAGAACAAATGGATTTGTTCCATGTAGGTACCCACAGTTTTCTTGCAGTGTAGAATATGTTTGGTTTGCTTTTAAAAGCAGAACCAAACCACAGATCTTTACATTAAAGTTAGAACCATAAGCATGAAAACATGGTGAAACCAAAGACACCTTATATTTACCAGCTGTGTTTGCTTTTTGTTTTTCCCCAACATAACCTGACCAAAATGTCAACTTTCTTAAATTAGAAAAAAAATTCAAACTAAAATACATAGTAGTTTTGCTGTTTAGGGGTAATAGAAAGCTGCTGATGGAGTGGTAAATAAATGGATGCTGTCAAGAGCTGTGCACTTCCTGTGTGATGCTGAGCACCCATTGCATATTTTAGGGTGCTCGGAGCATTCAGCATTTTGCAAGCTAAGATCTTTAACAGAAAACTACTTTACTTTCCTTGAAACAGAGTTTTAGTTAGAAACACAATTCTATATATATATAATATATTATGCTTATATATACAACTGGTATGTTTATATAAGAGTTATACAATGAATGCTGACTAAAATACACATAGTCAGACTGGTTGAAGCAATTAAAACTTTTTAGCATGGTAAATACAGTAGGAATGATTACATTCATAATCTGTATCATAGGAAGAAGATTTGGAAAAAAAAACATGTGATGGACTGTTGCATAGACCTAGAAATGCTTCTTAAATATAATTTAAGCCTACTTTGTTTCTGGTTTGAAATTTCTAGTGACTTGCAAAGCTTGCAGTTTTAGCCTTAGCTATGCAAGTTACTTAGTATGCTAGGGTTGTCTTCAAAATTTCCTGCCTGTACATTTGGGGAAAAAAAAAAAGATATCTCAAAGGCCATAAGGCAGAAATCTAGTTTCTAACTTTGGCTGAGAGTGACAATGCTGGTCATGTCTTTGTGGGCTCAATGTTCTGTTTGGTTGTTGCAGAAAAAGAGGATTCCTTACTGTTCCAGCTATGATTACATGCTCAGATATTATCTTGATGGCTTTAAGAGACATCCATGTGTGCAGTGGGGTGCAACTGGTTGACACAAAATAATATTTTTTCCAATTTGTTCCATGGTGACAGTAATTCAGACAAGAAGATGATTTTGTGTTCTGCTGTAACATTCTACCTGGCCAATAATTTCAAGATAATACAATGGATATTTACAAAGACTTATATATATATATATAAAATATAAACACACACACAATATATTTATGTATTTATAAGCCCAATAAGGGAAATGCAACTGTTCATATGAACAGATTTTGCTGTGCATAAAATTATTTATGTTACTCTACAAAAATGATAAATATTTGTCAAGGGTTTTTTGTTGTTGTTGTTGTTTTTGTTTCAGGCATTTACGTGCAAATGAAATCCACTGCAAATCAGTGACTTACTGCATTCTATATTCATGTGTGACACATCTCAAGTACCGTCTTTTTTTTCCTATAAATATGAGATGTGATCTTGGTGTGTTCTGAGAACCTATGACAACCAGTTCTTGACAGGAGGTGCTCAGAAGTACCCTAAAATTCACCATTTACCTAGATTGTATTGTTGTCTTGAAAGGACAGAATCGATCAAATAATTCTTAATTTAAGTTACTGAATTAAGTGTCTCTATCCCCACTTTTTGTAAACTACGAGGTTACTGGGGAAAGCGGTATTCCCAAAGAATCAAAAAATAAAGAAGGCATGCCTTTTCCTACCTCAGTAATCCCATTCATCTAAGGGCTGAGCACACTCTAAAAACTGTAAAGTGTTTTCAAATCCTAAACATTAGATCTTTTATGGACTAATGTCTATTTTTCTTGGCCTGTAGAGTACTCATTTAAAGGTCATAAATGAATTGGAACAAAAAAAGTCTCATTCTCATCTGAATTTTAGGATTTCTGTGCAAATTGTGTGTCCAGGACCGCTGGCTATCCAATATATGCAGAGTATATTTACAACATGCTGCCTTCGTGGAGCATGCCATAGTTAGTAATGTTTCACTAACATTAACCAATAGGTAGCAAGCAGAGATTTTGCAAGTGTTTGTGATAGTTTAGATATTAAATTGGATTGATTCCATCAGACCATCAATCTCAATTCCATACTTTGCAGAGATCTCTAGCAACATTTCTTAGAAAATAGTTGCATCAGTAAATTTTGGAACTCCAAACCCAACTATGAGTAACATTTTAGCGCAAATATTGGTATGGATTTTTTACTGAATGACAGAAAAATAGTTCACATTTTCAACCTTGTGGGGTCCTTGCATCTTGCAAACGTGAGTAATAAAAAATTCACTCAGTCTAGTGGAATAATATAACATCAGTCACCACTTCCAATTGCTTCCCCCAATTTATGGTTCTTACATCATATTTATCAGACTCATCTCCAGGCATGAAGAGAATTTCAGCCCCATTCTTTGGATACCTGAAGTAAAGTCATATGCTAAAGACTGATCAGCACATTGAAAGCTTTTTCACTTAATTTTTCTTTTTCTAATGGGCTTGCATAGATTTTGAACAAACACAGAACCTTTGCTAGCCCACACTTGTGAAGTATCTCAAGAAAGGAAAAGTTATTGGTGCAAGATTACCTTTTACTAGACGTTGAAGAGAAAGAAACACAAATCCACGCACCTCCACTCTGCAGTACCTCAGTAATGAGCCTCAGTAATGAAAGCAGCTGTGTTCCACTGGATCTTCATCAGTATCAAGGAGATGGATGTACAGGGAAAAATGCCCTGCTTAGGCTACGTCTGGGTCACTGTCCTGAAAGACAAAGTTACGGGAATACTGAGGAATTGAAGTGATTGAGATTTTCTGCTCACTTTCAACACTTCTCCTTTCACATTCCATTCCCAAAGAAGACAGACAGATGTTTCCAGTACTAGTGACTTACTACTGGAATAGACACAAATACCTGTCTTTTTAAGCAAGCAGTAGGCAGCTGCTTTGAAGAGCCTGTATCAAGGTGAAAATACTCATTTGCCTTCTCCATCCAGAAAGGCATGAAACTTCCCTATGAATTGTGATGTAGCGTTTTTGTCCATACCCAGAGCATCAGGAACAGACAACAGCTGAGAAGTGCTTGGGAAACACTTTGTATGCATTCTCCAAACAACATCCTGGCTGCCTTCCATGGGTAGGGAAAGTTCAGTCAAATCTCATTGGTTTTAGCTAACAGCTAACAAGAAATTTCCTCACAATGTGAGGAATTCACATCAGCGTCCAAGTGAAGACAGCTAGGATTAACCAGATGTCCACCAACCCAAATAAATCCACTCATCAGATTTTGCAGAGGGCATAGATGCTTTAATTTGCCTATTGAACAAACTGTGCCTTTATGATATAACTAGTTAGTCTTCACACAGCAATTCTATCGCCAGTGCTCTCTGTTGTTGCAAATAGTGTAAACACTTATTGTATAAATTACCGATTGTCATTTGCAAACAAAACCTTGGAAGAGGTGTTTAGGAATCACCTTGCAGTTGAGGACAAAAGATCGCTGTTAAGATGTACTAAACCAGCAAGAGAGCAAGCTGCTGGCAACAGTTTATTTTACCTCAAGGCGTTTTGGACGACTCAGTGTTCTATTAAACACTGAGCATGAACCATCAAAACAGATGCTGTCTGGCAGATATGTCTCAGCCTAGTACTGTTCCAGGACTTACGCACTTAATCAGCATCTTCTAGCAGACTGTTTTTTGAGCCGCTAACCAGCTCCATTTTAAATGAGATAAAAGCCAAAGACTTAATCCACCCATCAATGCCAGCAGAAGCCTTTCATGCCCACTGCACTCTTATGTTGTATTCATTACACCAAAATGAATCCTTCCATCTCACCTAAATGTGTCTCAGCTATGCAGTTCTGACCTTGATCCATAACAAATGCTGGATCATTTTCCATCAGTAACCAAAGACCCTGAACTCAACTATGTGAATTGAGAACTTTCTTTCTTACTTGATACTCTAACCTAGCACGGGTCTGAATCTGTTTGCATTTCTCTATACAATCATTTCACCTATTTCTTCTTACCCATCTTACTAAGGAATCAGTTCTTATGTTCTTCTATCACCCCTTCCACTGCTACCATTATTTCAGTGAGTATGAATTTCTTGCCAGGACTGGAGCACACTTCATAAACATTATCTTATTTTGGTAAGGGAGTCTGTCAACCCAGACAAGTTACAGACTGACTAAATTACACTTCAGCAGGTATTTATAGAAAGGGCAATGACTAGATTTAGCTCTTTGTTCATTGGGAATAACGAGACATTAAGATCCATTGCTGCTGTTCTAAGGTGTCAGGCTCAAGTAGAGCATTATTTTGGCAGACAGTGAGAGACTGGCTACAACCATCTTGTTGACCAGATGTGTACGGGGCTTTGAAAGAGAAGTGAGGTCAGTGTTCACTTGCTTTCATTTGCAAAGGTGCCCTCCTCAAGGTATGTAGAGGACTTCTCTTTTTCCTTTGTTTTACTTGTGGGGCTGCCATGTATCTACATGCTGTGACAGTCCCAATGTCGACACAGTGTCATCTTGATGAGGATGAGATGAATCCCTGCAGAGTCCAGGAAGCTTTGACGGTGAGCAATTACATTTGATAGGACTCCTGAGGGGAGTTTCTGGCTTCAGATGCTCTGACATGGTGATGACACAACACCTTCAGCACAGGCAGGCTGCACAAACTTCCAGGCTGGCAGGAGCAGGCTGGAGTAGTCTGAAATGCACCCAATGAAAACTTCATGAAAACGAACACAGTAGAAATTATCAAGACCATCACTGGTGATTGGGCAATGGTGTTTATGCCATGTTCAACCCAGCTGAAGTCAAACACAGCCGTATAGCCCTTCTTCCCCCCAAAAAGTGTCCAAACCACTACATCGTTCTTTTTGCCGTTTCTCATGATAGACAATTTAACATTTGGAACACTGACATGCAAAAATAGATTCTATAGCGTAACCTGAGGGAAAAAACCTCATACTTCAGGCATTGTCTTTCATATGGAAAAACCCCAAGCCTATGATAATTCTAATAGAGTGATCGATTGAATGATTACTGTAGAATGATACTTTACCTGTTGTGCTTGTTAATATAACAACTTGTTTACAATAGGCCCTTAGAGGTAAGATTATAAATACATAATGTATCAAGGGTGATTGTATTTTTTGCCTAACACACAGAGGAATTGTGTAATTTGGGTAGTTATGTGTATTTTATCAGACTACAATTTCATTAGCTAGATGAGACTTGGCCACTGGACATAAGATCTTGCACTTCTTACTCTAACAGTGCCACTCAAAAGAACAAAGTTCACTGTAAGATAAAAAGAATCACCACCTTAAATCTTTTCTCTCTTGTATGTATATATATTCATTTATGCTTCAGCACACTTTTGTGGCCAAAGGTGTATCTTCTCTGATTGTGGTGATAATAGGAGCCAGCTAGGAATAGCAAAGCTATTTTTCTTATGTATTAGCACTTCCATTTTTGAATAATCCTACTAGCATGATTCTGTAGTATTTACAATTTTTATAAGTACCGATTATATTTTCAAAGTCAAAATGGGATAAAATTAGTGCATTGTACCCTGTTGTTGCTGCTTTCTATAGTAGTCAGCCATACATATTGAACAATACCATGTGAATGTAATTTTGAAAAGTAAGAGCTTGATTCTTTAAAAAAACACTTACATGGGCAGTATGAGCTCTTGCTGAGGATCTTCACCATGTGAATATCATGCATACAGTCTAGTTAATAAAGAAAAGCTGACTTCCATGGATACACAGGAGTGTGTAGCTGGAGTTCTGGCACGTGAGCATTTTTTTTCAGCACTGAAGTCAGTTCAGCAGCCAAGAAAACCATGTCTTATCATACCATTTGTGCACTCCACTTCTTCTCGGGGAATAATATCTGTGTATCTGTTTTGCCAATGTCAACTGGAAAGTGTTGTGGTTTAGCCCCAACCAACAATCAAGCACCACGCAACCACTCATCCACTCTCCCCTGGAGGGTTCACTGGGAGAATCAGAAGGGTAAAAGTGTGAAAACTTGTAGGTTTGCATGAGGACAGCTTAATAGGTAAGCAAAAGCTGTGTGCACAAGCAAAGCAAAATAAAGAATTAATTCACTACTTCCCATGGGCAGGCAGGTGTTCAGGCATCTTCAGGAAAGCAGGGCTCTGTCACACATAACAATTACCTGGGAAGACAAGATGCCAGAACTCCAAATATCGCCCCCATTCCTTCTTCTGATGCCATATGGTGTGGAATATCCCTTTGGTCCGTTGGGATCAGCTAAGGCAGCTGTATCCTCTTCCAGCTCCTTGTGCACCCCCGGTTCCCTCACTGGTGGGGTGAGAGGCAGAAAAGGCCTGGACTCTGTGTAAACTCTGCTCAGCAATACCAGAAGTAACTCTGTATAGGTGACTTTGGAAGAAAAACATCATCACTTCAAAAATCCCTCCCTTCCTTCTTCTTTCTCCAGATTTTTATGTGGACCATGATGTCACATAGTATGGGATATCTATGGTCAGCTGTGGTCAGCTGTCCTGGCTGTGTCCTCTCCAAATTCCATGTGCATCTCCAGCCCCTTCACTGGTAGTGTGATGTGTGGAAGCAGGGAAGGCCCTGGTGCTGTGTCAGCTCTGCTCAGCACTAGTGAAAATATCCCTGTATTACCAACACAGTTTCCAGCACAAATTAAAAGCACAGCCCCATACTAGCTACTATGAAGAAAATTAACTCTATCCCAGCCCAAATCAACACAGTGATTATTTTTGGCCACTGGCAATGAGTGGGATTTGGGAAGAGTTTCCTGTAATTCTTGCAGGTCCATCTGGGAATGATGGACGACTTTCAGCAGCAAAGATTTTCTAACAAATGACATTCCAAAACAGAGTCTTACAAAGTACTCATAGCTAATGTCAATAATTCTCTCTTTGCCAGTTTAAATATCCTCCTCAGTCTTTCGCACCCTCACTGGTACAGTACACTGGCAAAATTAGCAAGCTAATGTCACCACTCCTTGTAGATAAACACATGTAAAGTGTCAGGCATAAGGAGGAGATTACAGAACACGTACTTCTAAGTACCACTTACGAATACAACACATGTAGCTCATGGAAATGTTGACATCATCTAAAGAGGAAAGCAAGACTTGCAACCACAGTGGATTATATCATTAGCCAAACTGCAAAGCAATCATTCTTTACAGCTGCAGGAGTCTGTGTCTGCCCTGAACCTCCTGTTTTCCTGAGGAAAAAGATATCACTATATTAATATAAACATTTTGACTGTGAAAGTTCCACAAAACATATGTGACACACACATTTTATCCACAAGCACTTTGCAGGTTGATGGATTTAATCACCTCATTCTTGCTTGAGAAAGAAATGCCACTAAGCGTGGGAAAGAGGGTGAGGAGTATAGATGCAAAACCAGACAATTTCCAGAATGCATGCCACCATGGATGGGGATATGAACCAGTGAGGTTGCTGGAGTGGCACACAGAGGCTTCCACTGGCCTTAGGAGCCCACAGAGGTGGTGCTGCTCAAGGCAGAGCATCCGTGCCTCAGAAAAATAATTCAGGCAACATGCAATAGCTGGAAAACAAAAATTATAAAATCAAAGACGTGTGCCTGCTCTCACTGTAGGCATTTGCAGCCCTTCCTGCCCCTCTCCATTCTCCTAATACTACTAAAATCTTCTGTACCAACTGTGAGCCCAGGGTGTTTCCACCAGTTGTTGCTGCAGCAGGTGTGGCTTTTGCAGAAATGGCTGAATAATAAAAGAGCCTTACAAACATGCCCACTGGTTGTTAAATTGTCTTAAAACCAAATGATGATGTCCCGACAAGCTACTACCCAGGAACAGGGTGCAGGCTGGTGACAGCTAGGAGGTAAGGCTGCTGCTTGATGGACCTAAGCTTAGAGCAATGGGAAGGTATAGGAAAGGAGGAACAAGCACAATTGAGTACTTAGAATACTAGGCATGACTAGGGCTGGTTTTCTGTGTGTATCAAAGAGACACAACCTGTGTTTAAGAGCAAGAAAGACCAGAAAGAAAGAAGTGCAAGAGACTACAAAAGTTTAGATAAGAGTTTTCCGTGTTTTGCTACCAAAAGGAAGATGGATTTGGTCACTTTCTTGGAGGGACAAAATAGCAGGTTGGCAGGTCTATGACCACAGGAATAATAGCAGTGTTGGTCAGTGTAATGAAGAACAGGAGACAAAGTGTAGCCAGAGTACAGAGGGAAGCAGAGGAGGTCAGTTTTGGCCATACTGAAGATGAAGCATCTTCAAAAGAGGTGAAAGGCAGACAAGAACTGCGGCAATGATTTAAGGAACTATGCCAGGAATGGAAAAGTAAATTTGCAATTTTCTAGCAGAAAAATATTTCAAGCAGTGTTGTCTGCAATTTTTTTCTCCAGGTATGGTTTGATGAATTTTTTCCTCAATGCAAAAAGACTTTTTGCTTAAAGCTGTTAACAAGATGAGGTGCTTGTCATAGAAGGTGATGTAGAAAGCGAGAGGTCAGAAAGGACTAGTGCTTTGTGGGAAAAGGGTAAAGGATATAACCTTTCCTGGGATTAGGAGAGCTGATCCTGGGTTTGCTAATGGAAGAGGAGGAAAAAAAAGCCAATCAGTGGTTTTGCCGCATACCTTTGCAGCTGAGTCAGGCTAAGGCAATGGAGAAGGAAAGGCATCCATAGGGAGCAATGCACAAATTGCATCTGGGAGGTGACTGGATGTGCAAGACAAACATCAGGAAAGGATGTGCATGGAAGTTGCAAGCGTCAGTGACACTATCCTAAATTTTGCTTTCAGCACGTGCAAAGGTCATGGAAGAGAAATGTGAAGACAGAGGTCTGAATCTGAATGGCTGGTGGAGAGGAAGAACTGATGCAGCAGGAAAGAGAGTGAGAGGAGAAGGTAGCAGGGAGGTCAAGTAACAGCCAAAGCATGCAGTGATGGAGCAGAAAGAGCTGAGAACACGAGGGGAGCACAAAATGGCCAATGTGCCAGCTTGTGACAGAACCGTGTGGGCACCCGTACCCCACAGTATATTATGCCCAGCACAAGTGCAACATCACTGCAAAAAATATGATGTAAGGCATAAATAGGCCTAGACGACAGCAGCAAGAACATTTGTGATGAAGAGAATTTAGTAGTTCAGAGCTCTGGGAGCAGTCTTTCACAGGATTTTGCAAACAGAGGTCAGTAATATTATTTGTGTTCTTCTGCAAAATTCTTGGTACCTTGACACTTCAGACCCTAAATTAAAGTCCAAAGCCAGTATTTCCATACATTTCTCAGCTTCACCCAGGAGCAAAAACCAGTGGAGCAAAAACCAGTGGAGCAAAACCCTGATTCCTCTTTCTAAGCTTTTTGTTCCAGACTTTTACTTCTGTAGGTTTGTACTCTCTGTAAGATCATCACTTATGTAGTTAATATTGAAGACCTCTTCAAAAGTAGTAGACAGCCTCTGCCCTTACTGGGCACTGAACAGTACTGAAAGTGAGTATTTTGTTTTTCTTATTTCGTATTGTGTTAGAACTGGAAATTTCCCAGTTCGTTGTTTCCGCCTAACTTTTAACAGATAAAGAAGAAAATTACCTGGAATCTCTGAGGCCAGTTATTAACTGGAGGTACTCCAATCCCTATTTCTTGTCAGACAGAACAATATAGTTTATTCTGTCGATATGGTACTTAAAACCCAAATGAACCACACCAAAAACTTGACTTTTTTTTTTTTTTAGAGTGAAGTACACTTTGCATCCACTTCATTTCAGATGTTCTCCTGGCTAGCAGTTCAACAATACTTTAACATAAAAAAATGGACTACTTTGACTCACAATTAAAATCTTATCAAATGTCATAGGAGGTTCAGGCCAAGTGTTTGTATTTACTGTGCTTGATTACAGATCAGTAGGAGATAAAAATTACTCCTAGCTCTTATATCCAAGCTATACTTTTCTTCCTAACATAGATGTTCACAGACAAGAACCCAGGTGAAATGTTCTCATAAAAATGGAAGGGGCAGCACACACTGGCATGACAGCAACTTAACCTTTCTACCCTTTAACTTAGAGGCATGCTGAAAATACATTTTGACTCAAATAATATGACAGATGTAGTCAGAAATGTTTAATACAGAGAAAATTTGGGCTGGTACAAAGACATATTTTTGAGTTTACACCTATATTTAACCTTGTCTAAATGGAGACCTTTGTGTTTAGTAATTATCCATGAATTTCCCAAAGGTTTCCACTCCTTTCATAAAATTGTAAACATCAGTTTGCAGAAACAAACCCCTGCTTACACTGTAGGTATAGCCAACATAACTTTGAGTTTGGTTTGGGATGTCTCACCTGTGAAATGCTCTGTATCTCCTGCAGGATCCAATACTGAAAAAACTAGACATGAAAGTTCCCTCCTGTTCTGTAATCTGCATATAACTTTCCTGATCATATTGTAGCACCTAGAGAAAATATATATATATATATTTTTAATCTCTGGACATATAGATCTACATCAGTCTTTTTCAACTAAATGATTTGAAAGCCCAAACTACATTTAAAAAAAATAGGCAGGGGAAGACACAGTTATTCTGTCACTGAGCCAGACTTGACTTGTCTTTATCTTGCCCTTCAAACTAGTGCAAGGGGTGAGAGTGGCAGGACACCACGTTTCACATTCTATTTTCAGCTGCAGCTCTTTGAAGCTTCTCAGCAGCGCTGCAGGTGCAGTGGTCAAACACATGTAGTGAATGTGCAGTGTCTGACACTGAAGCCATCACATGAGTGACTGGTTTCCCTGAAGCCAGTACACTTATCAAATATATAGAGATCTATTTTCCTTCTGTACCATGAAGAAATCAGTACTTTTGAACTCTTTGGTATCTAAAACAGCTATAGGTTTACTTGGAGAAATAAGACTCAAAAATTCTCAAAGTGCTCTCATAATTCAGGAGAGGGTTTTAGGCAAATGCTAAAACCTTGGTGCAAGATTTTTGGGTTTTTTAAAAATATTTTTTTGGCCACAATTATTTATAATTAGGACAAAATTTAGAGAAGAAAAGCCAATTTAAATTCTGACTTCTCACAGCTTTATGGAAAATACTCTGCTTTTGCTGTGACATATAGGGTTAACAGAAAATCAACAAGGAGAAACTGATGAGCATGTGATAAATGACAATAAATGATAAATAACATGGTAAATAATCTATCTAGAATTACTATGGGTTTTTAAAAATATTTCCTCTAGAAAAATAAACTATCACATAAGGAAAGGTTAACTGAGAAAGCATGGCTGAATAAGACACGATTTCTACATGTGAAATTTGATAATATTTTACAAATATATAAATGCAAACCATTATTACTATTTAATATGTATCTAGGAATGATGCTACAGAAGTTCTGCCTACCTCTGGTTTTGGTTAGCAAAATTTAATTTTGCCTATAGGCAATATATATTTCAAAGTATGTCAATTATACTTAAGACACATTAATGCATTTTTAGAGTAATTTCTGTGTCAGTGAAATTATTGCCTGCTCTCCCCTCCCCACCCCCCATTGCTGTCACATATAACTATAACCACATGGAAAAGTAATATTAGGAAACACATTAAAGATGATTTATCAGCTGGAAATAGGAAAGAGAGCCAAGAGCAGGTGATGAACTCTTCAGAACCACTGCATTAAGCTGAGACAGAAAAGGCTGCTCCATTATGTCAACTGACCTGAAATATATAATCAATTTGGACCAAGTTCCATTCTCATTCACTCTAGCCTAATTACGTATTATTTAAATGGCATTACTCCGGATTTCTACTTACACAAGTGATCGTCAGAATTTGGCTTTTATTTGGCCCCACAAGAAAACATTATAAAAGAGCCTCACAGAAACCATGACTCACTAATGCTCCAGGAGTGCACTGCTAGCTGTCTTTCGAAGGCAAGGTCTTAACTCACAGCCTTTACCATTTGTCTGCAAGTGCACCAATGTGTTTTTCTCTGGAGTTGCTCACTCAGGTAGGATTTAGAGGTGAAAGGTAAAATAAAAGAAGTCCTAAATCTCCAAATTTAAAAATTAGCCTGGGGACCAGTAAATGAACTGTACAAGTTGTTCAGGGCTGCTTTAATATGCTCAAGGAAAAGATGCTGCTTAACAAGTAGTCTGGCAAATCCTGTATCAGCTGCAGTTTCTAGATAGAAGTAAAGCACAGTCCCATGTCGAGCACATTATGGTATCTAATCTGGCAGTCACAATAGGTGACTGATGCAAGATTCTCTCCCAGCAGAAAAAGTATTTGACACAGGAGGTTACTTAGCAACATTTAGACAGAGGCTAAAATAACAATAGGATGGAAGTTTAATAAGGGACTACTAGAGGCCTAGAATTCAAGACTTACCACAATAACAGGAGGAAGTGTAAATGGTATCTTTCCACATAGCCAAGACTCCCACAGGGGATTTCCTAATAAGGAGGATAGCCCAAATCTCGTCTTTGGGCTCCAGCTGCATTTGGTCAGCAGTGGCTGTGATGGGAACCTGCAACACCCCCTTCAGCACAGCTATCCTAGTAAGGCACTTCCACCATCCTTTCCATCTACTTTCAGGTCATCCCTGAAGTCAGTGAAAGAGGCAACCTGTGTTCACCCTGCACCATGGAAAAGTCCCATATCTCTAATAGATTTTTCTTTCCTGGTAGTCTGGTGGTTAGGCTTATCCATGTGCTCAACCCACCACTTTCCTCGTCTTTAACCTGTAGCTCAGCAATGCATGCAAATGTTCACTCACACGGCGATTAACCATGGGAAAGGAGACCGTATCAAAGAGAACATCTTTTAATAATTCCTTTAGTCAGAAAGGAAACCTGGGGATTCCTCTGCTACATTCTGTGGAAATCTGATGAGCAAAGCATTCCTTTCACGCTCTGGTATTCACCAACTCAGTCTGGTATCAGTTGCAAGGATGTCACAAGACCAAAATGTCATTACAATCAATTATTTAACAAGGAGAAAAAATCACACATCTGGTCTGTTGTGAACTCTTTTGCACTGTATGCTGTGTTGAACTGCAATAGCTTATATTGCTTAAGGGTCATTTATCTTTTTGGCAGAAAAATACAAAATGGCCTCCCAAAAGGTAACAAAGCATCACCTAAAGAAAAGATTTTCCAAAGGCTACAAGAAGTAAACAGACCTACTTTCAGGATTAAGGCCTGGTATTGGAAAGTTCAGAGCTGGTGAGGGATGCAGGTTTCCTACTCAGTGACCAAATATTTAAATGAGTCTTCAAGTTCAACTGTTTAAATAGTAAGTTAAAAAAACTGCTTTGCTTGCTTCATGTGTTTGAACAACTACACTGAAAAAATCCCTTTCACTTGAATAAACAGCTGATCATTTCTCTGAAGTAAATATAAGCAGAACTTGAACTCTAAAGGAGCTGTATGTGGTAATCAACACATTACTCAGTGTAATGAGAAAATCATCTCTGTTTTCCAGAAGCATTAGATGATTGCATGATAGTGGTATTATACTTTATCAGCACTAATACATCATCCGTGTAGGTGTACTCAGGAACACAAAAGTTGTTCCTGTGAAAGCATGGGCAGTGCCTGGCATTCCAGGGCTGTTAATGCTCCCGAAATATCTCCCAAGTCAATTTGCCAGTCTCATTTTTCCGGTGATGCAACTATTTATCTCACATGACTAGGTCTATAGAAAGGTCCCCGAAGAGGAGAGGCGGCCGTGCCGCCTGCGGAGCGCGGGACCAGCTCCCCACAACAGCGCCCTCGCCACCACAACTTGGCTGAGCCGCCGGACAAGCCCGGGCTGAAAAGGTCTGGTTTACCTAGGGGACCGGCTCCTCCTCCTCCCCATTTTTATACTACTGTGGGGTTAATAGCTATGTCGTGTGGGGTCAGGGAAGACATCTGTGTCTCAGATAATATGCTTACGGTGATTACCACACATAATTGACTGACCTTCCCTCATTCTTTTCCTGCTGCAGGCCATGGCTGATAGGGTGAGATGCTCCAGAGGAGTTTATTTTCCATCACACACTATTGTGCTGCTGAGCAAATATTTTAGCAAGCGTTGAATGAATCACCTTTCAGACTTTGGGTTTGACAGTTAAAATATGAAGCCTGTGACCAATGTAATAATATTAGATTTTAAATCAGCTTTGGGAGAAAACATGGAAAAATCCTACTTAAAATCCATTTATAGATACCTATTAAAATCCTGGTTTGAGTGGTGAAGTCAACTTAAATTTTTTGAGAATTCTTGTTTTTCTTTTTGCTCTCTGCAGGCTTCATCTTCCTACCTCACTTGGAATATTTTGAGCTCTTGAGTGGGTTTGTCCCAAAAACTATCTGCAAACCTGGGTGTAATAAATAAATAAATAAACATTTGCACACTGCAGGAGCCAAGCTTCCAGGTAGGAAATGCTGAGGTCTAATTTAAGATCCTTACTTCAAGAGAGAACACTAGAAAACCTTTTTAGTCCATGGGGCTGTGCTATAGAAATACATGACTGTGCTGGACTATTCTGCATAAACATGTATTTCATTTTATAGCTGACAAGAAATAAAAAAAGCCCTCTCACCATTCAGCAACAAAGCAATATTTTTCCCACTTTATATAAAAGAAGAGCAAAATTAGCTTCTATTTTCAATATATACTTACAAGAGGAATGGAATAAATGTAAGATGAGATCTTTTTTTAAAATACTGCCAAGTGAAAGCTTCATTTGAAACATTAAGATTTTAACTTTCTAATACTGTTTAACTCTGTTTTATCTATCTAGCAATTAGTCTATCAATCCAGACATAATATACTCCCACAGGAAACAATCTTTATATATATGAATATATTTATATGTCACAGGTTAGATTGTGAGTGATTAAAGCTTTGTACCAGGAATATTCATCTCTCTTAGGGAGACCAGGCGATACACAGAGATGTCTGTACAAACACACACACACATGCACACCTACTTCCTCCCTCCTTTTAAAACCCTTTTGTCACATGGAAAATAATCTTTACCACACACCACCAGTGAGTCTTTATGGCCTATCCACAGAATTTCAAACTGCAGCAATTTCACTGGGAATTAATGGGCGGAATGATATGATACATTGAACAAATACATCTGTTCTTACTCCTGAGGCTGAAAGCTAACATTTGTGCAAATGAATGTTCCAGCACTACAGCCAAAAAGTGTTTCCAACCCCAGTAGTTCCTCCGCTTTAATTTGTCCAACAACATAATCTACATTCTGAGCTGCCATTTACAGAAATCCATTTGGAACTGCCATCATCTTTCAAACATTTAATATAATTCATAAAATGTAGCAACTGCTTAACAAGGAAAAATATACATATTCTAAACGTATGGGTGATCTTTCGACAAATCTCAGCATCACTTCATAATTATATACTACAAGTTTTAATTAACTAAAGCTCTGAAAATCATAATGCCTTATTAAAATGCAATTAATCCTTTGATTAAAAAACAAAAAGCACAAGTATTTACAACAAAAACACAAGTAGAATAATTACAAATATCATGTACCCATTTCTTTTATTTGGGTGTCACTTATGATGTCTCACGTTCCCTTCATTAATTCAAATACACACATTATCTCAAATCCACAGCAGACTGAGTGACAGTGGCCACCAAACACACAGCACTATATCCTATTGATTTCTGCAAATCCTGAACAATGCCATTTGCATGCTTGTTTCTGTAATAATAAAGATATGCCATTCAGAATTAAAGCACCGGCCAGACTAGTGGCAACTAATTGTGTTGTGTGTAATGAGTGCAATTTCAATTTGATATAACCCTCAGCTTTTCTTACAGCACTCGCTAAGTACTTTCAAGTCTTTGTGGGGAAATAATTGATTTTTTTGTGCTGTGGGCACAAGAAAATTATTATGATCTTTTGAATAATGCCAAAGAAAGGACCATGAATGATTTAAATTGGTATATGAAGAAGGCTTCACTGTGGATTGCAGTTTGACTGACATCCTACTAATGTAGTATCTAGATTAGCAATTTTTAAGGAGGCAGCTAATATAAAACTGGTAAAACGGAAAACATTGCTAACAGGGATTTTGTATTTGTTATTCAGTGAGGAATAACAATATGGGGATTTAAGGCATGTCAGACAAACACTATACTATTACATAATTGCCCTCACTCTTTTCTTTTATGGCACATGTATTGAAGGGTATGTTTCAACTGATAAATTACACATTTAAAATATGTAGATACAATGGTACAGTACTAGGTTATCACAGCAGCTAAAGGCCATTGGATATGCCGGTCTGTAACCACCACGTACAAAACCTTTTGTTTTGCATGATTGTGACAGAAAGGTTAGCAAACTTCCAAAAATTACTCTTCTGAAGAATTGAGATAATTGCCTTTCCTTTCAAAGGAAGGAAATCTTTTTCCTAAACTGCTGCCCCTACCAGAGCACCAGTCTGCCCATTTTATCCCCTGCCCTGTAAGTTTTATTTAAGAATGAAAAGTCAGAAACAGATCTCAGCCTTCTAAAGCAACACCCCAAGCCAAATTCACGCAAATCACCTCCTGTACATAACTAATTGTGGATTGTTTCAATCTGAAATCAAACTCCCTCTCTCCTTCCCCTTTCTTTTCAACTGACGAATACATTTTATGTAGCAAAAGTGGTGAATAAATAAGGACATTATCCGCATTCCACCTTAAAATGCATACCTTCCAAATCTTATTCTTCAGAGGAGGGAATGTTGTTAATTTAGTTGGTCATAACTAAATAGTTTCTAATCTGGAGCAGGAGTCTGCTGAGAATATTGGACAGTTTAAAGGTTAATCACCATCGCCTGGTTACACAAGTGAGGCAGAACTAATTCCTCCAAAGGCAAATGGCTTGCAGTTTTATCAGCAGTGCAGATTAGAAGTGTTAATATACAGAATAGAATGGATGCTCAAGGGCCAGTTTTCCCTTATCGGCAAACTTTGCAACAGAACTCAGCTACTGCACAACCTCTGCACTTTCTATAATAAGGCCCCTCATTTTGCCTCTCGAGCAGAACTATCAAACAATCCTCCCCAAACCACTGCCACCAAAATCAGGGTATTACAGACCACAGCTAATTGGAAGATCACTATAATGAAGTAAAAGATAAAATACTTTGGCTGCTGGCCTAAAATGTGGATCAGCACAACATAGGAAGCTATCTGGCTATGTCACATTCTGAGAGATTTACATAAACAATAAACTTAAACCAACAGCCCCCAAAAATACATCTTTGTTTACAGTAAATGCAACCTAAAGCACTGGTTATAAAAACTGGGGGGATTTGCATATTCAGCATTATTATTAACAGAGCAGACTCTACCAGATATATATAACTTTATGTATGCAGAGCAAGAAGACAAAAAAAGGTAGGATATGTAAGTACATGTGTTGTAAAACATTTACATATTTATGTTGCTCGATGTACACTAGAATACATTTGCCACTGCAGCACATCACAGCACACAGACTCTTGCTTGACTTTTCCAAGGCTGGTGTTTTTCGTCAGAAAAAAAGGAAGGAAAGGAGAAGATCCGTAAGTGGCTCATGCAATTTCCCAAATAAAACATGCTCACAGAAAATCCTACCTAAAAAGACAAGAAAAAGAAAAGGTACTTTGTATATATGCATCAAGGAGAAAAACGGGCAATTCTGCTCAACAAATTAGAACAGTCAGCTCAGAGAATAGTCATATAAAATATTACTAGTATTCATAGTAAAAAATATGATTAGTAATCATCTTTGTGTAAGAAACCTGGAGATAATGAGCACACATTTTACGAACACTGAGCCTGAGCCTGCTTCTGCTGAATGAGTGGGGACTTCTGCCACTGACAGAAGTGGGCTGTAGCTCTAAGTTCTCTTGCAGCTCTGTTAATACTACCCAGGCTGTCCTCTCTGCACATCTCCTGAGTCACCACTACATCAAACCTTTGCCCCATCCATCCTATTTCTTCATACCATGTGGGCTCCAGTTGAGGAAAATATTTCATCTCAGGACACCAAGTACTTAAGTCCCATTCGTATCTAAGTTCAGTTCAGGGAGGGGAAGCAGAATATCATGAATGGAATTATTTTCCTAAAATAAAGGGCTGTTATTTTTAATGTGAGCCATGTAGCACTTTAACCAAACATAGAAAATCTGATTCCCTCTAAGACTGTCACAGAGGAAGAAGTATTTTTTTTTATAGAGAAACAACTTTTCCTTGGCTGTGAACCTCTAGAGGATATGTAACACTGTCATACCTTGCCCAGGGAAGCAGCAAAAGGAACACACAAAAGATGTAGACAATAGACCATTTAGCCTTAATTACCTACAACAATAAATATGTTTAAGACTGGAATTGGGGAACTACAAAACCTTGCTAGACAGCAACAGAAAATGAAATCTCTCACATATATTTTGATGTTCATTAAGAATAATTTAATTACATACATGAAAGTATAACCCCAAGCACATGAGGTGTAACAGGTAGAATGAAGAAATTGCCTTTTGAGAAGGATTTGTGCTTGGGTAGAGTGTGCCTATTACTTGATATTTCAGAATATAAAAACACACCTACCTAGATTCACAGTTAGTCAGCACTAGTTGTTACCAGAGCAAAGATACTCTCAAATCCTTATGGTTCAAAACAAACAAATGCCTTGTTGTCATCATACCCTACTGGAATCTCCCTTCTCTTCCCAGAACTTGGGTAAACTTGAGTTCTACAGTGTCATCTGAGAGCCTACAGTTCTGCAGAGAGTATAAGGTGCATATCTCCACCAGCCAAGGAGCTACCCATCAGCTCCGAGGCTGACACACTCTTGTTCCCTCAAGGCACATCAGTTCATCTTCACTGACACAGAACCACACAAAAAGGGAGATGGTTTCTATAGCAAGGATCACAAGTATTTAAAGGAAAAAATAGAGTAAAATTTTTTTTAAGTAGTGGAGTGTAGACATTGCTGGCTATTAATGGAACACCCCATCACAAATAAAACACAGCTGAAGTTTGCATCTGGTCTCGTGGTGTAAATGGATGTGAGTGCATTGCAGACATCTAATCTTGAGATGACATTGAATACAGCTTCATCACCAAGCAGATTAGATGAAAACATTCATAACTACTGCCATGGACATAGACAAAACCCACTAAGGACTCTAAAGAACTTGTAGATTGAGAGAGACAATATAAAAAGCTTGAAAATTTTCATTAAAAGTTAACACTAAAGACTAATACTGACAAACTCCTTCCCTCATGTGGATCTCACCCCATCAGATGATTTTACCAGCTACAGGGGGGATCCAGCACCATCTTACAAGTAGGTTTAAAAATTTCTCCAACAGGTCAACACTTTGTAAAGGTAACAAAGACATTTACCATCACTCCAAGAAATCACTCTACTGCTTCTAAAAATTAAGATTATAGACTTCATCCTGACTGAAACAATCTTATTAAAACTTCTCATTGGAAAAATAGCCAGTAGTATAATCAGATGATGCCAGTGAGAACTCATAAATTTTCAAGAACCAGGAGCAACCTGCCAATCAAACGAGACATCCTTTGAGGGACTCACCAAGCCTACTAATAGGTGACCAAACATCTCCTACCCTACAAAATCCGCGTCACATCAGGAAAAACGTGCAGTGTCTGAGAAGCAAACACAATTAAACCAACACAAATTGATAAATTAAGGACTTTGGTCTCTTATGGAGTAGTTCAAATAACCCTTTCTTTTCCTGTCTATCCAACATAAGGAATAAAGTGAAAGACAACAAAGAATAAAAGCAGAGGGTACAGACGAAGGTACCTGTTGACCACAGGCACCAGTATCTTCTTTCTGCTCGTCTATGTTTGTGGACAACATTGCTCATTTGTAGATGGCATTGCTGTTCATCAAGTACTAGCACAGCTCTGGAGGGATTAATCATGTCCTGGCAGGAGGCTGTCCAAAATGACCCATTAGAGATTTCTCTCTTCAACATTTCCAGCTACAGGATTCTTGGAGACCAATGATTTGAACCTAGTGATTCAGAACAGCAGGAGATACAGCTGGTTTCAGCAGGCAAAGAAAATATTCACTCTGTCTAGCCATGGTCCTTATAAAAACCCTGTCATAAGAGTAGTCAAATGTCTTTGTTGTTTGCAAGCACTTAGAGACAGGAAGGTTTGTCATATATGTATCTTTGCACTTGGTTCATTTTGCACATCCAGCAAATATGGGGAAATGTAAATGAGTGTCATGATCTCAGGAAGTTAATCTATATAATTATAAACAATGGATAAATTTAATTGAAAAAAAATGGACGAGAAAATGTTTGAAAAATTGAGGAAGACATGCAAGAACCTCTTGTAGTCTGGTCTGAGAGCAATCTAACTGGAATTTGCCACTGAATGGATATATCTTTTCATGTCTGCCTATTCCTTGGCAAGGCTGAAAAATGTCCATGGGCTTCTGTCAGTTATTCTCCTCTTATTCAGAACTGCATCATCATTCAAAGGTAATCATGTATTTCTTTGCCTCTAGCACCCTGCCTGAACAGTTTAAGTATCTCTTCATTGAGCCCACAGGCTACTCTTTTATCAAGAGTTTATTAGTGTTCTACCCTGCCAGACCCACTCTCTCTCCCTTTTTTTTTTTCCTTGTCTCAGATCACAATGCCTGCATAGATATTTTAAAGAAAACATGGTAATGTTTTGGACACATTCCCACTTCTTCTCATCATATAAATCACCAGATATGTTCTAGAACTACTGTATTAATGAGGATACAGAGACAGCATTATCCCTAATGACATTAATCACTTTTTGCCACAATATCCAGATGCCTTGTTCCCATTTGGCATCAGCTATAAGTTTACACAGCCTCAATGGGAAACTGGGCAAGACCACGGAGCAAAAATGTATACAGGGTTTTTAAACACTTTGGAACTACATCCATTTCATGAAATTCTTCAGCCATGAGTAGCTGAAAACTGGGAGAATACTTAGGGGGAGGCATCAGATATGCAAGGCCAGTTCTCTACTCTTCCCTGCATACCCACTTATGGCTATTGTTGGAGACAGGATATTGGGCTACACAGACCTTTGTTCTGAACCAGTATGCCTCTTATGTTCTTATTATGTTCTTATGTTAAGCAGGAAAAGAATTTAGCCTCTGGATAACACCCGGTTGTGCTTGAATTCAGCAGCAAAATTCCTTTTCATTGTTTCAGATTTGAAAAATTAATTACAAAAAAAAATGTGCACATCAGTATATGAAGTTATGTTGGTAAAAAACATAGAAGATTACTTTTTTTTATAATTAAGAACCTGACAGGATTTTTTTTGTATCTACATGGATAGGGATTTTTTCACCCTGAAAAATATGTAAGCCAAACCCTGCTCCAGACTCCAGCAAAATTCACCATTATGAAGGTATTTTAAATAGGTCTCTGCACCATCCACCTAAGAAAGGACTCTACAGCAAAAATTTCTGAGTGTGAAGTCTCAAGAGATTTTAGGCAGAACAGTTCTGTTCATGGCTTTGCAATCTTTGCCAGAATATGTACGGTTGCTTTGATCTTTAGATCCAGACTCTGGGCTTATCCAGACATTGGCAATGTAGTTGCAGCTCATAGAGTGGTATTGCTGGTTTATAATGTCTTTTTGAATTATGTCATTTTATAACGACATGATTTTAACTCTGTTCAGATGGAGCTTCAGCCCCCTTCGTTGAAATTTTTTGGAGATGCATAACGAGTTTTAGAAATATTTTGTCTCTTACTGATTATCAAGTTTGATTCTCTCACTGTCTACAACAAATTCTGTTCTACAGATTCTACCTGGAAAAGTAAGCATTAAGGTATTTCTGGAAGTCAAGGTGTACATAAGCACTGTGAATAAATGCTTGGCTATGTTGAAGACAATAACAACTTGCACCAAGGGTCAGGACGCCTTGTAGAAGGTTTTTAAAAGATACAGAAAAAGTGCAACAGGAAATACACAAACCTAATTGCACGACAGGGAATTCTGGGTCATATCTTAAAATGGACATGCAGACATCATTACTTACCAGCAACACATCAGGAACTTACTTCCTTCACACATCACAGTTTGAAGCTGGAAAGCAATCTTGCATAGCTGCTTGTTTTGGTGGAACTATACAAGCTGAAGTGAAATCAGACAAAACCACATGCAACAGGAGAAAAACAGAAGATGCTTAATTCTAAGTGTTTCTGAGCTTGGCATAGGAATAAGGAAATTAGAACATGATGAATATTAATATTTAGATTGCCTGTGCATTAAGAGGTAAAACATCTCAGAAACGCTACCTCTGCTGTGCGTATCAACCTCTTATTCTTTGATGTTTTGTTATACAAACAGTAGTCAGATAAATATACACATAGAGCTCAAAAACCTACAGTATTTCACAATGTCACATCAAGTGAGGAATTCTTTAGATTTTTTTTCCAGACCTGTTCATGTGCACAATTCTTTATGCCTCATTTGCTATAAAAATATTAGTCGATGAACAATGAATAAGTAGACATATTTCATTGTATAACTGCGAGTGAACTCTTTTTATGTTTGTCTTCATTTTGCAAGCCCATGTATCTTAACCTTCGTAATGCCTGTTTACCTCAATAAAGTCAGTGTATTTACTGAATTGTATTTTCATAGTTATTGATTTACACTTTAATAATTAGAAAGCCAGACATTTTTCTATAGTAAATTTTTGAATAAAGTTTCACAGAAATTTCAGACATGCATGAATCTGATGTGCTCTGTTTCAAAACATGTCTGTGTTTGACCACATCAGTAGGACTGCTCTTCTATTCAGCTACCTAAAGCACCCTCTGAGCTGGAGGTATAAGTACATGAGGCAGTGGTGGAGATTGTTTCAGTTTTTAAAAGTCCATTATTTCTGTCACCTCCTCCTCCCTGAGAGGCTTAATAGAAAATGTGAAGTTTATATGAACAAATACAACGGATTTGTGGAAAATCCACAGACAAAACACACAGAAAGTATAATCCAGAACAGATTTTTTTATATATTTAGAAAGAAATACTATCTTAAAACAAGTCCTTATCCAGCTACTTTATTCTTGTTAAGGTCATTCCATTAAACAGCCCTCCAAAGAGAATTACCAATATTATCTGCCACTATAACAAAATTAATCAGAATGGGAACAAGCTTTATACACGGCAGAGGAAATGGAGTGACACTAAATATTGGCTGCTATTATTGACCAAGGCAACAGGTAAAGCCTACAAGCTGGTTAAAATGTCTGGAAGGAGGAGGTAGCATTTACATGGAAGATGGATATGATTGCAACAGGAAAAGAATCTATTTCTTGGAAAAATATAAGAAAAATGAGCAGACCCATTCACCAGGCATTGCTGGTAAATGTCACTAAGGTACTACTTGGAGCAATATCTTTACAGGAATTCTCACAGATATTGTAAAAGTACCTGCCTCATGTTTGATATTTAATAAGTAACAAGGAAATTTAGAGTTTCTTGAAGCACTTCTCATGTCCAGCTCCATTTCCATTCTGGCCAAAAGAGTGGAATACTTTATCTGGCAAATGCATAACGACCCACTGGCTGAACTTCATGTAGGTGAGGTAGAGTTAGATGCTATGGAAGGGAATGAGAAGCATGACTTGGCTTTCTGGTCATCAAAAAAAAAAAAAAAA
>VZTJ01000239.1:81047-98540 GCA_013397795.1 Orthonyx spaldingii
AAAAAAAAAAAAAAAGGATCCCTTTGTTATTTGTGTTATTTGTATTTACAGCCTGGCTGTGTGGTTAGGTTTTAAGGTAGTGTACAACTGGGAGGGAGCAAAGGAAAGCTGAACATCTTTACAAAAGTTCCTAGCCTTAAAATACAAGTTCCTGTCCTTAGCTCTGGGGTGCAAGGTCGTTTCTCAAGGACAAACTTCATTAGTGTTGTGTAGTCTTCATCATCTCTAACTCAAAGCAGCCTACCCAGTCAGAAACCGAAATTGTTGCAGTATGACAGGTTTGCAAAACAGTTTGTCTCCCTGGGATCTGTGCTGGCCACCAACCAGTTTCCTGATGGCATTTAAGGTTGTTGACTTAAAGCCATGTTGGCAATTTATCAGTGGGGGAGGGAGTTGAGTGGGAGGTACCTTTCTGCCCCTGTTGACAAGACTCAGGATGGAACATGCTTGATAACACATGAAAGAGTGCCTTGGTGCTGCCCACGTTGCCTCTCATCAACACGGTGACTGCCTCCACCCTAAGTGCCCTAAATGGCATTCTGCTTGTGAAGAGGTTGCCTCCCTCCTTTTAAATGGAGCAGCGGTAATCAGTCAGGATGCTTAACCTGAAAGAGAATATGAGATCAGGAGCTTGGACTCAAAAATTCTTTCTCTCTAGAGCAGATGCCCAGAGCCAAAAAACCCCAAAACAAACAAACAAACAAATAAACAAACCAACCAAACAAACAAAAAGAAACTTCAAAAAGCCAAAAAATCCTTTTCTCAGAGGTTTTAGAGCTTTCGTATTATGAGGGGGTTTAAAATTCCAACCAAGACCAAAATGCACAAATATCTTTTAGATTCAGGCCACCAAAATTTAAAATATAAAGTAGATTTTGCTTTCAGTTAGTTAAGATGCTTCATTAAGCATTAACTTTTAATTTTTACATAATTCTACAGCACCTAAGAAAACATTTAAAGACATTCAAAAGAAAAAGGTTTGGAAAGAGGAAAGTGAAAAGTCTGTATTGCCAAAGACATCAAAACAAGATGTTTTGACAATGCCAGGAAATTTTAATCAAATTTTTTTGTCCAAATTCTCTTATAAGAAAATGACATGATTTCATATAGTATTTTGATTTTCACTAATGGCATTTACTTTAGTAACACAATAAAAAGAATGCCTGGAAGGATAAAACGACACATACTTATCAAGTAATATGCAGGCTTATTTTAACCTATTCTATCAGCAGAAGCACAGTTCATCTCCAGGTAAGACTGCTATGCAGAAATACTCAGTGGAAGAAAGCATGCCATAGAAAGTAGGAGAAAGGAACTGGAAAAAGTAGAGAGTTATGATGAAACAGATGGAATGAAAACATTTGGCAAATATCAGTGGTGGGCTGTTTCTTGATATAGCTGTTAGGTTTCTTTAGTGTAAGAAGTCAAATAGTTTGGCTAATAGTTACACACGCACATGGAAATTAACATATAAGCATCAAAAAAGCATTGCACTGAGGTTTTTAACCAAAGAAGGAATCTTACTAAAGCTAGCACTATCAAACTATGAAAGGCCCAGCAGCCTTGATGTCCCCTTCCAAAGATTCTCACTTCACTCTTCCATACCTGCAGTTTCCTCCACGCAACAGGAAAGCATATGAGCAGTTGAGGATTCTCCCGGTGGCTGGGATCAGAGATTTTCCACCAGTAGACCTGATAAATACAAGCTATTCTGTATATAAAAGAACCACTATAGAAGGACAGATAACGGGAAAAGCAAAACTCCTCTGACCTGGAAACACCACATTATTCCCTGGAAGTCTTCTTTCTCCCTGGTATCAGACATTGGGAGTGAGAGTTGTGCTGACTTCTTTAATGACAAGAAGAGTTTTGAATTCCTGAGCACAGAAGTAAATTAAATTTGTAAAAGCCAGTTATAATAAAGAGAAAACTACAGCAATGTGTCACTGTGTTTAGCATCTCTGTGCTCTGAGTAGCACAGCACAATTAAAGGATATTAAAGACCTTTAAATTTCTATCACAGCAGTGCAAAATTAAAAACAATATACTGCTTTTTCATAAAGCCAAACTACCTTTCCCACTCTTCTCATTCCCACCTCTGAAATTCTGCTTGCGTTCATCTTTACCTTGACCTTGCTTCTGCTGAAATCCTTGTTCACATCTTAATCACTTCACATCTCGAATACTGCAATTCCTTCTACAGTCTGTCTAAATCCCAACTCTCTCTAAATGTCAAGAGGTCCAGAATGGTGTAGTCAGATTAATTTCTTGCTCCATGCATGGATAAACAATATGATAGAAGGTATGTTTATGTAGTAAAATTGAGAAGCTGCAATAGAAGATGAGGTGATTGTATATAGAGTAGGAATGGCAGAGGACAGACTGCAGCTAGAAACTAGCTAACATTCTCAGACAGTACTGTGACACAAGAAAATGTCTACTGGAGTATAAGTAGCACCAAGATCAAAAACTTGGAAAACCCAGGCTTCTCTATCATTATAGACAACAAACATCTACTGAGTGCCTTTGCCTCCCACAACAGTATCACACATTTGGTGTCAAAATAGGCTCTAAGATCTTCAAAAGCACAGTGCAACTGTTGTATAGGAAAAGACTTTTTCTCTCTGCAGTCAAGGAGACAGCCAACACTTTAGGCTGCTTGTCCAGCCAGAAGCTGCTACATGGCCTTTTGTTAACTATGAAGAACCAGTGTAAAGAAATTATTTGCCAGCAGAAGCTAGAGCACAGGTACCCTATGTCAGATTGTGCTGTTCTGCAGTGATACAGCATCCTAAAAATCAGCTACTTCAGGAAGATTTGTTATGTAAGTTGTCCTGCTTTTTTGGGAATTTTGTGAGTTGTTCTGCATTAAAAAAAAAAAAAAAAGAGTATATAAATGATAAGAAAGTCCAGATGCCTGTAGCCCTACTTGAAACTAATGAAATTCTGTGGCTACTTGACTTCTTTGGAATCAGTGAAAATAGCAGTCGAATATTGCCTGGAATACCTTCAGTAGAATAGGTTTTTATCCCATATTAATCACTATACACCTAACAGCAAAACTACTATAAGGCAAACTTGACTCCAGCCTTCTTTTCTTAAATCATCCTGGCTCGTACCATGCCTCTGATAAGTACCTTCTAGTAATATTAATCAAAGAAACATATCCTGACTACATTAAAAAAACCCCAAAATAATAATTTAACTCATGAATGCAAAAGATGCCTTATCTTTCTATATACTCCAGAAGCATATTCAATTTTGTAAGAAAGAATTTTCCTCACCTGAATGGCAATTAAGAACCCTAAAATTAACAAATAAATCCCTCCCTGAAACAGCAACACATCTCAAGAATGCTTGCAAATCAATGAATCAAAACAGCATAGTTTGGATGATTCAAATATTTCATTTCAGTAATTTTGATAATTAATTTTTTTCCATATTATTGGCTCAAATCAGTGAGGAAAACTTTATTCTCAACCAAGAAGCAGAAAATTTCCAAGGAACAGTTCTAGGAAGTAGTTTCAGGTTCAAAAATTACTGAAACCAACCTCTTGCTGGAAGAAGCACACCTGCTTCCACCTCTGTTTTACAGCTGGCTTAAAAATAAAAAAAAATCTCAACCAGCTGTAGCTATTTCTACAAAACCAGTTAGCAAATCTGTTTCTGCCCACCTGTGGCTGCTCCTTCAGACAAAATGCACAGGCCTGGAATTGGGCGGTGACCTTGCTGCTGAAGATGAAGCTGAGTGCCCTAGAGCTGGTTTCAGCCTGGTTACATGCCCGTCTACGCCAATTTCCAATTATTTCAGGTGCAAGTTTTAGCATGTGCAGTAGCCCTCCCACTTTGTTTCCTCTCCTCATTACCATATGAAGACTTGCATTAGATGCCCACAGGCATTTTGCAAATGCAAGGGTTTTCAATTACCCATCCTCTGACAGGCATCGTGTCATCTTTGTACAGCAGCTTTACATTCGTGAATGGGGGCTTGTGCGTCATTGTTGCCAGCAATGAATAACCACAGCCACTTCCCTCTCCTGCAGAACAGGAGCAGCAGCAACCCATGGCCTCTTGAGTAGGCTCTGCTTTCCCTCCACAAATATTGCTGGATCTATCAGTGCTGCCAGCTGTGGACAGGAATTTTTTCAACGGCGGTTCTGCATCGCTTACGGTGCATTTCATCAGTGCTGTTCCTATGTGTGTAAATGGAAAACGTAACTATGGAGCCAGCAATATCTGAGGGATTAATATGATTTCTCATTAATGAGAACTCTGTGACCTTTGGTATGGGATATATTTAGCCTGTTTGTTCTCTTTTTTTTTAGGTGAAGTATATTCTGCAACATGCTGTGATTTCTGGCCTATTGATTAATGGGTCTTTCCACCACAAGCAATCTTAATCTTTCTTAATTGCCTTAATGGCCTCATGGCCTCTCTTTTATACTCTCTGCCCACTATGTTGTTGTTGCAAATGCTTTTGTATCTTAACTTCATGACTATACCAAGGACTTAAAAGAAACTGACTGTGAAGTCTATTGTTGCCCTTGTTCTTTCCATTCTTTAAACTCCTGTTTCAGGCTCCTAATATCTGTAGGTAATTTTTGGATGTAAATGTGCATATATTATAAAATCATTGTCCAGAATTCATCAATAAAGTAGTTGATTTTTTTAGTAAATTACTAGTATAGTTCTTTTAGTTCCAGGGATCTGTAGTGCAGACCAACAGATTTATATATATTGTTATTCAAATCTGAAATATTAAAATTCATGGCTAGTTTTCAAATACAGTTGTGAGAATCTCAATTCTACAGTTCATAGAAGAGTAAGTCTGCCCTGGAACTGTTTGCTATAATACATAGAATAAAAGATGAGGTGTCCGCAAATAAATATCTGGTTTGTGTCTCTGCTCTCTCCCGGGGGTTTATTTAGAAACAAAAGAAGTGATGAGACAAGGAACCATCAGATTTTCTTACAGTACATGTCATTTAAATTGCATGATGTCTGGGTCAGTAATGTTTGTTGGTCACTGTGTTTTATTTGTGCTGTGAAACAGAAAGGCAGAAGACAGACCAAGTAAATGACAGCAGACAGTTTACTGACTTAATTTTCAACCTACTCTTTCTCCACATGAAGAGGTGGAATGTCAGCAGAAATATATGGACTGCCTGTGTCATCAGTAGCCCATGGGCTAATGGGCTAAATACAGTATCAGCACACGAGGTTGATTTACATAGGGCAGACACTTGCAGGAGATGAACCCACTCAAGAGAATAATTATAACAGAGGTGTTGTTGACGTTCATAAGTGACCCTAGGCTCAGAATTACTAGCCCAAAAAGTCTACTCAGGCTACAATATTTTTCAAATTCTTCCTGTCAAGAAGGAAAAAGTTTAAGAAAGATTTCATCTAAGTGGTGACAGTAGCTTAATCCAAAGTTCTTTATTTGCCTGACACTAAGTTATTCCCAGCAACTTCCAAGTCTAGATCTAGTCTAGAGCCAGCTGTGCAAAAGCAAAGGCAAAGCTGTGAAGGCAGCAACTTCTATGGAGATAATTTCACTCCTCTCAGAGTGGAGAAGGTAATGCACAGTAATTGCAATGCCCACAAACAGCAAATCTTTAAAACTGTCAGTAGTCCAGAAATGTGTCACTTAGACCACTGTAATTATGGGAGAAAAGGTGACATTCGGGGCTGGAAAAAGAAACATGCTTGTGGTAGAGTCTTTTTATAGGAAAATGTCACCTGTTTAAAAGCTGTTCAGAATTTTGGCAAGTTAGAAATAATCATGGCTGACATTACTTGGCAAAGAGCAGATGAAAAGATCAAAACTGGATAACAGATAAAAGCAATCTGGCCCATGGTTCCATCTTTCAATTTAAAATGGCAGCAGCAATGTCAAACACTCCAAAACCTGACAACTGATGTGGTATGAGCAGGTATGAAAGCAGGAGGAAAATGCCCAGGGGTGAAAAATCCTCAACAAACCACACTGGCAATTCCTAGAAGAGAGCAATACATTGCACCCAGTTAGAAAGATATGTGCATATGCATCAATATTATTTATTTGTTTAGTTTTGGTGGGATATTAAATGTCAGCAGTTAAGTTTTACTAAGTCTTATGGTTGGTTACCTCTGCAATGTTAGTCTTCATCCTTTCCTCTATCATGACGTATCACATTAATGAAAGCAAGCTTCCATCCTCTGAAAAGCAGGTAAATCCAGACCTTATAAAACCTGTCTAACAGAGAAGCCAAATTTAAGTTGGAAGTTTGAACAAAAATTATTATTTCTGACATCTATCCAAATAACAGTTTTTTAATAGCATTTTCTGTACACAGTTTCTTTTCTTGTTGATTTTGGTGGGCAAGGTCAAAGGAAATATTCTTAAAAAGGTTCTGATCCACATAAGTCTAATATTAATTTCATCTTGCATTGCCACCAGGGTTAGTCTCTGCAGATTTACCACTGACAGTAAAACAAGAGGTGTGGAGCTCTAGTTACCAAAGTCAGGAAATGACAGTTTTCCAGTGATGAAGACAGATGATCAGAAGGAAGTCAAAGGAATGAGGTATTTTAATGATTTCTCACTTATGCTCCAACCACTTTTGCACTCAGTTCTGATACTTTGTTTTTATATACTCATCAATTTCACTTGAATTTTTTTGCCACTATACCATTTGGACTTGTTATACAGAACTTCAATTGACTCAGAGAGTCTGATTATTGGATTTGTGGGTATTTTAATACTAGTTTACCAATTATACAATATTAATCTTAACATCCGGCTACAGATGCCACACTAGTTTTTGCAGGGGGAAAGCTTTTTTTCCTATCTTTTAAATTCAAGTACTCCTAAAATGTTTGAAAAGACTTTCTATAGCAGAGTCCACCCTGGGAACACCGGAAATTTAAGGTTTGATTTTTGCCTTTTATTTTCCCTGATCTACAGGAAACTTATTCTTTTGTTTAATGAAGAAAAACATGACAGTAATTTACCCACCCTACTAAAACATGATTGGGAAAGCAGGTGCAAAATATAAAATAGTGGTTTATAGCTCCAGTTACCTTTCTCTGTTGAATAGAATGGATCAGCCCTGTATGAAACATGCTGGGAAAAAAACCCCTGTGAAAAGGGAGTCCTCTTTAGGTGGGAGCTAAGATGCAGGAACATTAGGAATGTGCAGTGCTCAGTGCTGAAATGGTTTTGTTTCTGTGTGTTTATTGGTTTGGTTTGGGTTTTAGTTCAAGATATTTTCAGGGAAAAAAATATATACAGTTTGTGACTAGCTCTGGCCTTTGCCTTCCTGGGACTTGGGGAAGGACTGGCCTTTTCTTTAGCAACAGAGCTCAGCACCATCTGATGGAGCCTCTCAGCTGAATTGCCAGATGCTGAACACAGCTCTGTCTCGTTATGGTACTGTGGAAATCTGCGGTATAGTCAGAGCAGTGCAAGCTTTCAATCTGTAGCCATCCAGGTGATGGAAAACTTGTCTGAAAGCTTCTCACAGAGCCTCTTCCACAGGTGAAGCACATTTCCAAGGAGGACCATAACTACAGTAGAAATTGGATACTGATAGCACTAAGTCCTGGCCTTATTGAAGTCAATCTATATTTTCCATAGATTTTTATTGTGCCTCAGCTATTCTTTGAATCTCAGGGAACTAAGTTTTATCTAGCAATAGCATCTCTTTGCTGATATATGTGACAGTTTTAAAGGATTTATTTTCAACAAGACGTTATCCAACAACCACAATTATGGTGACATCAAACACCAACCAGCATCTCCTGAGCAAACAAACCAGAAGGGTTTCTTGGGAAAGCAATGGCTCCATGACAATAAAAGGAACATCTTTTAACATCACCACCACCATCACACTTCATCAGCATCACTACAAACTATCTTTCCTGAACTCTTACTCCTCTCACAGGCCCAGACTGATGTATGAGGAAGGAGAGAGAAAAATCAAAGTGATGTTGCCATGAGAACCAAGGGACAGAGACAACATGAAGTCAATGTTTTCTAGAACTAGAAAACATGAGTATTATCATTACATTAATAATTGAATCTTTATGACACAAAAGATGTATCACTTCATAACCTCAAGGTTATACTATGGCATGTCACACTTCTATGTCCTTGCCCATATCCTGATTCCTCCAACACCTATTAAAGTGCTTAATTTCACTAACATAAAGAATCTTGGGGGATCCACCACTGACATACATCTCAAAGAAGTGGAGGCAAGTGTTTGTGTCAGGACTTAAAACTTTTGTCTTTAGGCACATTCCACTGTTGCATATGAATCACCAACTATGTTTGGTGCTCAGCAAACATGATGGTAGCAGGACAAAACTGGAAAGGTGGGGGAAGACAGGTATTCACCAGATGCTGTGAAATGTAAACTGCAGAATTTAAAACGAGTTTGCTCACTGTCTGTAGGAAGCTATTCCAACTGGAAGTAATAAAAGAGACCCAGAACTACAGCTCCACCAAGATCAGTGCCTGGATAGTTGTGTGCTGCACCCATAGATCTACCAGAGTCAAAGACATCTTTCTGCTCAAGAATGTTTCAAGTAAACTTAAACTAGTGGAAGTGAAGAGTGAAAGGGTTGTGTATTACAGCTACAACATTGCACATCCTCAGGGCTGGAACTTAGGAGACCTGAAGCTTTAGATTAAAGTTGAATGCTGTCACTCTGATGTAAAATTAATGCAGAGGGTGTGGAAAAAAGCTGGTAGGAAGCTCTGGAACAGAAAGAGATATGTTGCCTTTAGCAGTCAGTTTGCATTAGCCCTTTTCTGTTCAGCTAGCCATGTATCTTGATTATAGCAACCTCTTTTTGCCTAACTCTACCCTCACTCAAACCTGTGTAAATGATATCATTAAAAGCTCAAGTTCATCAGGGTACATGGGTGCATACATGGTTTTCATTACAAGTCATCTGCTTGATTTCTGTGAAGCTATTTAGATACTTAGACTCAATTGTATTCTTAAAAACACCCAGAATCAACTCCTAAATCAATTTTCTTGTGCCTTCTTCCAAACAATGTCGTGGATGTATTCTTTTCTTTTGCTCCCTGTCTCTTACCATATGCTCTTTAAACTCACCATCCCTGTCTGCAGTGCTCTAAAGTGTCTGCATACTCATCAGCATTTTCCTCACATTTTCTTCCCCTTATTTTGTCTGAACCCACTCTCCTGTCTAATGTCATAGAGTTCCCTTGATTTGTTTCCTCTTCTCTGGACCATAAGAACTATCTGATGTTTCTCTCCTTTTGAAACAGTGTTCCTGGCCTCTGTCTTCATTCAAGTAGCCTTTCAACTCCTTTTGACCATCATTATTATTTTCCACATTTCAGTTCTTCATAAAAAAGCAACAAAAAGGAGGAACAACATGATGCTAGAGTGTATCAGAAGTGCCGAGACTCTTCAGAAAATTAAATTATCTTAATTTTATTATTAGAAATAATCAGTGTATTAAAATCACTGATATTTTTCAGGGTCTATTTAAAATTACAATTTGATAATATAGATTTTGAGCTAGCAGATCCGACGTGATGAATAACAGCATCCAAGCTCTGCATTGCCTGACTTGAAGAACGGACATCACAAATCTCCTGAAAACGGACCTCAAAACCACAGAAGATAAATGTCATGAAGTATAGAAAAACAGGTAGAAGAATAGAGAACAGAGCTTCTTCAAGAGAGGACTCTCTGATTTCTGGCTACATGATGGCTTTTTGTCTAAGGTTGACTCTGCACTGAAGACTGCAGTGCTGTGGAGCAGTGTGCTGGCTTAGCTCCTGGAACTGCTCTTGTCCCAGGAGGTCAAAGCCCCATGTAGGCAAGATCATTGCGCTCCTCAGTTTGATCCTGTGCTGTACCTGAGCTGTTTGGTTTGAAGTTTGCAGCCCTGCAGAGTAGACACACACCATGGAGGCACAAATGGTTTTGATCTCATAGAGGGAATAGTTGTTGGGTGCAATGACGGGAAATACAATAAGCAACTTCTCCCATTTTTGAAAATTCATACATTGTGTAGAAAGAAACTATTACAATAATTTTGAAATCCAATAAGTAGGGCAAAGAAGGACTTCTCCACAATTTTGTGATCAATTTGGCATATAACCTCCAAGCTCACTTAAATCTCTCTTTCATCTTTTGTAAAAGAATTGACTGTACCCACTCAGATGCCTACCTGTGCTTATCCTGGAGTCCCCAGGGGATTTCACAAGAGGACTTTCCAGATGGCTGAAGGATCCCTGTGCACAAGCTGACTGCATTTCTCAGTTGATACCCACAAGCTTTTATGCCCAAGAATTTCTGATAATTTATAAAAATAGGTGTGTAATATTAGTTTTAAAGGAGTCTGTGGAGTCTACGTTTGCTAATTTTTGTACCAGCAGCTAGTATGGAGCTTGAGGAAGGCTAATTTCTCTTGCCAAAAAAAGAATGGTTGCTTTGTGACAGCCTTTCTAGCCCATACAAGGTTCTTCAGAAATGCTGGCCTAATCCTTTAAAAAATATTTCATAACAATAAAAAATACTCTGAGCATTTTACTTCCAGCAGGACAGAATAACATGCTATGTGAAAACCATGTACTGAATCTGTCCACCTATTTTCCCTGCAAAACATTTGCTAATCATGCTGTTAAAGGGGATGAACATATTTTAGAATATTAAAATTTGATTTGGCAACAACAAATTTCAATATTAAAACACATATAATAACTCTTAGATTAAGCTTTTCTGATATACTTAATACTCAAGCTAAATAACTAATCCACAGAGAACAGGAGGTGGACTCAGCAGCTGAGTAAGATTACAGTTTTAGGACATACTGTAGAGGACACAGGGAAATGCAATCTCATCATTTTCTTAACAATATTCACTATATATTGGTTAGTCAAAACCACCTGGCATATAAATCAGAAAAAAGCCCAACATCCTGCATTGACATTGAAATCTTCTCATAGGCCTGAGACCTGCATAGTACACAACTGCAACTGTGTAGTTTTACCCTTCAGAGAAGAGGCAGAAACTACTGTGTGGACTGTATTTCATTCAATGGTTTGTTTAGCAAAGCACAGGTACGCTCAACTTGGATATATAAGCCTGAGGGAAAAATTACTCTCCGAAAATTACTCTCAATAACAAAACAAGCAGAACAGAGTAAGCATTAAGCAAAGGTGAAAATTCAGTGCATGATTCCTAAGAAAAAGGATTCAGCAAGGGTTTCTAAAAAATTTTCACTCTTATTTTAGCAGCATGGTGTCAAAGCAGAAGAAATGGAAATAGCATTATAGAAAGTCCTTTATCTCAAAGTAAAGTAATTTTTAAATTATTACTGGATTTGTTATACTTTTATGCAGACCAGGAAAGGTTGTAATGAACAATCCACAATAGAATATATATCAAGTAATACAAATTTGCCAAAGCATCCAAATCAGTGTATACGCATACATCTGTACGGACATCATATTCATACACACATACTGTGTTATGTCCACTGATGTCCACGTTAACGTATTATAGTTGTTCATTAATCCCTATAACATAGTGTGCATATGCACATGGTAGAGAGTGAAACATTCCCACATGCAACTTGGGAACTGTTGCAGGGAGCAAACTCCTCTTGAAAACCCTCTACCTGAGACACACTATTTTTCACATATAGTACATGAAAACATAGATGGAAAAACACAGCTAAAATACCAATTTTCTTCACTTCCTTTCACCTAACACAACAAAATATAAATTTTTATTAGGCTGTGATTTATTTAATAAGCATTGTAAGTTCTCATATTTCCTCAGGTATGTCTATGTGCAGGAAAATAAAGCTAATTTAATTTAACGGTTTGAGGATAGATTATCTCATGAACTGTTCAGTTATATTTTACATGTATTTTTCAACAGCCTATAAAAATTTAAATGCAAAAGGACAAAGGTTTATATTTTAAAGGTTTTTTAATGAATTTTTTCATAGATTACTTTTCTCCTAGCTGAAAATAGTTTAATTTATTTTGATACTAATCAGATCTTTATAGAAAAACATATTGAGATTTAAAAAAAGGGGAATCAGAATCATTTTACCTCATTAAAAAGCACCTTCTAATGACTGCTTTCACTAGGACCAAAATATAAAGTGAGATCTAAGAACACTTCAGAAGTTGCCTGCAACTCTCTTTGTAATTATCAAATGGTTCAAATGATGAAATGTTGTGTTAACTGTAATAGGCTATATATTCCAGCTATGTGACAGGTTTTTCTTTCCATCCAGCAAAGAAAATTAATTATCTATGCCACAGGAGTAAAGCTAGATCCTGAGTTTTAAAGGAGGCATATAGGGGTTACTTGAATGTCTTTGTTTTCTGAAACCACGGATATGTCATTTATATTCTCCAGAAGAAGAGAATTTGTGTACAAGCAAATGTCTCTGTAAAAGAGCAGGGTTTTTAATATTTAGCATATCTATATCTCAGCACATTTTTAGCCTGAACTACTATTTGCTTCCTTAGGTACCTATATGGGGAAAAAGGATTAAAGCAGGCAGGAAATAATGGAAATCTAACATGAGCAGGATCGGGCCTAATGTATTGTTAGCTTGAAAGAGAGGGAACTTGGGTTTTTTCATGTGTCTCTTAATACAGACATCTCTTCAGCTTTGCAGAAAAGATGTTGTCTTTGAGGAATTTCTGTCATAAGTAATTTCCATATATTTCCCCCCAAATGGAATAGGAGCTCTTGACTTGCCGAAATAGAGTGGGACAGAAAATTTAATTCTGTGTACAGGCCTATCCTGGGAAGCACAGCCATCAGACTGAGGTATTTCTGATGTCCACTTGTTGACACTGACCTGCACAATATCCGTGGCAGAAAATATATCAGAGAGAAGATGCGTGTCCTAACCTCAGTGTGCTATCACAAACCACTTGGCACAGTGAAACAGACTGAGGGAGGACTGCATCGAGGAGCAGCATCATCGCAGGGGAAACAGCAGTGAATTAAACTGCACTTTCTCACAGAAGAGGCCCTGAAAGACACAGATTTTAAGCACCAAGTTTGGAAATGATTCTGCTCCTCATCTGGCTCTGGCGTGCAGGTGATGTGTTTGCGGCAGTCAGGGCGGGATGCTGGGCTGGGCGACTGCTGGGTGCGAGGAAGGAAACCGACGAAAGTGAACCACCAGGCTCCTTTGTGCAAGTCCCTGCTTTATGTTTATTTTGATGAAATAACTGTATTGCAGCATTTTTAATCTCTCAAAAATATCATCTACTTTGTCACCAAAATAGCACAATAGATAATTGATCTGCTGATCAAAAGCAGCACAACCCCCAGAAGTATGTTTGCACTAATTCATGAGGGCTTTTTTTTAATGAATTTGGGAAGCTATCTATATACCTACATAAAGGTCTTATTTTATTATTAACTGCAGTAATTTCATACTAGAACCCTAATATTACAGCACAATTTAGTTGAAACTGTTGAACTTGTGAACTGTTAGCAATACAAATAACACAATAATAACGAAGAATCCAAACACTTAGCAGCAGCAACCTAATAATCAGTAACACTTTTATGCCAAATAAGCTACCAGGGAATTAATAATTTCACCTCCCTCACTGCAGCACCACTGATGTTTCAAGACATTTCTCCTCTGAGGAAAGCAGCTGACTTGTGCACTAGCACAAAACCAGGGCGGGTGTCTCCTCTGGGCAAAGGTATGTCTGGTGGTGCCCTCGAATGTTTTCCACCCTCCTCCCTCTCTTGATGGGGCCATGGTGAACACAGGCTGTGGGTCACCAGCCCTGTCCTGGGCTATGCAAACAAGATACATTTCCAGCACCTCATCCTTGTGAGGTGATTTGCCTCATGAAGGTAAGAAGCCAGGAGGTAAATAAATAGGTCTGTTGAGCCAGGCCTTGCCTGTACACACCTGTATCAACAAGGATGCAAGCACAATTATCTTACCTTAATGAACTTAATCTTTAATTTCACAGCTTGGCCCTGGTGCTCAGCCTCTTAACAAAGGAGCTGAACTGTTTTAGTCCATATGACCACCCTTCCTCCAACAGCTGTGGAAACTTAAAGCCACGACAAGGATTTTTGCCCCTTGTGAAACTGTCAAAAGCAATAAATATTTTTCTTTTTTTCCATCATTAGACCCCGTTAAGAAAGCCTGGCCATTGTCCACTGTAATTCCCAGCGCTCACGGGGCAGGAGCTTTATTGTCCCAAATGAATCCTGAAGTGTGAACAATGCGGGGGAAAGCGGCCACCCTTTTCGGGAGGGTGTAGCCGCGAGGAATGCGGCGCTTCCCCACGGACGGCTCCGCCAAAAGAGCACTTGTGTTTTTTAACACTGGCCTTTCAGGAGGATGCTCGAGTTAAGGCATTGTGGCCCACTGTAAATAGATGCACTCGCCAGAATGGGGCTTCGTCATCCCTAATTAGGGAAGTAACTCCAGAGAGACAGCATGTCACTTGCAAGACTGGGCTCATTGTTGGGTTTGTGCGCGTCCCCACAATGTGAGGTAATTGGAGTTGTACCTTTTAGAAAGCTGCTAATTTCACATAGGAAGTGCTAACAAGACCTTTGTGTGCCATGTTTTCCTTCGTCCTTTCTAAGGAAGTTACAGAGCTCGAGTACTGGGAATGGCTGGGCCAAGGCCTGCCGGAGGAGGCTGCGGTAATGAACCACTTCAGCCCCCCGCCAGAAAAAGGAGGCCTAATTTTCGGGCCTGAGAAGACGAGGACGGACAAAAGGTTCTGTTTAAGCTTATTATACAGGACATTCTCAGTGCCTACACAGCTTTCCTCGAAATGACCCTCTCAAAATAAGTGCATCAAGTTTGAGCAAATAGAAACATGCAACTTTCGAGGCTGGGGGTTATAGTTTTCTTTACAAAGCCATTTATATAATGTAAGCCGCAATTAGCGCGGAACAGAGCAACAAGATCTAGCGAGGAAAGTTCCCCTGACAAAGGACAGAAATTAGGGGAATAAGTAACAGTTAAATATTGGCTTTGGATAACCGGCTGAAAAGGCCTTTCAAATCAGCTGTGGATGTAGAAAAATAAAATAATTTTACTCCAAATATCTTTCAGTGCAAAATTTGGCTTTTAAATCGCCATCTTATTGATTCAACTAATTTCAAATTATCTAGATAGAATGAATCTGGGCTTAAAAAAAAAAAAAAAGAAAAAACTGAAAAGCCTCTCAGCTTTTAAGCCTGACAATATCAGCAAAACGTCCATAGGAATTACATATAAAAATTCAAACGGTAATGAAACAAATTACTACTTACAGTATGAAAAGTCTGCAAAAGCTTTTTATAGACTTGAAATGCAGAAGTTATATAAACTACTCAGTGAAAAGAATTACAAAATGACCTTTGCAGATCAGGGGCAAAAATGAACAGTCTTCAGGGGAAAAAAAAAATCACTGTTAACAATGGCTTTTAATGCCATTTTGCTTCCCTCATTTATCTAATAATCATGGCAAGGTTAGGGTAAACAATGAACAGTGTGTTTTCACATATTCCACCTTTAGTGTCCTCCATATGAATTTCTAAAACACTTAAGAGAATAGATACATAAACCTGTGACCTTCAAATGAGCTTTTTGCTACTTCCAACATTTTGAATAAAAAAGGTCAGAAAATTGAACCGCTTTTGCGCAGTAATGAATTCCATTCTGTTGGGTAAACAAAGCTAAATTTTAAAACATGGACCTGACATCTCTATAGCTCAAGAAGCTATTCTCTTCTTTGGGCATGGGGGGGGGGAAGGGTGAGGAATGCAAGCACTCCACCAGCCACCCCCTAAATCACTGCAGCATCCGCCAAGGAAAGGAGGAGGAGAAGGAGACAAAAATATTTGGTTTTATTCGGCGAACAGCCATGATTTCCAAGGCCAGTGCAACACAAATGTTGGATTTTTAAGACTTTTTTTTCCTCCACCTCACTCCCCTCAGTGAATAATTGATCCGGTCCACACAAAAAAGAAGCCAGCGTTACCCTCATCAAGCCAGCTCTTACTGACAAGGGCCTCCAAAAGTTACTTCAATTTCCGCCGTGCTTTTGTCCGTGAGTTGTCCTGGCTGAAAGGCCCGGTTAGGTATTGTTGCAAAAAAAGTCTGCGCCCACGTTTATTCCCCCCCTCTAATTCATACTCCGCATTGTGGGGTTTTGCTATTCAGGGACTGATTGGACAACAGCCCAAAGAATGGCCCCAGTGATTAGGCTCTCAGCATGGGTCTGGATTGTGGGTATAAACCCAGGGCTGGGGCTTGAATTCACGGCCGCTTTCTGCTTCCTCCTAGCGCCTCCCGTGCCCAATATTTTCTGCATCCTTTGCTGCAGGTAATGCATTCCTTCATACCAGGAAATGGAATCCGTATAATTAGCCAGCATAGTAGTGTGTGAGCCCTTGAAAGTCCCGGGGTTGTGCCCCGGGAAGCAATTGCGCTTTGGTATTGATAGGAACTCGCGGGATTTTGGTCAGGGTGGGATAATACAAAACCCCGAGTATTGTCATGACAAGGTATTCATACTGCTTGACAAAGGAAACTTTTCTCCCGTCCCCCCAGGGGCACACAGGGGCAATGCTGGACACAAATTTGTTTGTTTAGAAGTGGAGGTACGGTTTGCCCAGCCCACAGCCGTTCCCAAAGGCCGGCCCGAGCCCATCCCTGCCTGCTGCTGTGCTGCGCCATCCCGCTCCCCACTTTGCTTTATGTTTGAAAGTATGGCAGCTGCGCAAGGCGGGAAGTGTACAGATGTCACTCTGCATCTTACATGTCAGTAACTGGAATTAATTTACATTTATTTGCCAATTGTTTTATATCATTTTATGACAATGTGCTGCATAATATAATTTAAATCTTTAATGTACAACTAATTCTCTACCATTAATTTGTCAACATGATTACTGGATATGCCACCAGTAAAAGCTGGATGACTTGAAATATATAGAAGGCATTCCTGTAGCTTTAAAAGAGGTTTGTATCTGAAATGACAAAGGTTTACAGAACTTTTTTTGGCCTGTCTGTAATTTTATGAAAACTACAATTTCAATGTAATTTCACAAACTGAATTATTCCAAATCTCAGTCTGTAATAAAATCAAATGTCTAATATATTAATTAGCCCAGGGAGAGAGTCCCAACAGTATTGTATGAAGCAAAATGATAGTTTGATTCCTGAGAAACACAGCCTTCATCATGACAAATCCTGGCTGATAGGAGTTTAAACTGTCTCCCTGCCAATAGTATTTTATTTGGGCAGAGCAGTAATCTTTTTAGCTATGTTCTGGAATTGAAAAGCAGCTCGTAACAAGAGCAGGTTGCAAATTTTTTGACAGAAAATGGTGATTTGTTGAAAGTTGTCCTGGGTGTGTACAGCAGGAGCTACAGCAGGGAAGGTTTCTCAGGGCAGAACTGCTGATTAAAAAATGAAGAGGGAAAGGGGGAGAGAGAGAGAGAGAGAGAGAGA
>VZTJ01000239.1:98567-118392 GCA_013397795.1 Orthonyx spaldingii
GAGAGAGAGAGAGAGAGAGAGAGAGAGAGAGAGAGAAGGAAAGAAGAAGAGGGACAGGGGTTTTTTTCTGCCTCCCGGCCCTCCCCCCAGCTGTCGGTAGGTAGGAGGTCAGGGCACTCTCCAGGGATGTGGGAGAGCCAGTTTCAATTAGCTCAGCAATGTGCTTGTGAGGGGGAATTCAGAGCACATCACCTCCTTGCTTTCAGGGGGATCTGGCGCCCATTTCTCCTGCAGCTCTGAGGCACTTCCCTGCTGTTTCTCCCCCTCTATCAAAAACTGGATGTGTACGTGCCTCCCTCAAACAAACAAAGCAAACCAAAATCCATATTGAAGCAGAGGCCCTGACCTTGCAGCACCCACACCTGGGCAATTCCCCTGCGAGACCCCTCCCGCAGAGCTGAGGCTGGGGACGGCAGCCCTGAGTTTGGGATACGGGTGCAAACAGCACCTGCAAAGCGCGACTAGAAGCCGAATCCCCGGGCTTTGCCTCTCCGTTCCCTTCGGTGCTCTCCTTACAGCCTCTGGGGATGTCTGCAGGCAGAACCAGACCCTTTGTCACAGTGCTTGCTCATACACTCGTATGTTGCACAGAGCAATCGGCCCTTGCAAAGGAGCCTGAGCCCGGCAGCTCCTCAGTACCAGAACCGGGTGTCTCTTGTGGACACTGCATTGCAACTACTTAATTCAGGTGGGCTCCCCGCAGTCCGTCGGGGACCCGAGCAGACAAAAGCCTACACTCACACCAACATCGGTCCAGGACCATGGTACAGCTGAAAATGCTGGGGAAATGATGAATAAAATGGATAGAAACACAGCAATTAATTTCCGGAGAATAATTTGCTAAAGGAACATTTCATGTTTTCACACTGCTCTTTTTAAAGCTCAGCTTCCTGCCTCTCCTCCTCACTCTTCTCTACCTTTTGGGTGTCTCACAGGAGCTGTATGAGTCACCAGAATACTGGAAAAATCTAGCAATTTCTTTTCTTATTAAAAAAAAAAAAAAAAAGAAAAAAAAAAGAAAAAAAAGAGGGCTTGATTAAAACCTAAAATAGGAAAAAAAGAGAAGATATTCACTGAAAAGAAGTGTTTAGACAAAGCCTGTCTGCTTCAATTTCCCAGCTACGTAAGCTCCCTTGCCCTGAGAGTGACAGTAGATTCCATAAATTAACTGAAAATCCCTCTTCTCAAGAGCCTAAGTTATCTCTTCTTTGCCTGCAGCTCTGATTTAGAATAGGCACTCGTTTGTTTACTGTTTTAATTAATGCTCCTTTTCAGTGTGGAATAGGGGAAGGGAAATGAACTGACTTGATAAACAGGTGTAGCTGTTATGTGTTATATTTGGGATCATTCAGGACTTGCAACAGATTAATCAGGCTTGACTGGACATGAACCTCCTAGCAGAAAAGGTAGATCAACTCTGCTGGATGCCCAGTAGGTGAGTATTATTTTAACTGCTAGCCTGTGATAGGAAAGGCTTAGAAGGACAGTCATCAGTGGAGAATATCTCTCTGTTTTCGCCCAGGAAAGCAGTCTGATTCTTTCCCCCACTGCTTAACAGTTAAGGAGACCTTGACAATATAAGCCACTTTTCATCCCCCCTCTGCTTCCCCTTCTAACCTCGCTGCCTCATATTCAAGGGGAAAGAAACAAATCATCCCATTATTTTAAAAACATTTAAGTGTCACATTGGGGAAAATGCTCTCCTAGGTTAACTATGAATGATTGAAGATTTTTTTTCTAAATGCAATATAAGTGTAATAACAGTTTAAGTGTCATGCTACACTGTGTATTGCCTTTGCACCCTGTGTAATGCCTAGCAGACTCAGAGCAGCAAATGATCTAAAATCAGTCTTTTCTCAAAGAGAGTTTGAATTCTTAGCCTCAAAGGAGAATAATAGTTGAGCTTAGGTTTATTCATTATGAGGCAGCAAAGAAATTGCGTGATTTAACTGCATCACAGCAGTAAAGCATGGTTCAGCTTATGAGTATCAAATTCCAGAAGAGACTGCGTCTCTTGCTTTCCAAATAAAGAAACATCTAAAAATATATTTCTTTACTCCACATTTTTTCTTGGCTTATACAATTAATACATGTACAGAAAGCAGCATCGCATTAAAAATAAGTGAAAAGGAACCAGGGAGAATCAATTTATATCATCCAGCTGACCTTACCAGGCTGAGGCAATGGGGGGATGTTGCACAACAAACCAGGCAAGCGCTTTAATTTTAACTGCATTACATTAAACTACCTAGAGCTTATGGCTGTCAAATGGGACCCTACACACTTGTGTCTCTTGCCAGCAGTCTGGCTGAAAACTGGCTTTGGAATCAGCTGTGAAGACAGATGCTCACCCACCTTCTTGGAAAAAGATACTTTGAATGCAAATGCCCTATGTGCTCACTGCAGAGCACAAATATAAGGCTAGATCTGGCTTTCCTTACGCTGTGTCCATCAGCAGAATGGGTGCTGCAGTCAAAGACGTTCAGAATGTGACACAGGCAATCTTCTGTTATACATGGACCTCTGATTTTAACCTACCATCACAATTTTACCAGACTGCCTGAAGGGAGGGTGATTAGGCATGGGATGGAAAGGAAGGATAGCAGACCTGCTGGAATGTTCTTAGCATTTTACTGACCCCCAAATACTCCCAGACATGCAAGGAGCTTTGATATATTATAAAAATCTCAGATAAATGTTCTGTTCAAAGATAGCCTCTAATATCTTGCTACAACCATCAGCTTGGGCTCCATGATGGCAGCTGATAGCCTAGCAATACCTACCATGCCATAATAAATCATTTATCTTATCTTGTTCATAGAGGTCTAAATGCTCCCCTACCAGGGAAAAAAACAGCTCAACAAGGTCTGCAAGCAAAACATTTTGGAGTTACTGCTGCATTCTCCTCTCAGGAGATTTACAGTCTCACGAAGGGGGGATTTTCAGTCCTCCAAACAGCATGGATGGAGGTCTGCAGTAGCATTTATTCACGTGCCAGGTTAAGGAAGGCTCTGTCAAAGCCAGACCAGGGAAATCACAGCCCAGCATATGAATCCTGAGAAATCCTTCCTGAAAATTTGATTGGAAGCTGCCTTGTTTTCCTAACAAGGTACTGCGCCTGATCATCAACATGTATGTTTGGAATCAGTCGAATGCACTTGTCAAAACCAGTATTAGACTTGTGGGAAATCTGCAAAAACCCAGATTCCAAACCCAGTTGTAACAAAAGGTCAAATTTCTGAAGAAAAGGCCAGTGCCAGCTGCCACACCTCACCCTGGGTAGAAGTATGCATGTGCTGGAGCAGGAATACATTACGGTGCATTTCTCTACTTCTACCTCTCTCAAACACTCAGTGGGAAAATATCAGTGGGCAACTTTCCTGTGGTCTGAATTGCCACTGTTCTGGACTTCTCTCTTCTCCTGAGCAACCTTTGAGAAAACACAGACTCATTCCATACAGGAGCATCCATCCCATGATTCTAAGCCAAATAAGGGCAACCATAATCCTGGTCTGTAGTTTTAGGTCGCAACTGACATATATGAAACAAATTACTTATTAATGAAACATAGGAATCTGAAAGTGAAGAGTTAAGAAAAGACACCACAAAAATGGAAATTTATTCCAAGAATTTTTGTGGATCTTTCCAAAATGATAATGAGAACTGCATCTTACCAGTTACTTGAATTTGCAGTATGAGAAATAGCAAGTGCTTGAAGCATGTGACAGAACACCAGGAACTCCTGAGCCAAACTGCACCAACTGCTGGTATCACCCTATCCCCTTTTTTGCATGTAAAAGCAGAATTTTACTCCCAAGTCTTTCTGTTATCTCACGAAATAGCATAGACCTGTAGGCAAACGAGATTTAAATAACTTATTTTAAGAAGAATTGGCAGCACCTTTCTGACCTTTGCCCAGGCTAGATTATTGAGGCATTGGCCTCATGAAACTCCTTGGTTCCCCTGCCAAAATCCTCCTGGACCTTCATGGCCATGCAAAGTCCCTAACGGCATGTGAGAGCAGGCACACGGCTTTCTGTTCCTGGGGAGATGTGCTCTGTTAAAACATGTGTTTCATTACAGAATAAGAATGACAAGCGAGGCTGTGGAGTGCCACAGCTTTTGCCAGTGTTTGAATCCTTCCCACCTTTTCACCAGGAATTTACTCCACTATTACTGTTTATTGTGAACTTCAGTGACTGAGGATTGGAAATGGCCCAAAATCTGCAGAGCAAAACAGCATCCAAAAGCCAGAAGAAAAGGAGGAAAGCAGAGGCGTGGAGGCAAGTGTCAAGCTAGTTTTGCAAAGCAAATAGAGTATTATCCTTTTGTTTAAGACTTTTTATCTGCTATGTGATACTTTGCTTGGAGGAGCAGTGCATACGAAGAGCTTTCCTGCGCACCCCACCGTCCTTGATTGCTTTACTGTTCTCAGTGCAGATTTATTAAATTTTGAATTAACATGTGTTAAGGAGGTTGATTTTGTTTGCTCTGCCACATAACTTACTTTCCTAAACACTTAGTAATAGCAGCAGTTAATCTATTGACCAATGGCTTAAGCAGCAGGTGGCTTTAAGACCAATGGGCCAGTCCTGACAAGGCCCACAGAAATTCCTAAGGCCTCTTTGTTACCTGGGCTGGAATAGAGAAACTACTTGTTTGGAAAATGTTTCTCCTCCCACAAAACATCTTCAGTATTAAGGGCCTTTTGTTAGCAGAAGGCTGAAGAGGGGGATTATGAAGGATAGTCTGTCACACAAATTGTTTCTTCTTAGACATATAATGCAACCTGCATTAAAAGTTTACAAACTAATCTAATGAAATTATCATTCAAACGAAGCATGTCTCTGAACATTAAATTGACGCCTCGACCTGCCGTGCAATTTCCGCACTGGGAATCTCAAGACTGCTGCTGCTATTTCAGAGTAAAACGAGATTTTTTTCTAAAAAGCCCTCAGCACTGCTCTGTTTGAAACAGGAACCCAGATAATCTGCAAGGGCTCATTTTCTTAGAAAACCCAGGCAGTAAAACATTAACAATTAAATTAGTTCCCATGTCTTAAGGAATCCGGAGTTAACTGTGTGTCATCTGGGTCATTATAGCCTCTCCCTGCTATGGCATGTAAATCCACATCAGGAAAGGTGGTGGGTTTGTTTTTTTTTCTTTTTTAATTTATTATTAAATTATTTAGTAGAAGTCAGCAGCAGCTGCAGCAACTGCAACTTGCAGTTCTGTACCCTTTCAGACAATATTGACTAAGCTGAGGGCAGTGTTCAGCTATGGTTTTCTTTAGGGACGACTTTACAGTGCAGGGTGGGGAGACATCTCTCTCCAAAAAGTGCCCATGCCTGCACAGAAATGAGAGTGGTAGTTCCACTCTAGTGACGAATTGGTGCTTGGGGAGTAAATGGAGTCTTTGGGGTAGCTTTTATTCTGTCTTCTGCCAAGCTTTCTGTGTGGTCCTGATCCAAGTTAGGAAAAATATAACTCCATGTGGTCTGAATGTGAATATATGTGTATGTGTACACACACAGATATGTAGACATACCTATATATGAATACACACACACACATATATACTCTGACTCCTGCGCTACAAATACAGTCCTCTATTCTCTATACTATAAATAACAATTGCAAACTGCTGCCCTGCAGCACGTAAAAACATAGGAATAAGAGAAGCCAAGGCGCAAAATATTCTGTAGCCTGATTTCCATTTGCTGAGGTTTCTTCATCACTTGAATTGTGTGCCTATCTCTATGTTATGTACACATGTCTATATACATATGTTATGTATGTATGCACTTATATGCAACTTCTACTTAAGACCTTTATATTTTGGGGACCTTGATCTCATCTGGGGATGAGAGCCAGTAGCACCACTAGGTGCTACTGTAATACAACTAATTAATATTATTTTTACTGTTAATAATAACAGCAGTGTTTACTTTTAGCATGTTCTCACTCTTGGCAACATATGTTTTTATATTCTTTAATTTTCTTGTTCTTTGCGGCACAAATGCTTAGAGGGATCCTAATTAACTGCTCAACATTGACGCACTCTCATTTAGTTTTTTCCCTCAAACTTATTTATTAGGCTTTGGTTATCAGTGGGAGAGTTTCTAGCACTGAGACTGCCAGGATTTACTCTAAGCCTCTTAGTCTGATGTTTCCATGGCCCTGGCTCTCTGTGTAGAGAAGCTAAGAAAACCATATGCACAGCTTTTGGCCCCCTTTATTTCAAGTCATCTAGAGCAGATGTGAGTTTCTTTTTCTTTGGGGGGCGGTGGGGGGGGGGGGGTAGATGGGGAGAAAGGCACCTGATTATTAAATAAGCTGGGGAAAATGCTGATTTTTGGCCAGGGCTTGTGGAGCAGCACTGAAGAATTTTTTTTTGTCTGAGACTGCATAACTGGATTCCAACATATTTTCAGGGCATTTCTCTGAACCACTGAATTCCCAGGAGTAACAACAGGAACACCTTTGTCTGATTTCCACACCAAAGGCTTCCCCAGAGACCTACAGCCAAAGCAAGCCAGAAAATGTAGGAAGGAATTCCCTCTGTGGCTGCCCCCCATGTGCCCAGTGCTCCTCTGACCTCTGATCTGTGTAGGACACCCTCTTCTGTCCTGCACCTGCAAGAAAGTGGCTGTTCCCAGTCTCCTTCCCTGTTACCCCTGTCAAGTGCTCAGTGCTCTCTTTTCTCTCTTTCAGAGAGTACATTTGTTTGTTTCTTCCTCTTTTTCTCCCTTTCTTTCTCTCTTGCTGCCTGCCTTCTTTCCTCCCTTCTTTCCCTTTTCTCTCTCTCTTTCAAAATACTTTTTCTAAGAGGTGAGGTCTCCCCTTGCTAACTCAACACCTAATTAGAGCAGTAAGAATTAGCTGCATTCACTCTGGCTTTAGTCCTGGCAAGAGTGTTAGAGAATTGGCCCACATTTCAAGGCGCCAAATTGGAGGCTGAATCCAGGTGTGGTCAGAGGCAAGGGGATTATTTTCCTCCCATGGGGTGCAAACAAAGGCCCGTGCTAGGGATAGATGGGGTGGGGACAAGGTTGCCCACAGGAGGGCTAAACACTGCTGACATCTGAGCCCTCAGCACACCACAGCACCAGGCTGGCTCACAGCTTCCACAGCCTGAGGAGCCTTGTCATTGGGATGGCAGCAAGGGAGGGCTCTGTGTTCTATGCAAGGGCAGAAGGAAGGGTGAGGAATCCTAAAGGTATGGCAAGGCCCCAGGAGAAGTGGGTACTATCTCAGTACTCAGCAGGCAATCATGTAAAAGGACAAGTGAAGTCCATAGTGACAGAGAACACCTCATTACTCAACACCTTTCACATGAGGGCCTAATCGGTTTGGGAGACAGAACCACGGCATTTGTGTGCAGGTTTTCCATGCTCTCCAGCAGCATCCTATCTCCTGTTGTGTTCTAAAGTCTTTATATTATCCAGCTATCTAAGTACCAGTGAACAGCAGGGAAGTAAAACAGGTCATGCTTCATCTGATGGAATAAAGCCTGCTGGTTGACTGAAAAGTCAGAAGGTGCAGGTCAGTGTGGATAACCTCACTTCTATTACCCTACCAAAAGGAGAACATGTAGCTTTCCTCACTACTCTTGAAGAGTACAAGCATTGACTGAGGAGATAGCCCAAAGTTAGACTCTCAGAGGATGTCTGCATGTTGCCAATTCTACTTTAGAAAAAAGAATCTCTTGCTTGAGTAGAGCTCTACCACATCCTGTAAATCATTCTTGCCTGTGCACCGCCATCCTGCATGCCCAGAAACCACCCTTTTGCTTCCTCCTGTGGATGCAGAGCATAGAGCACAGAGTCCTTGAGGAATACAAGGAGCTAGGAAACAGGGGTGGATCAGACCACCTGAAAATCAAATATCAAAACTACAACCAGGAAGAAAAAGGAGGAAATATGTAACACCTGATACTATTCTGCTCTAATTTTTCTTGAGCCCTGACAAGTGATATAATGTATGTCATCATAGCCTGGATTGGGGAGCTTCAGACCTTTCCAGATCCTTCAGAAAATAAAAGAAAATGATCTGATTTTAATGTTAGAAGTGCAGAAACTTCAAACACAATTTGTTTGTGTTTGAAACACATTTTTGCCGTTTTGCTTTCCCTGATGCAATAAAACTAACTAGTGAAGCTCCAGAAGGGACAGGCCTGTGTGGAATGCCCCCTTGCAATTATTCTGTGGAGAACAGGGGGCAAACATCATCTCCACTGCCATGCATCTTTTGCTCTTATTTCTTTAGGGTGGGCTATATATGAAATAGTAACAAACAACCCTTTATTCTTTCCTCCAGATCCTTCAAATTTGGCTATGCTTTGCAGTTCATCTTTGCGATGAAGCCCTACCACCACTACAGTTCTTTAAAAGGGTCATAGGGAATTACAGCAAAGTGGTATACAAAGGTAAAGATGTCAAGTGAGTTATATTAGCAGAAAAAGAACTGCACAGTAGGTCAAGGTTTGGGCAACAGCAGGGAGATTTTTGTTAAGTTAACATTACTCCCAGTGGTAGTGACTTCCTTTGTAATCCATAGCTACACAGAGAGAATTGCCTCTATTCTCATGGAGTCACAGGGCCCTGTAAGAAAGTCCTGTTGGGTCTAAGTGTGATAGACACAGCAACTGCTTGTACAAATAAACTTTTACTATATCAGCAGCATGAACGGGCTCTGGTGTAATGCATTGTAATGCTTCACATATTCAGGTTGGTTTTAAGACAATTATCAGAGCCCCTTTTCAAAGCTAAATGGAGGTTTGTGCAGTTGTGTTTTCCTTTAGGAAGGGTACTTACCTTGCAGTGCACCAGTACGGGGCAGAGGTTTCTGAGTTACATCCCAGCTAAACCAGCAGAGAAAAAGGACTGGTCCAGGACAGCAGAAGCTACAGTCACTGGTTATGTCTGCATAGCACACAAACTCAAGAGCACCTTGGGAGGATGTAAGTTCAAACACAGGCTAGAAGCAACCTTCAGGAAATGCCAAGAGAGAAGGTTCAGGCTGATGGTCCTGCTTAGCACAGGTCTGTGGCACAAAGAACAGGCTCATGGCCTTCCACACATCCCATCTGACAATGTAGCAACACAACCTCTTTATCAGGTCCCAAAGCTACCCCCTGGAGGATTTGGATTTATAAGCAGCCTACTCTTAGGCTACTCCTCCCTGAGAAAGAAAGCTCATACAGGCCAAGATTGGACATTTGCACACAAACCATAGGACTTTCACTGGCCACAATGTAGATGGCCAGAGCCAGGAAGCACAAATACAGGCACAAATACCTCGAGTGTATTCCTTGGCTTAGCATGCTGAGGTCAACACAGATGAAGCCATGTTGTCCCTGAGCTTGCAGTTAGCTTGTAGTTTAAAGTACCACAGACATCCCTCAGAGAAGCACAAGTGTTTTGAATTATCACTGAAGGACTATTTGCCTTTGGAAGTCAGATTTTAAAAGAAATCTGGGAATATACCAGTTCCTGTGCTTTAAGCATAAAAGAGCCATTGCAGAGCACTATATTGCTATATCAATATTTTTTAAATGAACGTTTAAAGTGACATTTCTTTCCTCATTTGAAAGAGCTTTTTCAACACTTTGTGAAAAGCTCAGATTTCTGAATATTCTGATATAGCTCCATGTTCCATACACTGAAAATATGCCCAGATTCACCATCACATATTAAATTTATTCTTATTTCCATGCTGCGAAAAGGTAAGAAATCAGCAAAGGGGAATACTAACAACAATCTAGATCTTAGAGGGTTTTTTAATATCCTTTTTTTCACCCCAGTTCTGGTGCATATGGACTCACTCTAAGACATAACTGTCCTATAGCTCATAAAATGTGCATTACATCGCATTTTAGATAGAAGTCAGCAGGAACAAAGCTACTGAAACGGATGAATAAACAAATTGTTGTTAAGGCTACACACATCAGCCTCTAAATAGCAGTAGAAAAATGTGCTGTGCTTCTGCAACTCAAATATCTGATTGTACAATGATCTGAACTGTTCATGCAAGTGTTCATTTCACCTTGACCCTGTTTGGCGCAGGTGGGAATCACTGTGTGTCAGAGCAGCAGGTAAAATGGCTGGTGGCTCTGGGACAGGGGAATCCCATCCAGCAGCAATAACAGCATGGCTCTATGGCAATAAAATGCCCCCTGCCTACTGGCAAGAGTGGTTACCTAGGGAAAACACATTCGTAGTCACTTCATTAGCATGAGGTAGATCACTCAGAAGGCAGAACCACAAGTCATGTACAATCATAGGCCGCCTTTACACTGTGTTCTTGAGTCCAGGCAAGCCAACACAGCACAAGGTGAGCCCTCCCAGCACTCAGCATTCCCTGCTGCTCCTTCACCTTCTATCCTGGTGAGCGCACACATGGCACATGCCACGAATGCAGTGCCACACAAATGGGAGCCCATACTTGGGCTCCTCAACATATATGGGGCTGTGGTCTGCAAGTTCCTGTGCCTGTGGTTATTGGATACTGGAAAGTTTCAAAATGGAAGCGGTTCTGTTCACTCTGGAGAAGTTTTTGTGCCGCTCAGTCTTACCTGCATCCCCGCTGTGGCTGTGCTGCTCTGCAGGGTCTGTGTGCTGCCTTTCCGACTGCCGGTGCGCTGTCTCACCGAGCTCCATGCCTGTTAGGATTATCCACTGCCTTGTGATGAACGCACCTGGAACCACTTTGCTCTCACTCCTAGTTTTTGGGCACAAGTAGGGCCTTCTTAATGCCATGACCTGACAGCATGGGCCCTCCCCATGCTTTAAGGAGGCCTTCAGGCCTTGGACACAAGCTTCCAACCCTTGCCACAGCCAGGATGGCATGCTACCTATACTTTGTAGTCCTTATTGCCATAATGGGGCCGTACAACAAAGAAAAGAGCAGGCCAAAAGTGATCTGAAATGGGCTGGGGTTCAGCAGTAGGCATCCTTTCCACCCATCACTGTTTGGCAGCAATTTCTACCCAGTGGCAATATTCCTCTGCTTTGCTCACAGCTGAAAATAACTCTGAAAGTGCTTTGAAAGGGCTACCTTTTAACTGAGCTTAACACCTTCCCAAATTATTTTTGTCATGGTGAATATCTCCCTCTCAGATGAGAGCTTCATCTTTTCCGTCCCATTTTTTTCCTGCGCAGCCTATAAACCACTGTAAAATATGGCTCACTGTTTCTGTGCTCTCCCATGCCCTTTATTTCCATAATGGACTCCTTGCCCATGTGTTTGCTAATATTTCTACCTCACTACATAAGCTGGCAGATTCCCAGAGTGTTGGTGCCTGTGACATGATCCTTTTTTGTTCCCCATGCAGTTATCTAGCAGCACCTTGTCTGCAGGGTGGGCACAGAAAAGCACAGATGCACCTCACCTGGCACAAGCTGCTGGTAGAGCCATGACAAAAACACCTGCCCTGTCTGTAGTAATTGGCTGAGCTGCTGGTGTTCCCTGCACCGGGAATGCAAGGTTAAATCACCACTTTGCTTCCTGTTGTGTCACTGCTTTAACTGTTTGCATCAATTATTGAATACACTCACACAGTACTAATGCCTTTGCTGTGATTCACACGGGCCTTTGGAAATTAACACTGCACACAGCTTAATGTGTGGTCCTCATCCCTAAATCTTCTAGTAGCCTGCAGACTTGTGGAAGTACTTGTCCCAAAAAGTGGCCCAAACCATTTCTGCAGATTTCTGGTGAGATCACCAAGAGTTAACCTAGAGCCACCTCTGCTAAGCATCTTCCCCAACCCCTGGAAAGCAGCATAGCAGTAGGAACACTAAAACAGTATGAAGATGTAGGAATGACCATCAGTGCTCCTTCCAAATAAATAAATACCCTTTTTGTCCTGTAGAAATTTGACAAAGTTCCATGTGTTTTCTTCAGTGCTCTTACCCCATCCCTTGAAAATGAGCAGCTTGCTGTTGAAATGCATTAGAAGAAGGCAAGTGCCAAATTAAAATACTTCTTACACATCCTACATCCCTGTCTGTATTTCAGTACGTCTGCTGAGAAATCCAATACTGGTAACATCCATCACAAAGAACAATAACCCCTTCAGGGAATTTCAAATTATACCTGATGATGTAAAATACACAGTTCCCAGGGTATGTCAACATCTAGCACAAAAATTAACTGTGATGGATGGTTAAAGGTCTGTTGTTTAAGAACTGTCTTTTGAGTGAAACTTGCATTATAAATACATTTCTGCCTGTCATGGAGTCTTTCTATGTGTGTTACTTCACTTTTTTGCCTCCGTTTCCCAACATGGGAAAAGGTAAACCATTTTCTATTATATCAGCTGATGACGTTAGGTAAGTAATGACTCTAAAAAGCATGTTGAATGTGCCAAGTTCACATTAGCCTCGGTTAAGAGCTAACTATCATTCTTATGAATTAAACCATAAGTATCTACTCTGGAAGTACTGCTTTAATGCACTTTATTTGTTGTTTGCTTTTAAAACTTCCTTAGAAATGAAAAGTTGCAGAAAATGAAACCTCTTTTTGCAGTGAAAATCTCATTTTGCTAATTTGCTTCCCAGAGGAAACAACTCCAGAGTTAAGACTAATAATTGTGGCTACTGTCTTATCATTCCAAGTAACTTGGAGGCTGATGTGGTTTGTGAGGGCAACTTATACATTAAGGACTCTGATCCACACCCAAGAACCTCAAGGAGCTTCTGGCTGGATTCAAATGCTAATCTCTCAAAGGTTTCACAATTTATTTTTTAATGGTCCACTTCTGAGACATTCATCTGACACTTTGACTATTATGTTACCTGGATTAAAAAAGATGCTAATAAGAGTATTAGCCAGGTTCTTAAACACAGAAAGCTTTTGCAATTACAATACCTCCTGAGTCACTCATTCAGGATCCTGGGAAAAATAGAGCATTTTTGCTTTCCAGATCTGTTGTTTTTTGGTTTTTTCTCCTTTTTTTAAAACCTCAAGAAGTGCTTAAAGTTCCTTGTTAAGAGATTTGAAAAATGTATAGTCCTTGTAAATTAAATACTACAAGTTCTTAGATGAGTGATCCCTAAACATTTATTATTCACACTAATACGATTTAATTCTAACTCAATGTAAGATTTATAGAAATTAAAAGACTTCATATGCATAAGGGTGATGAAAATATAATCTAGTCCATGAAATCTTTATATGCAACTTTATATTTCAGCAGTACAGTTATCCCTGGCGCGCTCCAGGCTCCAGGAATGTGCCACCTCAGGGGCCATGCCCTGAGCCTGTGCCAGGGCGAGAGCAGGACCAGCTCCTGGCAGCCTGTGTGCCCAGGGGTCTCCCACTGAGACCCGCTGCACCAGAGGAGCTTTGGGGTGCCACCACAACCTTTCTAAAGCTGGGAACACTTCACATTTTGCTCCTCTGCCTACACTGCCTCGACACAGCGAGGGACTGCAAATGAACTCGGGACTGGGACAATTTCCTTACAAAGAGAGGAAGTTGCTGAAGGAAGAATGTGGCCCTGCCACGCCAGAGCTCGCTTCCCTGCCTGCCAACGGGCCACAGAGGCTGTTTCTTCGCACAGGGATTTGAGAGGCTGGGTTCGAGGAGGAAATTTTTGTTATAATTATGTAGCTGCATTCCTCTCAGCTGGAGCTCTATGGAACTGGCGTTTCTCTACCTCATGTATGCAATTTAGGAGAGCAAATCCGTACTGCTGGCATTTAACTGTTACCTGTGAGTTGAGAGACCACTGTTGAAATAGAAATGGGAGGCGTTCCTTCTAAATTAATTTTCTTTTTTAACTATCAAAGCCACTGCACAGAAAGCTGCAGCAACTTCAGCAACTGTCTTGGTTGCACACCAAGGATTTCACTGAGAACATGTTAGAGGGAATCAGAAAGCAGAGAAAAGGTCACAAATAAGCACCTTAGGAACAATGAAAGCTTTTCTCCATGTAGCAGTGGGAGAGTTGCTAGAAAAACTGAAAAGGTATTAATCAGAAGTGGCTATAAATCCTCTGGAGTTTTGCTCTTATAAAACTCCTCAGAGAAAGTCTTGAAGGAAATGCAGGTCAAAGCCCAAAAAAGCTCTTGATCAGAGATTGCTGGAGGAAAATCTTCCCAGATGCCATTTAATAGGCAGCAATCACCCCAGGAGTGGGAAAGCCAAGTACGCTTGAAACATGGTTGCAGTTCCTAATAGGCCTTGTCACACTTAAGGCACTGCAAGCTCCATCCAACGAACAGCTGAAGCTGGCTGGCGATTCATAAAGCCAACAGTTTAAAGTTTATTATGATGAAAGCACTTAATGACAGCCATCGCTAGGGGCCCATCATTTATAAAGCTGTGCTGAGTATTAGACATGTAGCATGACCACCAATTTTATGTCACAATTGCTACCATAAAATGACCTTTGGTGATTTTTACTGCATGTGGTGGACAGCTCTTCTTTTACATTAGTGCTCTGTGGCTTTTCTTTGCAGACTATTATGCTGTCTAAAGCTTATTTGGCACTGTCGTGAGTCTCAACCCTTGTTATTACCCCGAAGGCCTGTCTAAAGGAAAACTCTCATGTTCTATTATAGCACTCCAATAATTTACAGATCTTACCATCCTTGGTTAGCGTCATAATTTAGTGCAGATATTCCTTCATTGTTACCACATTTAATAAAATCCCTCAGTTTCTACAGACTGCACTAAATTTTCTATCTGGACCACTAAAATGCATATGCCTCTGCATTATGAAGACATGGATAAGGGGTTTTAATTTTTTGTTGTCAGTTGAAAGGAAGGGGAAGCAATTGCTGTGAACAGTAGTTAACCTGGGATAAATCTCCTTAAAGCCTTAGGTATAAATGCTAGACATCACACAAACACCAGATGTAATTTCAGTGCATAATGCACAAACATACATTTGCATGTGAACAATATTAATTACCTTTCAATTTTTAGACCGACTTTGTACACTTAGGCAGTGTTTGAATATACCAGCACTTTGCTGTCCTGATGTAAAGCATTACCAGTAAAGTGGTCTGTCCATGCTACAGCACCTTTAAATGGTATATATAATTTTATAAATGATATAAAATCTGTTTCTCCTCCATGCAAAAACACACTAGCATCGCACACTGCAATCTTGAAAGGATTTAAAATATGTGATTTCTGCTGTACCTACTGTATTGAGTTTTATATAAAGCTTTTTTCAATAAGGTAAATTGTTACATGACAAACTCATCTTCCACCATTATCATCTGCTGTTTGTGTTTAACAACAGGAGTCCTGGTCTAACAAAACTGTTGTAATGGCTGTACAAATTACTCAGCTGAAAGCTTTTCACCAAACCAAACAGTATTAATCAGCAGTTCTTATGAAGGTGCTAATTAAAAACAATTTTCTTCCTCAGTTTGCAATACTAAGCCATCTTCATTTGCACAGTTTCCAATATACAGCTACTGTATACACTCACACTTCAGGGCCTCTATTAACTATTGAATCTCCTATTACCTATTTCATTACATTCCCGTCTCCCAAGTTTCGAAGCTTGTTGACATTTCAGAAGTCACAGCATGATATGTTTAATCATTTAAAAAGTACATTAATTGGAGTTAGAGTCAGGAAAAAATAACAGGTCTTTTAGCATGCAGGCTCTGTCGGGGCACAGCGCAGTCTGAACGTTCAAATCCTTTCTGCGAGCATAACCCGTCATCCAGGGGCAACATTGTACAACTGAAGGGGGACCGTGCCTAATGCAGAGAAACCATCATTTTTTTGCTTGTTTTTAAGAAGCAATCTTCTACAAGTGACAATGTGTTGGTTATCTGCAGGGCAAAGCATCCAAAATAAAAGATACTTTCTGCTACCAAAGGCCTATCCCTCCTTTGCTGTCATCAGCCACAACAGCTCTTTGTTTTTGGGGGCTTGGCATCTGTTGAGTTTAACCCAGATTCGAGGGTCAAGATGTTTCTTCTCAGGCTGTGGAATGCCATCTGGACTAACGCTTCGTGCATCTTCCCTCTACTTTCCACACACTTTACACATGAGAAGACAATGAAGATCCAATGCTGCTGTTGGACAGCCATGGAAAATATCCAGCTTTTACCCAGCCACAACAATATGCTGGGCTTTTTGGCAGCAAGCCAGCTGCTGACTAAGCAAGGAGCAGTAATAGGCTAAACCCTTTAAAAATGGGAAAGAAAAGTTAGGTTTCTTACATTCAGCTGTTGGAACTGAGTCCACAGGTTGGAGAGGGAGATGAATCTTGCAGAGGAGATGCAGCAGTGGGTCTCACAAAATCTGGGGTCAGTGCTAGAGTGCACTGCCTGATTTCTAAATTGCTCTAGGCAACGGAGACAGCAATACTGGCTGTGCCTCAGGTTCCCTCATATGAGGAATGGGCATGATTTGGGAGGTCACCCCCTTACTTACACATTCATCTGTAAATTTACTAAGTCATGTATTGACTTTCTTTTAGCTTTATGGGATTTTGAATCAGGGTGCCCTCATTTTGACTGCATTAACTGTTTTTGCATTGCAGATGAGAATTGTATTGAAAATCAACTTTCAAAACAATCTTTCAAATTATATTGGTGTGCTTATAACCAATGTAAAACTACCGATTTGTGGCAGTGAAGATACCACTTTAATCAGACTCTGGACACTAGAAAGTGAATAAAAAGATAGAAAGCAACAAAATTGCCTCTGTCTGAGGAAACAACATGTGATGACCAGGTTGTGCAGAAAACATTCTAGACATAACCACTGGTGCACACTGTCTTAGCACCTTCTACCAGTGTCTCAAAACATTTCAGAAGAGTTAAAGGAATTTGCAGTTTGATGTCACTGTTAAAAATTCCTACCTTAAAAAAGAAGAAACCTACACATTGGGGAAAAAAAACCCCAGGCTAAACTATATGTTTATAATTTGTCCTGTGAAAAAACAAGGACTTGGTTATTCCCCTCTTGCGTTCGAGAGAGTGGGCAATAAAACACTGTGCTGTTTGACTCGCATGTGTTACTGCCTTTTTCCTGTTCCCCTGCCATATCAGCTGTGCCACCTGCCATATCAAGAGGAGGATCAAAAGCTCCACCCACTGCATCCTCTTTTGTTCAGTGAACAGCGAAGGAGAGTTGTAATGGAGATGTAACACTTGATAATCCATATGCAGCCAGGCTCAAGATATAAAGATGCTTTTTTTTTGGGTGGGGGGGGGGGGGAGAACAATTTGAATCCAGCTTTCCTCCTTGTGCAAACATGTAGCCGTTAAAGTCACAGGCAAAACGTGAATTACTTGTCTAATAAGGATTTTGAAGCTGGACTGGTACCTGGGATAGCAAGTTCTCCTGCCTCATCTCACATTCTTAAGATATTTTTTGTTTCAAATCAAATTTATTTCCCAGATGGAAAGATTTGTCACATTGTTCCAGAATGCTATCAGTTGGGCCTAGTTTGCAATTTTTAAGCAAGCCTTTGCCATATCTCACAGCAGGAAATGGAATACTTTCTTTTTCATCTTTCACATCCTGAAGATTACACAACTCACTGTCAGTGGCACCAGGTACATGAGAGCTGTGCCCAGGGGAACGGATGCCCACAAGAACATAATTCCTCTCTGCCATTTTGCTCTGAGAAAGAAGGAAGAAACAACATTGCTGTAAGAATTACCAAAGCATGTGAAGGAAAACTTGCATCAGCCTTTCCATTCTCAGTGAAGCTAGCATAGCTCTTGCACGGTGTCACTCAACTTCAAATGCTTTGCAAACACAAATTAAGCTCAATATTCTGTTACAGAACACTGTAAATTGTATCATTAAAAATATACCAAGTGTTAGAGACTAGTTGAAACACATGACATAAAAGGCTCTGATACATTTTATAAGCATGATTTGACAAACTGCCTAACATTTTCTTAGCAAAGAAATTTGATGTATTAATAAACATTGTATTTTTATTAAAATTTAGGAGCTCAGAAACAATTCAAATACTTACTAACACAAGGGACTCAGAGATGTCTCTAAAAAAGAACACTCTTAGTGCCTCATGTAAATCCTACATCTGTGACTTTTCAGCACCAATTTCTAAACAAAAAAAAATCAAAATGAGAATTTGTTTATGTACCTCTAAAAATGTGTACATGGACCAAACCTGCAAGCACTTATGTAGATGAGTAACTTTACTGCCTGTGGAGCTCCAATATGAGTTTGCAGGATGAAGCCTAAATGCATCTTTGGTAAACAACCCATCAATTACACACTTTAGGGATGGCAGCACCTGTGCAAAGCCTTCAACTCAAACGACAGACACTAAAGAAATAAAAAGCAATTATCAGCTACTAATTTGAGTAAAACTGTTTTCTTCTTAGAGCTAAAATCACAGTTTTCAATGACACTGCTTCTATTTTTGGCAACTAACAGTCTTTATTAGATTATTGTACAGCAGACATTCAGGTCCTCTCAAAAATAAAAGGTTCACAAATTTTAATATTGCGCTGATTTTCACACTGCTTTGTTGATTATGAAGATTTCCTTGTACATGCTTTTAGAGAAACAAAGGCACTGCTGTGTGGGACAAACAAAACAAAACTAATTAAACTAAAGCCATCTTCACAGCAATTTCAAATTACTCCTAAATGCTTTTGATTTCTTACTAGACAAGTATTTTCCAACAGGAGTTTGAATATGAAACTCATACCAGCTATACTACTCAGTTCTAGGATAAATGGTTGGTTTGCATTGCCCCTGGTCTTTATCTAACACCGAGAATAGGCTGCTTTTTATCAAAAGAGGAATAAATTGCTGTTATTGTGATGTTAGCCCATCACTTGGCATTGCAATTCAAGTTTTTGTGCGAAAGAAATGTATGATCTAACTGCGACTTGACCTATGCCTTCTGAGATCCATCTAGGTGCTCTAATGGAGCATAAAAAGTACTGAATACAAGGACATGCAAACCGGTAGTGAAAAAATTTGTTTGGGAAGAAGAACGAAGAGAAAGACACTTTCAGGAGCTTATGGTTTAAATGCTGGCCAATTTGTTGAATATGGAAGAATGCTTATTGCCAAATTGCAGTTCTTTTAATTAATGTATTTCAGCAGGATTCTCTACACTTGCTTGCAGCTAGTACCTTCCTCTCTCAGTCATGGTCTGCCTCTCTCTATTTTTTCAACATTTTAAAAGTGTTGTGGTTTAAAGACTGTTACTGAGAAGTCATTAAAATGGTCTGTTAAACTGTTAAGAAATCAGATACTGCTCCTGTTTCTTTGTAGGACTTTTGTCTCTCACAGTACTAGAAAAATCACATTAAGTGTATATCAAATATGTGGGCCACAATGCATCACAATATAAACTAATTCAAGAGAGATATTTTGATTACATTACAAAATCCTTTAGTTCTTACAGTGTTTCTCAGAATTTATTAAAAAAAAAAAAAAAGAATCTGTTTTTTTGAAAGCAATTTCTAGGATAGTAGCATTTAGATTTTAGTCCTGATAAAGGCTCACTTTCCATTCATAGTCAGAACCTAAATGTGCTCTTCTTGTACCTAAACAGATAATAAGCACTCAGCACACTCCCCCTTCTTGACACAACACACTGAGACTAATCACACATAATTGGAGAGGAGGAGCAGAGGGGCTGGGCAGGCTATTGTGTCCAAAGGACAAATGGTCAGTTTATGAGGCTTTTGTCTGATGCATAATTTCTTATATATCTACAGGAGGAAAAGTCCTGCTGGAAAAAAACATACATACACACATATAGAAAAGGAGGCTTCAATGCTGAAGCAAATGAGGACATTTCAGTCATGGGTAGAAAAATCAACAGTGGAATTAAAAAAAAAAAAA
>VZTJ01000239.1:118410-120910 GCA_013397795.1 Orthonyx spaldingii
AAAAAAAAAAGCAGAAACCCAAAAGTATTCAATACATTCACTTTTAGAAGATCTTCAGACAACTATTTCCTTACTGTCAATGCATTCACTTCTTTACAACCAGTTATATACACCCACAAAGTATATTATCCATATATTTTCAAATACACCTCAAAAATAGCATTTAAAGAGATTAACAAAGTACATGCAAGTTTAAAGGCACAGAAGTGAAGGAAGCCAGCTTTACACCTTTGTTGATGCACACATGGGAAGTTTGATCAGTTTTAAAGCTAGAACATAATTGGAAAAATAACTTCTAAAATGATACAAAAAAAGATGTCTCAATGTTTATATTCTGTAAAACAAGCCACAATATCTTCCTCAGCACTTAGATTAGAAATATTTCTCCAATGATGATTCAGGGACATAAGTGGGGAAAATGAACACTCCACACTCCCTGACCATCCACATATATGGATTAATTTTCAGGAGTTCATCTTAAAACAAACCAAAAAAAAGGTGTAATCTTCTATCTCTGTTTGGTTAAAACGAGAAGAAAAGGGTAATGGAGGTTTTCCTCATATGTATCTTTTTCTTCATTTTTCAACTGCAAATAAAAAATGGATAAAGTGAGCAAATTGTATGAAAGCATTTTTTAAATACTGACAGTACTGTTTAAGTAAATTTCCTGGTATAAATGATACTACTAAATATTAAACATTTAATAACTACAAAAATATCTTAAGGTCAAATACTATCACGGGTATGCAACTCTAGGTCAAATATTATAAGGAGTTGGTCAGAGTTTGTAGACAAACTAATTTATGCAATAAATACTTGAACACTATGTATAAAAAAAGTGAGGCCCTATATTTCTGTACTAAATAAATTATATTCAAGTGAGATTTAAGGCCTGAATTAAATCTACTCTGCAAGGAACTTCAGAACAAAGGCTAAAAGTTTATCCCTAATCAGTCTAACTATTGCTGTATATTTGGTATTTAAGATCAACAACTGTTTCAGACATCTGAAATACCATAATCTTACCTGAAGGTTTACATAAGTGCAAGGCTGCAATGCAGTCCTTGATGGGCTTATATATTAATTCTGTTTAATTTAAAAAATTCTATTTGTAAGAGGGAATTATAACCTGATAATTAGAGTGGTACAATTCCAACTGCTAGTGACAATGTTATGTGTGCTTTTCTGATCTACACTAAAGTATTAAATATTTCTAAAAAAAAATGAATTTTATTTTCTTAGGTATTCTGGTTAAATGGATTTTAAAATCCATACACATATTTAACTGAAGTATGTGGAAACTACTCATACATACTATATTTTGCAATCACTTCACATAAAAATATTTGCATATATTTAATACAAGCCTAAGGAAGAAACATAGACACAAAAAAGTGCCTTTAGCTATGCCAGGCACAAATGGCACCCCCAAATACTACATTTAAATCCAGAACTCTTTTTACGTTATATTGTTTTGTCTCTATTTTCCTTGCCACGCATTAAGGATTTTAGTTGGTCCATGTCACAACATTGCTCGTGTTATTTAAACAAAGGTCTTGTCCATATCATATTCTTCCACTGTGAAGTGCCTCTGTGTAAGCTACTGTCTGTGAGCAATTAACACACTTTTCCTTTTTCATAGTGGAACATAATGCTGATCTATTCTTTAAATTCTAATCCACTTTTCTAAGAAGTGTTTGTGTATAGTTACTAAAGTAATGACAATCTGCTTCCCAAGATCTCTAACTTTACCACAGGTGGTTCACTTTGTTTGCACAGGATTACCAACCAGTTTCATTCTATCCTGGCAGTTTCTGCTGGAAGAAAAACTACATTTTACTTGTCCCTTAGAGTTTTATCAACTTTCCATTTTCAATGAGCCACATATCTATCCAAATGAAAGTCAGGAAAAGTAGGATGGTACATGCCCAACTGTATTTTCCTCCTCTTATCTATTTGTTGGACCCCACTTGTTGGAGTAGAAAAACGGAGCCCAATTATGAACTCTGAATGCAAAGAGGCAGCCCAGCTGAAGAACTGAGCACAGAAAAGGTAAATACTCCATTTCTATGCATGTCCCTACGGCTTGGTGGGATTTGGGTCAGTGCACCCTACTCAAGAACAGTAGTACAAAGAATTCTGCGCACCAAGGAAATCATGAAGTATAAGAATAAACACAGCTAAGGAGATTTTATCGAGGGAGGCGACAGAAACCATCTGCCCCCCCAGTAATTTGAACCTGGATTCTACAGTGACCTCTGGCGGCCAGCGCCAGGGATCTGTTAAGGTATTTAATCTCATCCAGATGCACCTCAACTGTTCCACAAGAGACACAGATGATAAATAAATAAATTAAATGCCATTCAGAAATATATTATACCCTGTCACAAAATATAAGTGGATCAAAAATGTAATATTAGAGTACTAAAAACACACACATGGCAGTTTGAAAATACCTGTTTCAATGTGAAATGTTATGCAGTGCAAGAATAATTCCACT
>VZTJ01000239.1:123410-257408 GCA_013397795.1 Orthonyx spaldingii
TTTCCAATAAAATGCAAGTGCATTAAAAAAAGAAAATTAAATGAGCAAAAAGTTTTTTCTTGACTGCATCAAGTGTTATGGGTTAGCACACATGTTCAACTGAACAGAAATCTGTCTTTGGGACATTTTTTTTTCTCAAGCCAAAAGGAGACAGAGGAAAGAAGAACAAGGAACAACTCTGTCACAGCTGTGATTACAGTGGAGAAAAAAACATTCCCAAACTGGATTTAAGCTAATGAAGCTAAGCATTACCCTCTTCAAGTACAGGTCCATCTTAGGTTTCACAGCTTGTGCTCAGAAGTACTGCAGTAAAATGATCAGCATGCCTAGAGCTACTTAGTTTAAAGCTACTTCAGATGGGTCTTTGCTCTGGCCACCACTATAAGGACTATAGCAGACACATAACCAGAGGAAGATAGAATACATTTGTTTTCTAAGCTAAATAAGCTACTCTATCATTTTAGACCCATCTCTTGGGTCAAGATAACAACTATTACTCCTGCATTTCACTGCTGCAGAGCTGATTTGGATGCAGTGGATAATGAAAGAGAACTACCACCATGAAACAACATAATCAAAATCATGCCCTATTTCAGGTGGAGGCAAATAAAACATCCATCACAATGGGCCTTATATTTATATCATTTTATGTGATGAACAATGACTGAAATTTATTTGGTTTCCATGTGACCAGATTCAGACCTATCAGAACAGAACAATGAAATTAAGCGTTTTTATGTACACATGTCTAGATAGCTTTAATGGGAGTCTTTATTATATATGAAATTACACATTAAAACATGTATTTGTTCCTTACAAAATTACATGCATATTTTTAGCATTATCTGATTTCTATCATATGGTAGTGCTAAATAGAAAAAAAAAAAAGCATTTCACTTCAATTTTGAACATGTCTCTATTTTCCAGGGACAATTCTTAGAAAATTGCAGGAGGTTATGTCTGAGGTCACATGGACCTACAACAGTGGATTTCTTTAAGGTATGAAAGAGAGATCTCAGAATTGCAAGTAATAAATATGATTTTGATAAGCGCTTTTCCAGGAAAATAAGAAATTTCTAAAAAGTTTTGTGTGAAGCACCTTCCTCTTCATGTCCTGTATTACTCCATACTTATAAATAATAAAAAAGGAGACTGATAACAGCAGCTTTATGTAAGCAAGCTTAGAAATCACGCTCAGATAAGTGCTTTTGACCTAAATCTTGTAGCGCCTCGATCTGACATATAACCCCACAACTGTGAAATTCTGTATGAGATTTAGCAGTTTGAAGCTGCCAACTGACCCAGCCATAAAGCAGCCAGAGATAAGGATTTACGGTACGATATGATACAATTAGACATTCACCTCCTATTTATTTCAGTCCATTTCAGTATATTCTCCTATTTAAAAGTTGCAGGCTTTTTATTAAAATGTAAATGCTTGTGTGCTGTATATTTATAGGCAGCTAACAACAACAAGAAAAGACTCTCATAAATTAGATTTCTATGAATGAAAAGGGTAAATAGGAGATGCTTCTGCAAAACTCTTCTAGACGAGCAGAGATAAAGGATAGCTCTACCACACAAAATAATCAGATACAAAAATAGCTGTTCAGAAACAGCACACCTAAGGAGTACTTTAATCAAACATTTAGGTTACCTGCCAAAAGGACCATGATCTCTTCAAAATGCAATGTGGATTAAAGTGTTATCTAACACAAGCAGAAAACTAACCTTGGAGTGGAAGTTCGAAATGTGTTCATCATAATTTTCATGTCTTTGGATAGAGAAACCAGCTTTTTCAGCTAGATTGCAAAACTGGTTTAAAGTATTCCCTCGGAGTGGAGCAAATACCATTGCTTTTCCCTGGAACATTAAAAAGAGAATTTATACATTTTTAAAACTGGAAGGGAACCAGATACAGCATATACCTGACTAAGCTTTTAATATGCTCAGGCTGGAAAAGCCAATTGTTCTCTTGTTAAACTACTAAAATATGGTTACACAAATAATTGTTCAAAATATGCAAGATTTCTGTGATTAAACAAATGCAATCTAGAAAGTAATATGTAAATATTTTCTTTAGAAAACTGCCAACTGCAATGCATCTGCTTCTTTTCATATAATAATGGTGTCTGTGAATTACCAAAATAAAACACTGAAAAAGCATACAAAACATGCACTCAATGAAAAATCCATTTGTTAGCTCATGACCATGGAAAGACTGTAAATAATGATTTTCTTTTTTCTCTCTCACACATAGAAGAGTACCTCCCATTCGCTGTCAGTGGAATTACAACAGTATAAAACCAGGCAAAATGGGAGGCAAATCAGACCCAACCATTAATTTTGCAAAGATATTTTAAACTACCTGAGCAGTGCAACTAAATTTGACCTTAAATTGGTAAATTGCATTTAAATCAAGAATTAATGTTCCTGAATACTAATTCTGGTTCTTGCAAGATGATCAGGCCTTTTATGATGCCCAGGCAATACATTATGGTCCATTACCTAATTCTTTGTTTATCCTTCTGTATTTAAGAAAACAAAAATGACTGTACATTGAACTGATAGATTTTAGACACTCTGTGCAAAGTACTTGCCCAGAACCTAACCTACTTGATAGAGCATCTCTCGAAGTCTTATTTGCAGAATTAATTCTAATTGGCTGAATACTGTGTTCTGTCACATGGAATGAAAAGTGGTTGAAGTGCTGTAAACAAAGGTTAATATCAGCCAACAGCATATCACTGAGGGGAGCCATGAAGTTTACTGTAAGTTCCTGTATTTAACTTTTATGTTCATGAAAGCTAAGATTAATTTGTGAGGTGCTGTAATTAAGCAAAGAGACAAAAATATTTTTAGGGATCTGGAAGAGTTATGAAATGATTAGATACTGTGCAGGTACATTTAGCTTGAGAAAATGCAACCTGTAAGCCACTGGAAAAGAGTGATCAGTACAGAGATTTTCAATAGGAATGCTGGAAAGTTACAATGCTGACACAGACACTTAGGAGAATAGGGAACAAATCAGTGTCTCACACATGCACACATACACGGAGACAATGCACAGTGAGGCAGCAATAAAAATGCTATGTCAGTACCTACGGTGCTAATGGGTACTTGAAAGATTCCAAACGTTAACACCACAACACTACATTTATTCTCATAACAGCTCCGTGAGATAGGGAAATACTGTTACCCTCATCTTTCTCATGGGAAATGTAAGCACAAAGGAGTCTTAGGGCAATATCCAAAGCAACTCAACTTCTGTTCATTTGTGTAGCTGTAGCTTTAATTTTGTGGCAAAATAAGAGGTGCAAAGGAGTGTAACTCCCACCAAAGGCACTGGAATTGCTTATGTAAATGCTAGGTCTGAATATAGGCTCAGCTCAGGATGAAAAACATTAAACACAGGAAATTCACAATCGGTTCCCTCACATCCTTGGCATGCTTTAATGTCATCAGACAGAAGTGGGCAGCAAAGGGAGCCTTCAGCTGAGGATCCTGCTCCTCTGGCTGCCATCTCGCACTCCCCAGAATGCTGTTCTGCAGAAACCCTTCCTGGCATAAGGAGGATGAGACTCCTCTGAGACCCTCATTTTCATGATCACTGTAATAGGAAAAATGTCCCTCACCCAGGGCTTACTGACCACATGATTCACGTGGGGATTTCAGGTGTGACTAAACCTCGTGAACAGAGACTGCTGAAGGCCACACTGGCCACTGATCCAGCAGCTCTGATGAGGAACAGCACCCCACACAACATCACAACAGCACCCCTTCGCTCCATTTGGAGTCAGCAGTCCATGTGGTCATTCTGGCTCATGTTCTCTGAAGACTACTTTCAATTAAATTTGAAAGAGAAATACAGTAAATTAGAATGTAACATGGTATGAAATATGTCTTAAACCCAGAGAGAAAATCTTGAAACAACTTCGAAAAAGGGGAATGGATTTTATGGAAATCACTACACAGTTACTTTTGGCCAGCTCCTTAGTTGGTGTAAAAACCTGCCAATCTGTTGACTTTAGCGTGCATCTAAAACACCTGTGGATTTTGCACTCATCAACAAATCATGATTGAAGTTTAATTCCAAAATCATCTCCTCAAAACTGGCAGGTACTGGTCAATTCTGGTCTATCACAATCTGGATTTAAAGCACTTTTTTGTCATCTGTCCAATCTCTGTGATTCTGCTACCAGTTGTGGGGCAACATATTTCTACTTATAAAATGTTTTTCATTCCTTGGTTGCTGTACAATAAAAAAAATTAGACCAGTGGCCTGATTCTACTCTTGATGGACTATTCCAATTTTAATTCTAATTCAAAAGTGTCTCCTAGGATGACATTTAAAGGATGATGTTTAAAATTCAAAATGGCCTTTCCTCAGATGGAAAAATATTTCCAGTAAACTTATGAACAAAACACAGAGGAAAATGCGAGTTCTAATAGTTGGAAGTGTCACTAAAATGGTACACTAAGACAATAGGACAGTCATTCATATTTTGGATGTGACTATGACTAAATTTACTCATCAATTATTACTAAATGTGGTCTTATTTGCGTGTACTAATCACAGCTCAATAGCATCCCATTGACTTCATTGGGATTTTGAATGGATAGACCACAGAAGAATCAAAGCCTTGATAACAAAATTGTTCTTAATTAGGGAAATATGCAAACAAACAAAAGCTTATCCTGAGATTGAGATTAAAAGTAAATTGTAATTATATAAAAGAATAAAACTAAACGTTGGCAAATCAAGTCAAGTAGATTGAGAGAAATGAAATATAGCCATTCAAGATAAATTTGTTCAATGTAATATTTCTATGCCTAATTCTTTAAATGGGTTTACAGGTGAAATTTGCCTCTGTAGCAAATTCAGATAGAAGTTTCAGCCCTTAGTAACTTTGTGAGCTGCTCATTTCTGTCTCTGTGAATTTCTTCCTGTGCTAATGCAACTGTCCATGGGGTCAATACTAGAAACCTGAGGACTGAAATGATCCTGTTTCAAAGAAACCAAAAAGTTACCCAAAACACATCATTCTGTGCCATAAGGATTCTAATAGCCAGAAATAATATCCTTACTGAAAAAGGAAATGCCACAGACAAATTTTAAATTAACAATAGGAACAGACTATGTGTTCTGAATCTCTCCTTCAAGACAGCTTTGCAAGGATACCTGTTAATTTGTGTTTACTCCACTTTTTCTTTTAGTATTGTGGGTTATTATTTCCCCCAGACTCTTGTAGACTAGTTGTATCCTAGTTATATTTGAAAAATGACTTGCATTTAGATGTGTCATTTTATCAATTTGTCAAAGTATTTCCAAAAAGGAAATGTAAGTTCTAAATTTGAGACAAAATAATTAATGTAGAAGAGTGAACTTAATACAAAAAGTTTATGCTTTACCTTGGCCATAAACTAATGCCCATAAACTATTCTTAATTATTGCAACTGGAAAATAAGTGCACTATTGATTTATTTGTCCTTTAAAAGCCAAAGTATAGTGCCATTTAGTAAAGTGTCCTCTGATGTTGTCCTTAGATCTATACAGATTAATAAGAACAGTAAAACTGGTAACTATTTCATACTTGTGACTGCATCTTTTGGAATCTCAAATGAGCATAGGTTTTTATTTGGGTCTTTCAAACTATGAAGGCATATGCCTGAAGGCATCTCTGCTGAACATGTCATTTTTGGACAACAGAGCTCATTTAAGGTGTCTGTACTCCCAGCTCCCTTCCTATACAACAGTTTGCTGTCCTCTTAGTTATAAATTACAATAATTTGCAAGGTCATGCCATAACTGGATATTCATCCATATAGCCATTCATAAAGAGGATAGGGCAACTGAATTTAGTAAAAAAATACAGTTTGGATAGGGGTCCAAAAATCTGCAATAGAAATTCCTGCATGGAGCATGAATTTCTTACAGTAGCTTTGCTGATAAGAAGTAGGAACCATGGCCTAAAATGCATAGCAAGTAAGTGCTAAGCTATTAGCATGGACTGTGCTACTAATCACAATGTGCAGAAGCAAACAAGACTGGGAAGACAGGCAACAAAAAGCCATCTCCCTTTACTCCATCTACATTCACAAAGGAGTATAGTTCATATGCTCTGAAATATAAAGGATGTTCTGAATTTGAATTAGCTGACTGGAGTTACAGAGAAACAAAGTCAGGCTGGTTTTGGCTTAAACTCAATCTCACAATTCCAGTTACCAGAGCACCTCTTATACACTTCTCTTCCTTCCACTCATGCTCTTCTTCCCCAGTATCCTTTCATGGAGCCAGTAGAGTGGCCCATGGGAATACCTGAAGAACCAGTTGCTGACATTGATCAGGACTGAAAAAAAATTCTTTTTGTATTTTTTTTTTAACTGGGATCTGCTTTGTGTTCCAGATCACCTGTGGTCCCAAAAATTATTGCACTCTGACAACTTGGTACATCATGAAAGTCAGAATGCATAACTCTGAGCAGGAGCTGCTTAACCTCTCCACTGACAGAAATATCTGGGTAACCTTTTCCTCAGGGTGGCTACATTTCTCCTGTCTTCCTGGCAGCCTTGCCCTACAGCTCATTAAAATAATTCAGTCTTAAGTAACTTGCCTTAGGTCACTCAGGAAAGTCTACGATAGAACCAAGAATAGAAACCTGATCACTCTAAGCAAAGAATGGGATTACTTACACAACTAAAATGACTCGGGTTCTTAAGCCTTTGCACGTTTGGGTCTTCTAGTCCTTTTACAGAGAAAATCTCTTGAACAAAAAGTACACTACAAATTTTAAATAAAGTTTGGAAATGCACTGCTAGCATGAAATACTTTTGTTTTTAAATGGAAAGTATACCTTATTGTAAAATTTGAAAGTTAAACGTGAAAGATAAAATTTCTCTTTCAAAACCCTACTTAGAGGAATTACTTAATGTTTTCTACTTATCTTATTTTGATATCTTCCTATTTATAATATTTGAGATTATACATATATTATATATGCATATAACAGACTCTTTTTTTGCCTGTAGGTCTCTTTGATTTAAACAGCCTAATAGACTTAGATTGTTAAACTATCTCCTGAGTGACACTCATGTAGAACATGTGATCATTTTATGAAGAGCATAATTTCATTATTTTCTAAGGTATAAAACATGTAAACACAGGGCTTACTTAATGGAAAAATGTTTTAAGCCACAGTATATATATAAGGGATTTGTTCATTTAATGTAAACATAAATGAAAAGGAAAAAATATTCTTTCATAATAAATAAATACACAATGACAAAGGTTACAATTGAAGGGATTAAAAATGACAGAAGCCAACATAAAAAGTTTCAATATCGTATTTTACTTTAATATGAAGACATTATTATCAAAGGAAAATACTTGAGAAACGCTTTGATAAAAATAATCTGACGCTATCTTTGAAGCGGTTTCATTTATTTTACTACCCACTGTGTTCCTTATCAGAAGGCCAAGTATAAGAAGTTTCCTAGTTTATGATTAGGAAAGAATCTGATAGATTAGAAGACTCAATTGAAGTTGGACATAATAAGTATTAAAGTATTACATGACATTAATCCTGCCATTCCATTACTCTCTCAATCATTGTGCACAGACTAATTATTCTGAAGCCAGTGTTCAGGAGAAAATAGAAACATACTTACACTGGGTTGGAGTAATCTCTTTATTGCATCAACAAGGCTAGCTCTGTACTGGTCCAGAAACAGGCTGACATTGAGAAGAGAACAGAATCCAGATTAAAATGGGTTTTCAATTCTAATGATACTAATGCAGATAAGTACAAGGCTAATTACATATGTTTACACAATGCTGTAAAAGAGAAACTGTGGTCTACATTTCTATGCAGTTCAGGTACTTTTAACATTAAAAAATACATAAAACCAAATACAATTGAAACCAAAACTAAATTATCAGCATAAACCAGCTCTTTATATAGCTGAAATTCACCAATCATACATGCCAGCTATTAAAATAATGTTCTATCAGAAAAGAGCATCAATGTAAAAAGTTACCATTTTACATATTCTTATATACAAGGGGGATGGAGTTTTTTAAACTGTTTGCTATTGTACTTCAGGTGTTACTATTAAGGATATTTTTTTCCTTCTACATTTACAGTTTTGGCATTAATTCTTACCTATTATACATATTTGCTGTATTTCTATATCTATCTCTATCTATCCCTATAAAGATTTACAAGACCCTACCTCCTCCCTCTCTCCAACGCTGTTCAAATACAATGGCCCAGATTGTACAGAGTTGTCATCTCTCAAGAGTGCAATCCTTCATCTCCAGCATGGGTCCCGCAAGGATAGCAGCAGAGTCAATTTTCCCATGCAATGTTGCCAACACGCTCAGCCCTATTCTGGTGTGATTACCTCATGATTTGAGGGGATAATTCATTCTTCATGCCCCTCAGTACCTTAATGTATATACTAATAGTGGCAACCAGGGTGCCAATCACTCTTGACTAGATATTTGTGGACATGTAGTTACTGTGGATGAGTGCATTTACAATGGTTAGTGAACAACCATCTGATAGCAACTGATGCCTTTCAGTCCTTACTACTGTGGACTGCATTTATATTGGCGATTCAGATAAGAAACTCTATCAAGCAGGCCACAGATAATGTGATTTTTTTTCTTAGTTTTTTTTCTTCCCCCCACATTTTCCCTGTAATAAAACTGCTTTCCAGCTTGTGTCAAGTTCAAGTTTCACACTACATGGCATTTTGTCCATTCTCTATGGGTTTTTTATACACTCTCCTTCCTTTTATTCTCAAACTTCTTTTTGGAAGAGATGTGGGTAAATTTTTTTTCCAGGTTTGAAATTCTAAAGGAACATAAAGAATATATGGAAACACTGAAGAGAAAAAAGTAGTCTGCCAACCACAGCCCTTTCATCAAGAACAGATGTGTGGATATTTAGTAAGGACACTCCACAGCTACCAAGGAGAATACTATATTATATATCAGAGAGTCAAGCAGCTGTGCAAGAACTGTGGATTTTTGCTACTCTAGAATAAACAAACGAAACAAAACAAAACTTGTAAGTGACCATATTTCATCAGTAGAAACTGGCAGAACATCACACTCTTGAGAAAATATGGTAGAATGGGTGTCTATATATGCGTTGAAGACCATTTAATACAGAAGTATGACCTTCTGAATTTCTCCTCAAGAATATGAAGTACTAGCTAACAACTTCCCTGATAACCTGGCTTACAAGAAAATTTAAACTTCAGCAATCGACATGATGACTCCCCCTCAGCCTTGATTTATGCTACTGGAAGAACTTTACTGAAAAGATGGGTGCTTAAATTTAATTAGTTGAAAAAGCAGCTCTTATCGCTGATGTCTCTTGGGTGTTTTAAAGACATTCACCTCATGTTGATCCCTATACAGATAGGTGTCATAAGACACTACTTCACTGGGAGCTTCACGACCTACAGAAGAAGTGGAATACATGATTCCTCTCCCAAAAGAATAGTGAAAAGTAATTATTTTTTTTTTCAACATGAAACATCGCAAGCATGCACACATTTAAGACTTACTGGCATCCTGTGTAAACAGAAGTACATTCTGAATGAAAAGTGCATTTATAATATTTTTATTATTGAAAGCAATGTAGTGGAAACACAATCCTGGGGCAGCATACCAGCATTAGAATCCCTTTTTCATGGACCTGAATACCATTCTCTTTTTTTTTTTTCTCCAAAGATAGAGGCACAACGGCTGCTACCAATCTTATTCCTTTACAATGAGAACTACAGGCCTTTGTTTACCAAAAATTGAGTGTCTGAGAACTTAAAATGGTTACATGTCCTGCTAGATTAGACAATTTCAATAATACCTTTTCTGTCTAACCTCAATTGATATTTTGGTGGCATGGGAGGTAGACTCTTAGCCCTCTTAGCTTAGGAAACCCAGACAACCCGAGACAGTTGCCCCAAGTTTTCCTGCCCTCCAAGAGGCCTGTCCCTGGGAACGTGACCTACTTCAACTGAAAAGAGTTTCTGATACTGTGATTTCCAAGCCACTGCTCTGTGAGCCATGCACTCTGACCAGAAGGAGCAGAGAAGACTGGAAGCAAAGCTAATGCAATGCAGTGACTCCAGGGAACATCTCTATCCTCCCTCTGAGTTGGGGGACACCTTAAATGAGGAAAATCCTGAAGAAGTCATTAGCTAATCTCTGCTGCAGACAGGAACAGCATAGGATTTGGCCCACGCAAGGGGAGTTAGTCATGCAATTTTTCTTACCGGTAGAATTGTATGACTAAATATTACCAAAGCATACTGAAAATGTCCCTGAGAGCATCCTTCAAAGCTCACAACATGTGAGTTCCTGTGTCACCTGCTCTAGGTGACACTGCCTTGACAGGCAGGTTGGACTGGATGATCTCCAGAGGTCCCTTCCAACCTTAACAATTCTGTGATTCTGTGAACAGCTCAGTAAAATTAAAGAATGCATTGTTCTAAACCATTCACACTCAGTTCTCACACCTCAATTCAAATTTGGCTTAAGCTTGCCATTACTTTAGTGGTAATAACTCATGTTTATGTAGCTCAGGACAGGAATAGCAAGGTTTTCTCAGGTCAGCAAGGAAGTTTCAAATCACAGCAGTAGAAAGGTGAGAACACGGTTGATGATTTGGCCTTTTGTTTAGGCAAAGCTCTTAACCTGTGAAATCTGGATGAACAGGCAGGCAGTACTGTCACCTCTCTACTCTCTTACTCTTTTATTAAAATTTTAAATTACCATTAAAACCAAAATGAAAGTTTATACCAAAACTGCAGAGAAGTAACAGCAAGCCACAAGGAAACATTAAAAAAACCATGTAGATTTTTAGTTTGCTTCATTCTAATACCCTTTCATCTTCTGCCTCACAACAAGGGACATGTACCTATATTTTATAGGCTATGATGTGAACTTTTTGGGTTTTTTGCATGCTCTGCCATTGGGAAAAGAGTTGAGTTTACAGGTGTACTTCAGGTACTATTACCTTTGTGTGTAGTGTCTAATGTATAGAGCCATTTATCTTTTGGTTCACTTTCAACTCCATGGATGTCATAAACTAAAAAGACTCTTACTTCCATGTCTTCAGGTTCCAATGCACTTGAAAGGTGTGCCAGAAATCAGGTCTAAAATGAACAGTAAGTTTAAATGGAAGGACAGAGGTCTTACTGCATTCCTGCAAAAAGATCTCCCATAGAATAAGTGAAATAAACTAATGGAGACAAAATTGACATATTCCAAGGTATTTAAAGAATACTTTCAGTTCAGTTCTACATTCCTGGCAAAGCCATAACTCCCCGTGACTTCAGCAAATATCTCGGCAGTGAAAGTAATGTGGGATAGCTCCCCCTGGCCTCTGTCATGTGAACACTTATGCATGTGCCAAACTTTAAGAATAGAATCATTCTAAGTAAATGAAGTGAGATATTACGCATTTCCAAATTAATATGGGGTTCTAAATCTTATACTGCCTCTGCATCAAATTATTTGTGAAAACTTGCTTCACAATAATGTGAAAGAGGAATATTTTTTATGGTTTCAGTCCTATTGGCCTTTACTCTCTCTTTGGATTAAAAATCTCAGAAGTTTTTTTCCTCAGTAAAGAAGAGTATGTACACTACTTAAATAATCAGAAATCTGAGGCTCTCAAGAGCTTTGGAAGAGTCTTGGGTTTGACCTGTCCATACAGGCACCTGTTATGTCTCCTCCTCTATTCAAACTCACAATTCCAGCACCTGTACGACTTTATGTGCACAGGTGTAGGTCAAATGAAAGTCAAAAATTCTGACAGCCCTCACTTGGCCTTAAAATTCCCCCTGAAAAATATGAGATGGGTGGATATGTTTTAAAGATTCCATTATTTCAGTATTCTTTCACTGTATCCTTCTTCCAGGTGTAGCCTCATCATGATTTTTTTTCCTTATTTTTATCTAATAGTTGACATTTTAAAAGTTATTTTGGAACTGCCGAACCATGAAACTATTTTTATTGTCAGCATCCTGAACGGTTAAATAATGACTAGCTTTCACGGTTTGCCTCTTATTTATTTTATAATCTAGTTGAGCTACTAAATTTAGCTGTTAACTAATAGACTGTTTGTTCTGGGAAATAACTTATTTTCCACTCCTGCACACAAGGTTTATGAAAGTCTGACTGTAAATATATGAATATAAACATATCACTGCTTGCTGTAATCATGTACATTTTTACTTGAATCTCCATGTGGATTTGGAATATGTTTATGAATAGAGCTTGTTTTCATGTAAATGGGATCAAGCAGTACCACTGGTTAGCTATTCAGAGAATCAGACAATATCACCCTTGCTGGAAATACTTCAATAAAAATTTATCCATGTACCTAATATTTGAACTCAGATTTTTTGCTTTCTAGTTCTCTGTTCTAATCTCAGATTTTATTGACTGACAATGAGCTATATGATGGTGTTAAACTAAATGCAATCTATTCTATCTGTTTTTATCACTGCATACTTCAGGTTTCAGCTGAGAAGCTAGAAGAAAAGAGATTTTTTTTCCTCTTCAGTGGCAGCCCAAAAAATTCAGAGAGCAAAATCCTGCCAACAGTTCTCAAACTGATTCTATATTGCTGAAGAGAAATACATGAAAATGAAAAGAAGATTTGAGTTTGATAAAGCATGGAACATTTCTTTCCTCAGCCTTTTCATGTACCAGAAAACCTAGTGTCCATAACTAAAAGAATTATTTCTAAAAGAAACAAAGAATAAAGGGATTTTCATGCTTATTAAACTATACATATATCTATGAGCATTTGCAATACGAAAATAGAAATAATTTGTGAATAAACCTACATTCTTTAAACTAACCTGCATATTTCTATTTATTTTTTAGAAATCTATAAATATTTATACACTTACCTGCATCTTAAGTGCTTCAAAATAAATGTACAAAATGCAGGGATTGCAAATGCATTATGTATTTTACCTGTCATGCCTGATTCTTTGTTTCCTAAAGAAACTACACTATTTCCAAACAGACTGGGAGGGGTATTAGGCCAGAATATTACTGACAAAAACAACTTAAATCTTGCTCCACTCTGCTGTACTCCCAGAACAAATAGGATGACATGGTGTGAGTATCAAGAATACAAGAGACGGCACAGCCAGGTTGTTTTGATATTTGTGTGAAGAACAAATTTAACTCTAAATCTCTTGGCAAGACCTTGCTTCACCCACATAATCTGGAGAACATCCATATGTGAGCCTTGTCTAAGCCTCCGAGAAGACTGTTGCCCTCCTGCTCATGTCCGCCAGCACTCTGATCTGACTTTCATACTTAATCTGATCTAATCCTGTCCAGCATTAACTTCATCTGTGCAATGAAACCTGGAGTATCCATTCTAATATTTGGTGAGGAAGGCATTTACTAAATTACTTGCTGAAATCATATGGTGTTGTTTAGCTCCTTATTTTAATCAGATGATGCATCTCTGAGGCCCATTATCAGCGATTAGTTAGAAACCCTTCTCTGTCCTTTTTGGGAACAAAGAACTTTTCTGAAATTAAATGCTAAGAGAAACAAAGCACTGTTGCATTCTGACAACAAATAGGTGTTAGAAAAAGGCAAAAAGATCACTAAACACATTTTCTCCAGAGCTGTACAAAACCAATAACTTTGTGAAATAAGAAGAGTTTGCTTAAATAGCAAAATATGAAAGGAAAACAAAAGCTTTAGCGGAATATAAAAAGACGTTTTAAAAGAATATTGTTTAAAAAGACAATAGACAGATTCATACTTCCCTTTGCCTTTTCCTTTAACTATTTCTAGATAAGGTACATAAATTGAGCAGTCCTAGGAAGTCTCTGCTTTCAGAATTTGGTCTGTCACAACAGTTACATGCCACAAAACATAAACAGTTTTTTTTTTTTGTTTTGGACATTTAACAGGTCAAGAGCAAATAACCATGAAGGAAAGACAGATTGGTTACAAAATATCTGCTCTTCTAAAAAAAATTGCACAGTTCTTTTTTTACACCATCTACATTTATATAACACAAAATAATAAATAATGTACCATTTTTAAAGCTAGCATGCAACAAATACACAAATGCACAATCCCCCAAATGCAGTATCAGGAAAGGGTTGTGCCAATAATCAAATCTATTTGCACAAATTATTAAACAAGATACTATATTGCTTCATGTATCTACTTCTCATATATTAGGTGCTGTACTCTTATTTTTCTTACTACGAATTATCTTATAATTAACATGTGCCTGTGTAAATAACATAAAGCTTATACTGCTAAATATTGATGTCAAACAGACTTAAGGAATAGAATGTGGTGGGGGTGGAAAAAAGGGTTTGAAAATCTCTTTTTCCTTGGAAAGATTTTCCAGGGAGCAAAAAATATATCCCCTTATATCAATAGTCAGATCTTTCCTAAGAAGTAAGCTAATTGAGCTGTTTGTGTTGATAAACTCCCTTTTCTCCAGACTGTTCCTCACTGAGCCATAATTATTTGCAATTTGCCTAAGTCGTCCATTTACTGATACGTCAAGCATGAAACAGAGGCAATTCCAGAAAATGGAAATGCTTCTCAAAATCAATCTTTGGGAAATAATGTGGTAGAAGTTACTGTGTGATAGAAGACTACCTTATAACTGTCACATGGAGATGAATATTAATTTGTTGAGGTTAAGGTGGCTTTGTGCTTCATTTGTTGACTTTGCTTAGCCATCAGCAAGCAGCACAGTACAATTACTCCAGCAAAGCTATTTTTCTAACATGAGTTTTATGATTTTTATGTACTTACCAGTCAGCACACATAACAATGTCAAAATGTCCTTCCAGTTGAGAGACATCTGTCTCATTATCCCATCGTAAAATGCTAGAGGAAAAAAAGATTCAAAAAAAAAGGAAAGAAAAAAGGACTTACATTTTTCATCTTGAGATTTTTAAAGTATTAATATTGTTCTTACGTGACACAGAAGTGTTTTTAAAAGTGCAAACTCGTTACTTTCAAAGGTGAATGCAAAAATCTTATTCTGTACATTTTCAAGGTTTTAAATCTCAAAGCTAGAGCACTATTTTTCATTATAACAGAAAGGCAATCCACTCAGGTTCTGATAAGTGGATCACCAACAAATATGCCTTTCCGAATCAGTGGCACATGCACAGCTTCAGATTTTTACCCCTTAACATTACTGCACGAGGAAGTGAAGTCAAAGTATCAACAATCTGAATGAAGCACAAATCTGCAGAATAGATGTGAGTTCATGGATCTCTGTTACATCTGGCAGGCAATTCAGTTGTTTCTCATTGATGAAGTGAGCATTCACTTGGGCTGGAGGGAGGACAGACAGGGTGAAAAAATGCCAAGCTTAACTTCAGTGCCAGCTATGTTGCCTCCGGCAAGCTTAAAAATCCAGCAGTGCTGACTCTGTCAACACCTATTCTCTCATAGGTGATAAGCTATTTAATTCTAAGATACCCAGTAGTAGGCAAAAATTAACATATGTACAAAGTTCTTCTTTGTTTATAAATGCTGCTGATTTATGTAGCTGCCACAAGGAATTTCAGTACTTTACTCCCATCTAAAAAATAGCAACTAGTATTGGAATTTACTGCATACTTTAAATATCATTACCCCAAATATTTGAAGCTGCATTTCTATTTCTAGGCTATTTGAAAAAAAGGAATCTATCCTTTTTCATTTTCTGGTTATTTATAATAGAAAGTAGATAAATATTTATGGGAAAAGCACTTGTGGGGGAAGGGTCTAATCTGATCTTGTCAGGTTGTGCATGCTTATCTCAGTTTTGTATGAGTCTTGACCAAATAGACCCTTTAGTCTTCCCGCAGCTATAATCTACTTCTGGTTAAAAGCCATCTCCATTCACATCCTACTCCTAATATTTAACCGAGGATCAGTTTATAATGTGTTCATTCAGAAATGTTCCTTAAGTATACATGAAAAAAAGGGAATTTTGTACATTGACTGTGCTGTATGCAAAAAAGACTCATAAATATGTATATAAATAGGTACAAGGCCGCAAAGAATTAAGGTACCACAATATGCATGTATATATGCACAGACACAAAATTTGAGACAGAATGCTTTTAAAACATGGAAATTATGGAAGGAGAGGCCCAGTTGGTTGGGAAAGCTTTGATTGTGTGGGGCTCAATGTAACTGAACAGATCAGGACTCATTAGCCCATTTGCCCTCCTGGAATTTACTGTGACAATTCAAAGACAGAAAAGAGTAGATTAATTTAATTTTTCCCCCTCAAATTGAAAGTAATCCAGATTTTAGAAGCCTAGGTAGCTTTGCACACTGGCACGCAGCAGGCATCCAGTAGTGGAAAGTGACAAAGGAGAGTTCTCACTCTCAGCAGCTGGCTGCCTGCTGGCTACCAGCAGCTTTTTCAACCCTGTTTCCGTGGAAACTTAGGTTAGAATGGTGAAAATTAGGTAAAGGTAAGTTTTGTGGGTTTAAAGCACGCACTCTAATACTTTAAGAATCCTGAAGCAGAACTGGAAATTGGTAGAAGAACTGTGAGCCTTAAAAGGCCACCTTTGGTTCTCATTGCTACAGAAACAGAGATCTGATCAGTACCACTACAGAGATTTGAATGATGATTTTTTTTAACCCATATATTTACTATACTTCACACATGCGTTTGGGAAGGAAGCACAGGTGCCTCCTCCTGCAAAAAAACCAAAACCAAAACCCAACCACCCTCCCTCGTTACTGTCAGGTTTCTGCTGGGCACCCAAAACACTGCAATTTCTGTGCACACCTACTGTAGACACAGAGGAGTTTGTGTGGGGAGGTAAAAAACCCTAAAGGCTCATAAACCAAAGTTCTGAGCAAAATATGGACTTGTCGAGTTGCCAGGAACATAAGCAGTGGTGCAAAATGACAGGCACTTGTGTTGTTAAAAGGAGTGAGCTAAGGGCCCCACATCCATACATAAGACAATCTTTCTCCTTTTTTCTGATCTACTACAAGGGCTTCTTTTGGTCTCTCACTTCAGTACAGTTGCATTCATGAAGATATCATAACTATGCAAAGGCCAACGACAAATTTACAAATTTAAAATGAACTTTGCCATAAATTTTCCAAAAGTATAGGAAAATCTTTATTCGTGCGGGGAAATGACCATGTAAACTAAATATAATTTGTAAAAAAAAAAATAAATACTAGTGGGACTCATTCTGGTGTGACTCAGGATGTATGCATACTGGTGGGAGAGATGGAACTACAAGCTGTGTGTGTTTCTCCATGCTATCTTTAGCGAAGTGCAAGCGTGACTAGTAAGTGAGGCACAGCCAGGGATGTCAAAGGCAGTACTGGCTGCAGCCTCCAAAACAGTTTAGTAGCTAACTCAGGGCTACCCTGCCTGCACTGTTACCTGCTTCCACAGATTGGCAGGAGCTGCAATCGAACATCTGCACCTGCACCTGCAAAGCAGACATGTCCCTGCACATCCGGGAATCAGAATCAATTCTGCTCAGAGTTGGCACTATTCTGTCATTAACACTGATGTCAGAATCAGCCTGATTCTGAATCAGCTCTTCTGAGTTCTAGTGCTAATGAAAGCAATGAATCAGACTTAGGACTTATATAAATACTATCAACTAGACAAAAAAAAAAATTGTAATCCAAAAGCAGTTCCTGACTGTAAAGTACAGAAAAATACACTGATATTGCAAAACAATCCTGAAAAAGGTAAAGATGTGTAGCTAAATGCATGTATCTATATGTAGTAAGGGGGTGAAGAACAACAATTTTTTTCATGGATTACTGAGGATGTGACTCTCGGACTTAGTGGTCAGACCTGAAAGAAATAGTGAAGGCACTATAAAGTAACGGCTGATTGCATTTCCATTTTTAAAAAAAACACTGCTAGGAAATACAGGAAAGTGGCAGCAACAGAAAGCTGAAAATCTCAGTTTTCATGAAATTTCCTCTAAAAAAGTAAAAATAAGCATAAAAATACCATGCCAAAAAAAGTCTCTTAAATTGCCTGTATCACGTTGAGTGCCAATATGAAGAAAATGCAAGCCTTGTTAGTATTTTCCTCTTGTTCCTTTCCAGTGATACTAAATTAGTTTACATAAACCATATTTTCTTGTAAAGTCACTTTTCTTCCAGCAAAGTAAGTTTTGAAGCAATAATATTTTTATGCCTTTCTTTCGAGTGAAGATGCTACAGTACTAACAACTGAAATTACACTGTAAATTTGAGAAATGGGGTTTACTCAGTTTTTCTATCCAAGCCACATCTTCAGTGCTTTTTTTTTGTAAAAAAACCCAAACAGACCCACAAACCAACATGTTTAAGGCTGTGTAAAGCCCACTTGACATTATTTTGTACTGGCTTACTTAACTCATGCAGATTTAGTTTCTTACAACTGAAAACAGGCAATTGAGTTTCAGCAGAAAAGGTTCTGAGACCACATGGAAATGTAAAAGAGTTGTGAGGTTTTTTTGGCTATAAGAAGAACACCAAAAATTAAATAGGATGCAAGAGGAAAACACTACTGCACTGCTCAGCTACTACTTATGTTAAAGTGACGGTGGCTGAAACTTGGTACCCAATAATGGCCAATTTATGGCCTGTTATCAAATGAATTTGAACAGTTTTCAGAGGAAAAGTACCCACATCACAAACCTATTACTATAATTAGCAATCTTGATGGTAGTCCTAGGAAAAAGGACTAGGACTGAACGAGCTATGGAAAATGAACCATCTTCTCACATGCATCCCCGGTCAGGGACAAAGCATACTATCAAAACAGTATGAGAAAACATGTACTAATGCTTTAGTTTCCTAGGCTGTCAACCTTCTACCAGTCTGAAGAATTCTGAAACAAATTAATTAAAAAAACCAAACCAAACAAACATAAAAAACCCAAAAACAAACAACACACGGCACAAACAAATAAATTCGTCCTTTTTTCCCACCCTCATTTTTCTTTTCAATTGACAAGACATAAGAATTATGATAATAGAGCTTCAAGATCAAGTAAGAAAATAAGAGACTTAAAGTACAAAAACGTACCCCCAGATAGCCCCATGTATTTCAAAGAAAAAAACCATAATGAAATAGCTAATGTTGCAGGGATAGTTACAGCAGCCAAGGCTTCCCCTGTACAGTAATACTAATTTATGGAGGATAGCCTGACAAATGTCAACACTCTTTTTTCTTACACTGGTAAAGTATCTCAGCAATCTACAACAAAAGACCTGATTTTACCAGGTTTTATTTCTCATGCAAAATTCTTCATTACTATTATTATTCAACTTCTGTTATTCAGTGTTTGTCTTCCTAGTGTGTCTAGGCAGGTAACTTATATGAGAAAAAACAGGTTAAGTCTCTGATTATTAAAACTTGAAACATTTCCAAGACCCTCTGAGATGTTCTTGTGATGAATGGCACAAGCTAGAGTAACTCTCAAATTAGCAGATAAATAGTTGTACAGATAAAGACAAAAATTCAAAATTAGAAAAAAAGGACAAAACCCGCAAAAGCCATACTTGCTTCAAAATGTATTAGTAGTTTTAATAAGGATTAAAAAAATAGTCCCAATTAGCAGATGAACAGCTACCAAGAATCCTATCTACCCACCTCTTCTTTTCATATTTTAATTTAAGTTTCAATCTTTGAAAAGCATTATCATTGGAAAGTATACAGGTTCAGGTAAAAGATTTTGTCTGGAGGCTTAGATGACTTTTTCTATGACATTACGCAAGCAAGTTCATTAACACATTAACAAAGGGCATCATCAGGATGTTTCTCCGCACCCTGATCTCAGTTTGAGAATCCTTAGTTATGTATAAAGATCAAGAAGATGGATTTTAATCTCATAATAGAAGCAATGTGTACACCTATCATTACAACTCCTTTGAGGAACCTTGCAAATTTGCCTACTATAATTTCCCCATCTTTCTTATTATATTCTCAAAAGGCTGCTCTTATTTCTCCGCCTTCTTTCACCTTCTGCCTTTCTTACTTTCACTGCTTCAATTTGCTTTGTATTCTTATCCATTATCTCATTCCCTACAGTGCATATCATGTTTGAAGGAACCAAAGTTAAGCTTTAAACTACAGGTACAACCATTTTTCCTTTCCTCCTAGATTTCTAAGCATTTCTAACATCATATTTGCAATTGCCAATGGACACATTCTTCTAACCATGTCCTTGCATGTTTCGGCAACTTCCATGTCACTCGTTTGCTCTTGTCAAAGTATACCAATGATTTTTCTCAGATAGGCTTAATATCTGCACTTTATTCTCAGTCTCCTAGACACTTCTCTCTTAAACCAAATAAAATCTTGCTGTTTGTTATAATTCTCAATTCCTCTGTTTTCTGTTTGGGTTCTTTTAATTCTTTTACAATTTTCAAAATGTGCTCTTCTCAAGATTATCTTCAAACATTTCCCACATTTCTAATAATTTCACAGTGTTCCACCTCAACCTTTTCTTCCTCTGAATTTTTTTTCTGGGCTATCTCATCCATAAAAGCTAAAAACCTACTCATTTCTCTACCTCATACTGTGCATACAGTCCCTTAATTCAGTATTTTTCAGAGTCTCGGTGAGTGAGATTCTAGTCTGTAATCTAGGCTTATCTTAGACCTTTTTCTTTATCTGTATAACTCAGCTCTGCTGCTTATTGTCTCTGCATAGTATTTCTAAGAAGTTTCTTGCCCAATCCACTCAACCTCTTGACCATGTCATCATCACTTACATCTAAACATCACAATACCGTTCTCTCTGCTCTTGGAAAATGCAGACTTGCCATATTAATATTTATTCAGCAGTGTGCTGCAAAGGTTGTTTTTCTTTCCTACAACCCTGATCTTGTCATCTTTTCCTGTACTCCTCCAGGTAAGTTGCAACTTGTCGTTTCCAAATGCATCACAACACTTCACTTCCCTATTTTTTATCTCTCATTCAATATTGAAAGGACAAACCCCTTCTTTAATCAGTCCTAATGTCAGTCTACATCTTCCACTTAACTTTTCAAGCAAGCACCTGTACAATTTTCTTCCGCTACATTGTCCACAACATTCACAAATTTACTCCATTATCCTACTCCTAAACTAGCACCTACAAAAACTGAGAAGAGGCTCTTGTGTCTCCGACTCTGCCTCTTATGCTGTCTTCAGTTATCCTTGTTAACCTTCTTCATAAGTATCGCTGGTCTCAGATCACAGATTCTCTAACACAAGCTGCCTTCTTGCTCTGTGTTTATACAATATCTGGTACGACAATTCGTGATGAAAACTCATCACATTAACATGGTAATACAAAAGAAGAAAAAAACCACCACACACGACTATGGGCCTCTTCAGACGTGAGATGTTCTATGATTCTATGATCCTATCTAGGTTTTCCTGCCTACAAGTTCCTTCTAAAAAGTGTCTTATAAAATTACACACTTGCTTTACTCCTTATTCTAAGAAGATATTTTCTCTCTCTTATTTTGTACAACATATTTTGCTAAAATTCAGATGGGAACACTACAGCTTTCTCTTCAAAACTAACAGTCCTAACACTTACACATTTGCTGTGTATCAAAAGCTACTAAATTTTTGGGACATAATTAATGCATTGCATATAAATACAACTGTTGTAGAATAATTTTTTTTTCATTTTGTAGGCACATTACAATCCAACATTCAGCACAAGTGTGACTATTTATTTAAAAGAATTGAGAATATCTTGTATGGAAAAGGACATTAATAAAAAAATATCAGTGGTGTTTGTAAATTTGCCTTTTCACATCCCTCCTCTATATCCATACATTCTAAATCAGCCTTTATTCAGAAACTGACTACTGTTTTTAGGACGGGCCATGCGGTACATTCTGAAAAAAAATTTGATGGTTCTCAAATTCTAATTCAGAATGATACAGTACAAAAAACCCCGTAATTTCAAAGTGCAAGACAACGTAAGTACATATGACACAACTGTACAGATAGGACCAGACTTGTGTAAAAATATGATGGAAAAGAAGACAGTTTCCTGCTGTATGGAAAATAGTCTACCCATGGGGAGGATAATCAAGGGAACCAGAAGAAAAAAAACCAAGAATGTGAAGTGAACAAGGCATGGCCAGAAGGACTGAATGGAGGAAAAATTAAAAAACAGCAGAGAAGATGTAGTTCACAGGTGTTTAAATTCTCAGGATAGAAGGGATCACAAAAAACATCCAAGATTTCAAATTTCTGTATCGAGCCCATATAGCCCAGGAAATTAATACACGTGTTTCAGAAAGATTCAAACACATTCACTGCTTAAGAAACTATCACTTCCCATGGAAAGACGTTCTAATGCATTATCATTCTGCCAAATCTCATTTTTTTCTAGACTGAATTTGCCTAGCTTCAATTTCTATATCTTGTTAAGTATTTGTAAACGAGATTAAAGACTGATCTTCAATTAAAGACTTTTTTTTCCTTCACATGAGACTTTCAGATCAAAATCATTTCATTTCTTAACAATTTTTTTTTTTTGACAAGTAAATGGAGCTCTTTAACTCTCTCATTTCCAAACCCTGATTCATTCTTCTGCCCCTTTCCTGAACCTCATCCATTTTCAGTATCCTTGGTTAACGTTTGAATAACTATTAACTGAATATTAATGAAATAAACAAAGACAACACTGTAAACATCATTTTGTCAAAATTTAAAGTTTGTCATGACAAAGATTAGTCGAGAGTGCCTGTGAAGGAAAGAACCTACTGAAAGTGTGTAAGATGTACTTGATGACTGACTACTAATGTAGGGTCAAGGTAAACAAGGAAGGGTATGCAAAGGTACAATGGTAACAACATAAACCAGGAAATAACATAGAAGGTGGCAGAAACGATGGATACAAAAGAGGAAATGAAAAAATAATCTTTGACTAACATCTCAAGGATGTTTTCCTTTAAAGCCCTGGGAAGAAAGATCTAAACTTTCTCATATCAGTGTTCTCCCTTTTTTTCTAGTTTTACCAAATAGTTTTTACCAAGAGCAAGTTTTTTAAGCTAAGAGAAGACCATCATGAAATAGCCAAAGACTCGAGGAAGAATTATTTAAAATAATGCAATGTGATACTTTTAGCTAACACCTTACTTTTCTCCCTGTTAATCCAAACACATTGAAATTTCTTTACAAAGCTTGCTAACTTTTAACTTTTTCCTCCTTATATATTCTTATCTGACAAAGCTACAATGCAATTTAAAATATACTTTATTAAATCAACACAACTGGGTGAAAAACACAAATAGGAGAGGCTTGGAAGTTTGTGAAAGTCAGCTGGTATGGTTAAATGGTATAAAAGATTGTTTGATTATTCCTCCAAAAGCTGAAGTTGCACCCAACCGAAGAAAGAATCACAAACTTGCAAAATTAAAGATAATAAAAAAATCAGGCAGGTCAAAAACAAGTGAACTCTTCCTTTTGTGCTAAATCTTCCTGCCAGCTGATAACTGGGATACGGAATGGGCACTCACAGAGGCTAAGAACATTTCAGAGAGGTGAAATTAATCCTTTGCATCAGTGCAAAATGTTCACTTCACTGTAGAAGAAACTGAAGACATTTCACCGCAGAAGTCGTTTTTGAGATGTCTTCTCTAACAGGAAGTCCCATTTTATAAACCTGGAGCCCTTTAAAGGTGTTACCAAATATTCAGATAAGGGAGATCTGGGTAAGACAGTCTGCCTCTGATTTCAAAAAGCTATTGGCAAAGACTCTCACTAACAACATTTTAGGAAAATAGACTGTCACTGAAGAAGAGTCCTGACATGGCCAAATAATAGAACAAAAGACAGGGAACAGGGTCACAGCAAATGGTCAATTCTCACAGTGGAGGGACATAATCAACAGCGTTCCCCTGGGACCTGTCCTATTCAACATGTTTACAAGAGATGAGCATTGAGGTGGCAAAGTTTGCTGATGTTAAGAAGTCATTCAAGATACTAAGGAAAAGAGCAGACTGTGAAGAATTGCAGAAGGATGAAACTGAGTAATTGGACAATAAAATGACAGATGAAATTCAGTGTGGATAAATGCAAAGTGCACAATGGAAAAAATAATTCTCACTTGTTATAGAAAATGAAGGTCTCCAAACTGACCATCACTGGAAAGCTCCTGATGTTGTGACAGACAGTGTCATGAAACTATTAGCTCTGTGCTCAACTGCAGTGAAAAAAGCAAATCACTGTTAGGCACTTTTAGAAGGAGAACAAAAAGTGTAATTATTCCACTACATATACCTATTTATGCACACTTTGAATTCAATACTGATCACAGTCATCTAAAAATAAGTAGATTGAAACTGTAAAAGATATAGAGCAGGGCAAGTATGATCAGAGGTGTGGAATGCTTTCCACATGAGTTGAGTTTTCTGTGATAAAGAGCTACAACTTCAGAATGGACATGAGCACACAAACCTTTCTTCCCACATATACACGAAGTGATCAAATTAAGTGAGCAGGAACCAGCAGCCTTTTCTTCCTAACCAAAGAGCAGGAAATGTTCCTTTTGCCAGCTTTCTCCTTATCAACAGATGCTGTCATGCAAGAGTGTTAATTGAGGAGACTGTAAAAGTAGTTGGAAGAAAGAGATTCCTTTAGGGTTGCTAAGGTAAGAAACACAACAAATTCAATAAAATGTTTTCAAAAAGTTTGAATTTACCAACACTCAGGTAATTTTGATGAGTGAAAACAGAGAGTTTTTATTAAGGCTGTCCCATGTTCATGGAACCTGTTACATGACCAACTGAAATCAGGAAGGTTATGAAGTTGACATATTTGAAGAATATTGCACTAAGGTAAAATATTCACCTTTGCAATTATAAAGAGGCAGCTAATACAAGAACAGAATCAGGACAATATAGTTCACTGCTCTGTCACTGAGACCTCACCCACTGTTATGCTGGATACCCCATAGTATTTTCAAAGACTTTTTTTCATTACAGATTTAGTTCTGGAAGCTTGTAATTGCATTATATTGGTAAGGAATACTAAAATCTTGGATAAAATTATTACCCATCTGTTAATCTTTATGCAGAAGGAATTGTCCCTTTTGGTTACATGGTCATTCATTCTTGATGTGGGTTCTAAAGATGACTGTGGAATGAATAAAGAGTATATGATACACTATTACCAATCAATCTAAAGGCTGCACTGCCACAAGCATTTCTCTTACTAACTTGATATGCATGTCCTTGTTTACATTCTCATCTGAAATGTAATCTCTCTGAGGCAACTCTTAGCAAAACAACAGACTTGTCTGTTGGAGCTAAAACTCCACCATATTAGTGTGTAGAACACAACTTCTGTTCTTAACAGATTCCGTGTTTTCAGACAAGGGAATTGGAAGGAAGAACAAATTCCCTAGTCAGTAGGACAAACTGAGCCTGTTAACCTGCAGAATATACTGCAAGCCTTCCTCTTTGGTGAAGTTTTTCCATTATAGCATTCATAGTAACAACAATTTTTCAAACTTCTAGTACTCAAACAGCTGTTTCAGGGAGATATCCCCATTAAAAGAAATAGAAGACAAAGAGCAGGGATTCCTTGGCTTTGTTATTGCTAATTTAATGATTGGTGGACATGTTACAACAATGACATAATACATGTCAAACCAATCACAGCTGATGGTACAAAGAATGGTATCAGGATAGACTATATGCTAAGTTATAGGGTAAACAACGCAATTAACGGATAATTTTTGAAACTGTGAAAAAAAATAAAATTGCCAAATTCATACATGGTATTAATACCCTTCACTAAGGCAAGACATTACAAGTAACTTGGTGGTATTACTGTACCTATTTCAAGTAAACACAAGCAAGAAATCCTGGGCATATTCATGAAAAATAAAAATAAAATAGAATTGTATATCCACCGTGAAGTGAACTGTTTACTAAATATCTATTATTACATTATAACACATAATATGACAAACTGCCAGTTTGATTTACATTACCTTATTTTTAAACAATAATCAAGAGCTGACAAAGCTAGATAAGTGCTCATTTACTGCATTTTGTATAAATCTAAATAAACAAATGTATAGCAGGTCACCCCAATCTAACTTCTCTTCGCTGATACCAGGTTGTCCCTTTTTGATCTATACCGGTTTTGGCATATTTTTTGAAGTGTAGACTTAAATATCCAGAACAGTCACAAACTGACTCTCATACTAATAATTTCTGCTCCTGTGCAAGGAAAAGAGTGCAAGATCCTGACATAAACCAAAGGTGCTGTGAGAAGGGTCTGTTTTGAATTATTTTTTATATGGAAAGAATCTTTTAACTTTGCACTGGCCATTGTGAAGTTGCAAGACTGGACAGTGTCTAAATAACATATTATAGCAAAGAACACACCTTCCCCAGATTAAATTGATGCTCAGTAAGACACTGACATACATCACTATATTCATTTGCCTGCAAGATCTGATCAATGTAAAAGAAGTCACTGAATGTCACTTTGCATGCCAGTGTTGCATTCTTCCCTCCAAAACATTACATTTCCTTCATTTTGTTGTGGGTTATTTTTCTCCTTTTTCTTCTCCCCACAACCATTATGTAACTAAGGTTTTCATCTGCAGGAAAAGTGAATCAAGGTTACAGTAATATTTCAGACTTTACATCAGCCTTTTAGTTCCTTCAAGGCATTAAGAAAGGATCATATAACTTCGTTACTGCCTCACATGTCCTTACTGAATCTGAAGGATTGATCAATCCATTAGAGAGTCATTTGAATACTCATTTTATAAAACTTCATACTGTTACAATAAATCTGCAAAAGCCTCAAGAATGTAGAATTAAAAATCAAGTGTTTACTATGAGCCTTATGTTTTCATATAGTACTTCACGTTATTTTGTAATTTAATTATTTTATTTATGCAAATAAGGCCTCAAATGCTATTGCACTCAAGAAGTTAAACACTTGACATTTTTACTCCTTAAAATGCAACATTTTATGACGTCTAGATATGTTTATTAATTAGTGATTATTAACACCCAGTAAACAACATCATGTCTTGCAAAACCACAATCTTTCTTCACAGCGTGAGGTTGAAATCTATTATTCACTGATTCCATATGCTGAAATACACTCAAATGATCACAAATGACCTTAAGCATTAGATAAATGTAAATGAGGACAGGGTAGAAAATGTGCTTTTGATTGATATCTAAAAGACCAGGTTTGAAGTCTTGACAAGGAATGAAATCTGAAATCTCATATAAAGTATAGAAAAATTGAAAATCTAAAAAAATTTCTGGATGGACATACCACGCAGCGTCTCCTCAGCAGTGTCTGAGGCTGCTCACAAGAGGTGTTCAGCACATGGAACCTGAAAGACCATTCCTGGGATCCACATGGCTTTTGTCTACTTGGCAGGCTCTTATTAGGATGCAGAGATGTATCTCTAAGTTATATGCACACACACTCTAATGAAGGCAGAATTTTTCCAGCCCTAAGTGCTCACTTAAACGAACTTCTCTATATAGAATGGCTACATAAGCATAGGGTTAAATGACGTGAATGATAGCCATTAAAACTGTATGGGTTTAACCCTCTATGTGAGTGGGCTTATTCTGCATTAGCACTTTGCCCTTCTCAGCCCTTTTTCAGCTTTACTTTTGTCAGTTTTAGAAGCACTGAGTGCCCTTCTGCAACGTGGCTTGTCAAAAAAAAGATTTCAGACACACAAATAAGAGTGGTAGTATTTGTTCTTGGGTAACTATTTTCTAACTCTTAACCTTATACCACAAATATGAAGTGCTTTAAAATTTACTTTTAAAGTACTGCAAGAGATGAATACACTGTACTTGGTTCCCATGCTTCCCATCTGTCTTTGTAGAGACAACACAATAATGATCACACAGACAGGATGACCAAAAAACCTCCCATCAATGCTCCAACAACATCTACCTCAGGGGCAAATGGGATTTGTTGCCACCCTGAATTCTCAGAGCTATTTAAAATGAAATCTGCCAGTGACTCAGATGTATTTACTCCAAACCTCATTTTCAGTACAATGGGTAGTGTTGACTCTGAAGCAGCCAAATTTCAATCATGCACTAAAGCATAGCTTGAAGAGACATAGAGTATATTAAAAAAAGATAAAAAGGAAAGAGAGGTTATGTCATCAAGGTCAATTATACTGTATTTGCTAAATTTTTTTAATACTTCTAAATTTCTGTCTTGCATCTCTTACCTACTTATATTATATATACACCTGTGTCAGCATCAGTAACACAGGTCACACTTTCACACTTTTGCATACATTTCACATCTACATTAATACAGAAGTACATGCAAGAATCAGTAAAAAAGTTTAGTAGAATCTTACCAGCTTGACACTTTCTCAGCCTTAAATACTCCGGCATTTTGGTTTCTTGTGATGATCTCATTTACATCTGTAGTATAATTGTTAAGAATGATTTACAAAACTAGAGCAATAATAAAAATAATAAACCCAACTCTTTTCCATTTCTAATGCCTTCATAATGTCTCTTATCTATTTGTTCTTCTTTAATCTGTGCTAAGAGTCAATCTTTTTTCAGAAGCATATATTTTAAATTTTTACTCCAGCACATCAGCCATATATCTAGGCAGCAATTTGCTCTAGTTTCCTACCTCTCTTTACTCTTTCATTTAAGGAATTTCTAGCCCTGTAGCTATAGAGAGAAGTAGAAAAAGATGTCCTATACCTCAGATGTATTTAAAGGCAACTATTTACAAATAATTAAAACCATGGAGAACTGAAATTTTTTTCACACAACTACTAAATGTCCAGTTTAGTTTGTGCTGCTTTTCACTTTTCACTGTATCACTATAACCAATGCTGAGATTTTGGAGGTTTATGTGTTTTGAGAACCCACCACAAGACACACACCTGTGTTCCTGGCTCTCTCTGGGTGAATCCAACACACAACAGAAACACCTTAACCTATAGACAAAGGAGTTTCTAGTCCATTTACTTTCTTGAGAACAGTTTGGAACCACTAAAAGAGTGCCAAGCAATAAATGCCTTTTCTTCCCCTTAGATGCCACAACAGTACCTCGGCCTTGTGTCACAGCTTCTTGTAGTTTGGAAGTTCAGGTCACAAACTTGGGTAGCCATTTAGGCAGGTTAAAGGAAGGGCTATCAAGGAAAAGTTTCAGGGGAAGCTGAGCCCAGTCATCTACAGCTAGAAAGAAAACCTTCATAATCAATCATTTGCGGTTAGTGAGAAGCCACTGGAAGGAAAAGGTGTAGCAAGTAAGTGAAAACTCTAAGAATACTAATTGTTACTCAGTGGGAATCCATACATATCTGAATGGTTTGCTTTCAAATGTAAATAATTACCTTAAAAGGACATTTTTGGTAAAGATGTAAAAGATCCCTCTGTTTTACTTAAAGTATAGGAAATCTGACACTAATAAGGAGGATGTTTCTAGGTCCACAAAATACGTCAGGGTTTTCAAAAGTGCTCTTATAAGAAAATTGAATACGAGAGTCAGGCTAATTTGAAATATCACTGATATATCTTTTTCTTTGCTTTGACATATCTTTTTCCTTGCTTTTCTGAAATCACATAATTGGCCTTCCTAACAGAGTTGGTTATTTAAGAAAAGTTATTTCAGGAAAGCCTCTATCCAAACATTGGAAAAGACAACTGGTATTTTGTCAAGTCAAAAACGAGAAATGGAATGGCAGAAAACTGATTTAAACAAATATCTATAGTTTGGATGTGCCTTTTAAATCTTTTCCACAATACCAGGAGTAGCAAATGAATGGTCTATACCTGTGCAGCAAAAGGAAGGCATAAATAACTGCATGAGCAAAGCATGCTACTTTTAAATAGGGGCAGAAATAACATTGTTGATAAATTAGCTACACTGCACTTAAATTATATAACTGAGCATAACTATTAATAATGGTTATAAACATGTTAACACTAGCTTTTTTTAATAATTTATGAGCCCATGTCTTCGGGCATCCAGGCTAAACATGACCCTTCTAACCTAAATTTCCCAGGACTGTTGAAAGATCCATACACTGTATTTTAATGGCCATTATAGTGCACTGCAACAATGTTTTGTATTATTGATGCTTTCAGACAGTAGTTCAAATCACCAGTGAGTGCATGGTATGAAACAGAGCTGAGACAGAAAGCACACAGCCTCTTAGAAATAGGAGACAATTTTTACTAAAATGAACCTTATCCTTGGATTTGGACATGTCAAAGTGAGTAAAGATGCTTCCAGTGTTTTGAGGAAATAAAATTTGATGTTCATGACTGACTTATGTCACAGATATTAGCTAAGTTGGAAAATTTGTATCTGAATGCATATCACCCAAAATTACAACAGGGGATGAATCTGATAACTTTGCCCATGTATATCTTTATTATTCATTTGATAAGAACTTAGATAAAACACTAAGATTTAAAAAACCAAATCAACAATAAAGTTCTAAACAAGGTGGCAAAAAGGAGTAACATCCACCTTTATTTTATTGATTTTGCAATATAAATGATCTATTGAATCAATTAAAACCTGCTCATGATAAGCAAAAGGAATGAGTTAGAAGTTAGTGAAGTCTTTTAAATGAGTCTAGCAACTCAAATCATAATATCCTTTTAACAACCTCCATAAACATGATACATAAAATTATAATAATACTGATTAATATAAAACATAGCAATATATTTCACAGTGAGAGGGTGAGAATGACAACAATTATTTGAAATTGACTCATTTGTAAAATTTTTTTAACTTCTAACATTTCAATAACGTATCCTAATACAGATACTGAAAACATACACAGTGAATACTTCACGGGGCAGTATGAAATGGAGACTAATAGGAAGCATGTCAAAAATTAAAAGAAAAATCAAATCCTCAAAAGCTTGAGATTTCACACAGCAAAGCTATTAGTTATGCTCACTGAATAGTGATAGCAACAACAAAAACAACAATAATTATGATGATGTTGATAATACAAAGGCAGATTCTCAGATGCAATGCACTATTGCCAGGTCGATTTTCAATTACATTTCACTGATGTATTCATTTGTTTCTTAATGTGCTCATCTTGCCCATTAAGAATAATTAGCAGGCTTGCTTGGTGATTTCCTGGCTTCTGACAGGGATTTTTTTCTTTTTTGTTGACAACCACTTTTACTTTTTGGAAAGTAATTTTTGGATATTATAGTATGACTGGCACGTAATTTGAGCTTCCTAAGAAATTTAAAGGGAAGATGTAAACAGTAATTTTAAAACAAGATTATTTTATTCTATAATACCTACATAAAAAACATAATACTAGGCATTAACTATTCCTGAAGAGCAGAATCTAGAAAAGAAAACAGTGTTTTATCCCACATTACCTTAATTTAGTATGCTAAACAATTAAAAAATACCATCAGCAATAATAGGAACTAGCAAAAATACATCATTTGTAGTCAGTGGCACTTGGGGCAAATGCTATTTCCAATTACACCTAAAATTCTAACCTGATTTCAGTCAGTCTGGGACTGAAACAGATCTAAATTTAGCCTAAACTTCTATTATAGCCAGTCACTGTAGAAAAGAGTGTAAAAGAAAATTACCATAAGACAGATCATAAAATTACTACTGAAGTCCATAAACCAGATAAAACGCAACATAAATTTTATTATGTGCACATTTAAGAATACATTTCACCTACATGGTAAAGTTGTTAGCCTGCTGCACTTTGGCACCCTGCTAATATTAAGCCCATTGTAAAATCCAACACAATAAAAGCACTTTGAATGCTGAGCCTTCTGAGCACCAAATGTTAAAAAAGAAAAATAAATTCCTGTTAGAGCCGTCCACCAATCACTTCCCTGAAAGGGATTCACTGAGTGAATACAGATGAAGACCTTTTGGAAACAGAAGACATTTCTAAAACATATTGTGAAAAACTAAGGTGTGATAATTAGATAACATTAACAGTATCTTTTTCAGGAATAAAAGCACTTTTATTTGTTTAATTCCAAAGACTGAGTGAATATTTTAGCACTCGCCAATTTTCCTTGCTATAAAAGACTTCTACATTTCAAAAAAGTTCAGGTATGTTTATGGAATCTGCTATGCAAGACATTTGCTGACTTGATGATTACCGAGCCCACCTGAAATTTTTTGTGAGTAAAATGACCTTTTGTTAAATACCCATGCTTCTATACAGCATGAGTTTGTTTTGTTAGGCTAGTTCTGGAACACTTCTTTTCTCCCACATTTTTTATCTTCATAATGACATGGAAGAAAGATTGGAAGGGGTGGTGCTGATTAAAATACACAGAATAATGAATACTTCCTCCTCAAGACACAAATCTAACATGCTAGAATTTAACAAAATAAGAATCCCTGGAACACAGGTGAGAACTTGCCTTTTCAAGAAAAAAGAGACTTTTAGCAGGCTTACTTCAAGTTTTAACAGATATGATCTAGGATTGACTGTTTTTAACATGAAATTGTTCAAGTGTTGTCAGCAGTTATAGTTGCCTCAGTTACTTCTGAGAAAGTCTTTTAAAGATAGTAGCTAATATTATTGCACTGAAATGTCTCCTGTTTTAACAGGCATCAGCAACTGCAATTTATTTAAGCCACAGAGTAGTTTAACTTATTTTTTTTACTAAGTACTCACTATGTTAGCTCTCAAATATATACAAAACTCAAACAGAAATAATTCTGACGCTGCAGTGGCCAAAACCTGAAAAATTAGCCTGGCTTAAAATGTAAATGGAAAGATTATCAAGGAACAAAAGCAAATAGATATCTTCCTTTTTCCCCCTCTCAATTTCTGTGGGCTATTAGTATTCACTGTATATATCTGTTCTTGTTCTGTGCTGATATTTAATGTGGCCACAAATTATGCTCATTCTCTTGCTTAGCCCAACTCCAGTTCAATTTTCTGAACTATATGTTCATATTAGAATGGCATAATAGCAATTTATTGTAATATTAAAAATACAATAAAATACTTTCTACAAGGGACAGAGGAGTTTTGCAATCTTACATCAAGAGAAATAATGATAAATTGGTAATTGATTAAGCGGAGTAAATGGGTAATTTGTAGGCAGTTACAACTCAGCAGCAACAATGAAACATTTCAACATACACTGGAAAAGCTCTGACAATATACGAATGCTGGGTATGTTTGAAGGGGCTAGTATCTGAAAGTAGGAGGAAAAAATCTAGCTCTTATGCAAAACAGATACATGAAGGGGAGCTAATGTTTGATTCCCTGCTACACCTCCTGTAACGTGCAGCATACACACATGAATCTTCCAGCACTCAACCACGAGTCAAATATTTACTCCTGTACATGTTCTATACCAACATGTGCATTTTTAATTAGTGGAGAAAATGTGGCATTTATTATGGGGGAAGCTGCTGCTCTGTTCAAGATATTCCACGTCTGTTTTTTAATTACTTATGTGGGGACTTTCTCTTAATATGCCCCATGCTGTCTGTCTTTATATCGATTGTTACTCAGCCAGTAAAAAGGAACAAGCACAACAAACCAGTTTTCTATCTGAATAAGGATACTTTTGATGGCCTTTTCATTTCCATCAGTTAACAGAACTTCTTTGACATCTGCAGAAATAGCAACCTGAAAAAAAGAGCACAGCAAACAATGAGCAAATATGCTTGTCTGTGTGGAAGTGAAGACAGGAGTGACAAGCCTTCAGTATCATGCTTCCTCACCTATTTCTCTGTAACAATCTTCAATCTTTTTTCATTTTATGTCTGCATTATTTTAATCATTCAATCAAATCAGTCAATACTTTTATCATTCCATTTGCGGGAGCCTCTATCTTGCTATCATTCTGTTCCGTAATTGCATTGTGACAGCCGATGATGGTATTCTGAGAGGCTTTCATTTGCGGGCTTCTGTTTATCTAGTAGAGCCATCATACAAGGCTGTCACTCTGCCTTTCAGCTTGCTTCTGTCTGACTGCCTGATGCCCTTCATATAACTTTGCATTGCAGGCAGATGGCTTTGTGAGGGTAATTTTTTTGTGAGCTTTGACATGCTCGCACATTGGGCTGTAACCTCGACACATTGTATAAGAGCGACAGGTTTGTCAAATGCCAATCAGTGTAACAATATGCTTTTATTTGTAGAGACATAAAAACTTGTCTAATGCACTGCACTGCTACATAATATCTCCTGAATACATGACTCAGAACCCAGAGAATGGTGAACGACTCTCCTGAATGGCCAATCTAATTCAAAAGAATCTAATTACCGAGAGCTCTGGATCATGTTTGTTGGTGTAATAATGCAGGCAAAACATTAGCAGCTATATCATGGTGCTCCAACTGTGATTCGCCAGGCTATTCCTGTATCTTAGCAAATGGGACTATAATCTGAAAAAAAAAAAAAGCTTTGGCTATGGCAATGAAAGACAGACCGTACGTGGCCTGGAATGTCACAACAAAAGATATTGACTACACCGAGGTAAAATGTTTCTGCTCATCGAGGCAACCATAAAATCAATATGATACGAAAGCAAGTCAATCTAGAAGGTCTCTCAAGACTCTGCAGCTTGACCGCAGCTGAGGCTGTTGACAGTTCTCTGACCCAGCAGTTGGAGGCACTGGAACATTTTTCCTTTTGTTTCTTCCTCTGAATGGGATTGGAATTGAGAAAAGACCTACCATGAGCCCAGCCAAGCATGTCATGCCACCCCCTAGCTCACACACAGCAAGGTCTCTGAAAGAGAGAAAGGAAATGGTAGAACCCATACAAATTAGATGAAAATGGTCAGAGAGACATATATGTTACAAGAACAAATTGCCATCTGCAGTAAGAACTGAGCTACCAGGAAGTTGTAGAGACATGACTAGGCTACCTCATGTCGTTTTGCGTTTTAAAAATAATTATGAAATAGAAAAGTCACAAAGCAGGCAAATCAGTGGGGGTTCCCTCATTAGTGTTCAGTGCAACATTACCACCGCTGAGCTGAAAAATCTGAGAAGGTTCCCTTTTTTCCCTTGTCAATGGCTCTGTCTTTTAGAACTAAACTAGCTAGAGTAGCGAAAGATAATTGTTAGGAAAGGATAACAATGTTAATCCACATTCATTCTTGCAAAAACAGCTAGAGAAGTAAATGGGGAAATTAATATTATTTATATATCTCTCCATATAGTTATGCCTAAAAGCCTTTTTATCTTAAAAACAGAGAAGTTTTAAAGCAAGCCGTATACCACAAAATAATTACACACTAAGAAATCCGATCCTTCAATTAGCACTTAAAACTGCAAGTGACCTACAAACAATGCTGTTATGAACAACGATGGGAACAGCAAACGGTTAAGCCTCAGAAAACTAAACGAAGTTAGTGTCAAGAGCCTAAACTGAGCCCGATCAAAGGGCTGAATACATGGTCTAAAAGGCTGCTTTTAACTTAGACCATACTGTGCTGTTATTAAGACGTGCATGTGAAATATAATTTGGCGCCAAGAGTGTGCCGGATGAGAGCTTGCAGGGGGAGCCATAAAGAATGTCCTCCAGAGCCATGGCCTGCCCCAGGAGGGGAGGAGGGAGGGATGCTGACCCCGCACCGAAACTGTGTGAAGCAGCGTCTGGGGCAAGGCAGAGCCTCAGTTTAGGAACACGCTGCTTTATAGCAAAATCTGCGGCAACGGTTACAGCTGGCAGGAGCGTTCCCATTGAGACACTTCTGACAGGCAGAAAATGAAATTTTAGCTAAACTGTTTGGTTGGGTTTGGTTTGGGGGGTTTTTTTGGTTGTTGTTTTTTTTTTTGGTGCACCTTTTCTTCTCCCCTAAAACATCAACATCTGAAAGTCTATTTTTATCTGAAAGGGTCACCTCTCTACTCACTCCACAGTGATATTTAGGAGGAGGATCTAGGATGCCATATCAGTATCAGTGTACAGATGCTGATATTTTGTTCACTGAGGTGAGCGGACTAGGCTGTATGACTGTATAACAATGCTCACTGTCTAGACAGGTTAGACTTCTTTTTCTCAGACACCACAAATTTTATTTGAAAAAAGTCTAGTTGTCCTACTTAATCAAACAGAGATAAAACACGGACATAATTTGGAGGAACAAGCTGTACATAAACCAAACAAGAATATTAAAAAAAGAATGGGAAACTTACAATTTGGATTTTTAAACAGAATGATAATAGGGTTTTCCTCAAATAAGTTTTAGTTTTTCTAAACCAAGTGCATTATATATTAAAAATATATACCTATGGTTATATATAAGACTTACAAGGTACTTAATTCTTTATAAGAATCATACTTACTGAAATAAACACAGAGAGTATCCAGTGTGAGGCTTCTAGTACATTTTGAACCAAATTTCTATGTGTTTAGTATATGAGCATACACATACACACATATACGTATAAATATTTATGCACACAAAATTTATTTCAGTGCAAAGTTCCCTTTCTAGCAAATTTTAAAAGTTGTATCCATCTCTCAGGCAACATTTAGTGACATTTATAAATGAGAATTATAATAAGAAAATCTGCTCTGAGAGTACTGTCAGGAGGGCATAATCCTGAGAAATCAGGATGTGAAACTGTCATTTACTCCATGGAAGTTTGATCGTTGCCTCTGAGTATCATGGTTTGCATACCCAAACCAGGAAAATACCCTCTGAAGTGAGCAGCACAGGAAGGTTTGCTGTGAGGAGCCCTGGAGAACAAGCAGAGCGTATGACCATGGGGCCGGACAGCAAAGCGCTACAGCAGCAGAAGTCACACAACCAACCTGGGAGCAGTGCCCAACCAACCTGTGAGGAAGGAGCAGCAGCTCCGAGATCGGGTGTATGAGCTGCCTCCTCTAACGGGCCAGGCTTTGTCCAGGTGGTGGATGGAGTAGGAATGAGGCTTTACAGATCAGGGCACACTCTGGTGCCAGGTCTTTGATTACAGACAGGAGTCTAAGCAAGCTGCTCATTTGGTACAAAGGGTAGGGACTTACAGTTTGGTCTTTCTGATTTTACCAACACCATATTTACACAAACTGGGATTTTGTATACTCCAAGCTGGTTTACTGGGCCTTACACCCTCACTCAGAACACAATTTATGCCTCCAAACGCATTGTTATAATGGTTTTTCTTGCACCCTATTCATCCTCCAGACAATGAAACTTCAAGGATTTCCAAGTGCAAATCTCAGTATACTCAGGGGGAAAGAAAGTGGATGTAGAATGGATTTTATATTTAGATGTTTCTGTTGGAGCCTTGATAACTGTCTTCTACAAGTTTAGAAAATGTGAAAAAACCCAAAACTGAATAAAAGTGAAGGATATTTCAAAACTGTTTCACAACATTTAAATACAGGTGCAAATTCCTCTTACTATATGTAGTGATTTTTATTTATTTTATCAGATAATATTTTGCTTGCTTTTGCAACAGATGTCAGTTTAAAGAATATCTTATTTTTCTTGACCTTCACAATCAGCACTCATCGATTGGAGCTTCACTTTTGTTTCCCAAAAATCAAAGTGAAATAAAACGCCTTGAGTGGAAATCAAAAGTCTTTGACATATAGCAGAAAGCTTGCTGTGCAATATTAGTACCCAAAGGCAGCTCAGAATTCTTTGTTAAGAGCAACATGCTTTCACCTTGAACATTTTAAATTTAATCTGAAGACTTAAATCATAGCAATCTTTACCACGCAGATACAATAAACCTAAGAGATTGGAAAATATCTTTTTATGTTTAACTCTGTACCTGAATATTTCATTATGCTTTAGGCAGTAGTAAGCCAGCACTTCTTCAGATGGCCAGAGACCTATAAAACAAAGATATTCACTTTCTTAGAACAGATTTTTTCTGGTCTAAAAAAATATTTGAATGTGTATTACCATTTGCAGATCTCTACCCACTGTTTTATTTTCTATATTTGCCATAATATCATGGAATAAAGAAAATTAAAAAGTAGACCTATGATTTAAGCATTGGAATTGAATATTTCATCGATTTCATCACAACTAATGATAAGAAATTTATAGATACATGCACACACACACAAACATACACATATATCTACACATATACATGCAATAATCAAGACTTTAAAAGTCATATAAAATGTAATTCACTTGGGCATTCACATGAACATCAACCTGTTTGTACCAGGCCAGATGCAAGGCCAACTTTGTATTGCAGCCTGTTTCCAACAGGGGACAGGAGCTCTCTCCTTTTTCATTAGCTCCATCATCATACCACAGTCACTGCATTTCTTCCCAGTTTCTTTTTATTTAGCTCATTTTCTCTTCGTTTTTGTTAGGTCAGGCATCAGTCTGACTGTAAGGGAGACTGACCAGCAGCACACTCAAAGACAAATCCAGGACTAGGGCAATAAAAATGTGATTTCTAGCTGTGACTCAAGAAGTTCAGAAGAAGAAGAGGAAATACAAGTGGTAAGTTCTGCTTACTAGGTACTGAAGGATTTTTCTAGTTGCTCTGTTGGTAACAGTTCTGTGGTAAGCTTTCCCCAGCTCGACCAGGAAGTGCCAGAGTTTCACCCTGCTGTTTAAAGAACCCCTCCTCCCTCATTTATACTTGCGCCCCTGCCATTTTCATTTGAATTCACCTAGTTCTCCTATGGGAATAGCCAGGAGCAATCACACTTTCTTCACCTAATCTGTATTATTAACGAGTTTATTTGCTTTCATCATAAAACTTACACTGGTCATCATCAACACTGACACCAACTTGGAGGCTTCCATGTAAATTTATTCCTTCAAAACCAGGTTCTCATGAAACTGGCTGTTTTGCCAGACCAGCTTCCCACCTGACTGGAATGTCCAACTGAAGTGCTGTGGCCCACATGGAGGGCAGCACAGATCCTGCAGGCTTCATTGCTGGAGGGAGCCTGAGGAAAACAGACTCATACTCAGGCACTTGAGTTATGTCTGCAAAGGTCCCCAAAGCTAAAGGAGGAAGAATCAAAGGCATACACAGCCGAATTATGGTTGTGTTTTACATCTGTGGTTGCTTAGCAATGAAAAAACATGCTTACATGTCTGTCCACAGGCAAAATCCAGAGCCAGCTTCCCCCCTCCACCAACACATGACATTAAGAATTGAGACACAAACTTCATATTATGAGCTACAGAAATTTCAACAGGTCCAGTAAACTTACTTGACATGCAGAGCATCTTTTAGATATTTCTAGACAAGTAAGTTGAATTCCACGCAGCTTACTATGCATGCGTATCCTTTAGACCAATTTTTATTAATTTTTTGTTCTTAAGGCTAAAAACATCACTACATTTTAACAGAAATTTCGGAGAAAAACCATCATCCTTTAAATCACTTAAAGCCTGATTGAAACCATCATCAGTATAATTCTTCCTTTCCATCCAGTAAGTATTCTGAACTACTATTACTCATAATGAGAAACAATGAAAATTTAAGAATGTCTTGACTGCATGCAGATCAGGCAAAAGCCAAGACAGGATTTGTCCAAAACTTTGCATATAACTTTTATTATATATGCAAAGATATTTACAGGAAAAAAAATAGAGTGATGATACATATGTATGACAAAACCACTAATGCAATACCTGTATTTGTCCTGATTATGACAGTTCAGGATGATCGGGTGTTTTTGAATGTGCTATTTTGCTTAGACTTGCTAAGGGTTAAAATAAAATATTCACACAAGACTACCCATTCTTTAGTGAAACATACACTAAGAATTGTACAGGGTTTTTCATCTCCCTTTGAGCATTTCAGTGCTTTTGAGCATTGAAATATGCTAAAATGACGGATTTTGCAATAAATATAATAACTGTTTAAATATTTTAGTGTATAACATAAAGAATGTTTCAGTTTGCAGTGACTGGTGTATACTCAAGCAATAAAAATGTTTTTTTAATATTTAGTGAAGACACGGCTAATTTAATACCATTTATAATACTTACATCTCACATTACAAAAACCCTCACAACCATAAATATAAAAAACCGAAACCCTTTTACAGCAAACTTCTAGCCTGAGTGAATTTTAAAAATACTTGTCAATTGTAGGAAAACATCCTTCAACATCTGACTTTTCAGTACCCTCAGTCAAACGTCTCTCACTTTTCTGCAGTTATTATTGAGAGGGCACTTTGAATGGTGTCACTGAGTCTTTTCTGAAGGGTCACCATTCCTTCCCCTGCTACCATGACAGTGTTGATACCAACTGGAAGGGCAGGTGTATCAGATGGCTCTGTGCTGAGAGAAGGGTAAAGCACCTTTGCAAAGACAATGCTCCTCTCTAGGCAGATGCCAGCAACATGCACGGCTCTCCTTCCCACTGCCTTCCTCCACAGGGAAGGAAGGAACACCTCAGCAATGATTTAAGCACCTGGAAGCTAAAGAAGCAGGAGTCGGGAGGTCTTTCATGAACAAGTCCCAAGTGTGGAAGGACACTGTGCTCCCAGCTAAGCCAAGAAGCCAGAAGCCAGAATACCTGGGTTAATTTTAGTAAAAGGAAAAGCTTCTCGTGCTTGAACAGGTAGGTAAGCCTCTTTACCTTCAAAACAGGGATAAGCTTAAAGATCCATGTGGAGGAGTTTGCGTTCTGTCTTCTTCCTCCTCACTCTGACCTACATTCGCCAACACAATGACCTACATTTTGAAGTTGCAAGTAAAAGAAAGATAGTTCTGCTTCTGTTAGAAAACATACAGCTGTAATGCAGAAATGTAGAATTCTTATGAATTAACAACTACCACTATGTTGTAGAAAGTATAATTTATTTTCTGCAAACACATACATATGGATATGGATTAAGTTGCCTATGAACACATTTAAAATAATTCTTTCATATTTAAAATAAAATTATTCTCATTTTGATTTCTGAATTTTATTATAAATATACAACACTGGAAGCTACCTACTTGCATGTACAATTACTTACATGACAGTAAACTATTTACAGATGGATAGGTAAAAGAATATCAAAAGACCCCCAAATGGTGCTTGTATTTTCAAGGCTATACATATTCTACAAGTCCTAGACAGAGGGGCTAAAAAAACTCACTGAATGATGAAATAAGGAGAAACAAGCATTTATTTTTGCAAAAATAAATATTTTGTGACATTTACTGGAGATTTTAAAACTCTACCACCTTGATAACTACAATATGAAAACAGAGAATAATTACCAGAAAGCATTAGAATCTATATTGAAACATATGAAAAAAAAATAAGTTGCATTGGTGTTCAAAGGAGACCCTCAAGAATGGGCATGTCTGAAGCCATGAGACAGAGACAGAGCTCATGCCTGCCCACATTACAACTCTTGACAAGTATGCTTTCACCACTAGGATGGAGCAGGATTTTCACTACAAGTGCCATACAAAAGATGATGTCTACTTCCAGACAGATTTACGATACTTATTACAGTAGAAGGAGTAGAAAAACATTATCACTATATTGTACAATTGGCAGATAGAGAAATGCTACAAATGCATCAGAGCCATACAAAAATGCAGGAATTTCTGCAGCACTTATCACCATACCATAAAATGTCACCACAGTAGAGGAGTCTACCTCACATGAACTTGATGATATGAATTTCTTTTGTCCCAATTTCGCACATTAGGAACCAAGTAAGAGACAGACAGATTAAGTTACTTAGACACATAGAATGAAATTATGGGAAGGCCAGGAAACTTAACCTGAGTCATCCTTACACCCTGAGATATGATGTAACCACAAAAAGGCACCCAAACTCTTCCTATAGAGGAGCACTAAAAAAATCATAATAATGCTAAGAAACATAACTTGGTTTTATCACTCTCATAGTGCTTGCTATTAGAAAGTGTCAGGTCCTTCTGCACTAGTCATGGCACAACAGTTTCTAAAGCAACCTTCAACCCACGTGGACTAAGCCACGTGTAGATAGCCTTCTGAGGATGTTGTGTTTTAACCATCAGCTGGAGCACCACTAGCCCAAAGCTCCACAAAGCCTGTGCTTCTTCTGCAACAAATCTAAAAATGCTGAATACTGTATGATAGTACAGAAAACTGTCTACCAGAAATAAATTACCCAGTATTTTAAAAAAATTGTTTCTCCTCCTGTTGCATTTTACCACATATTTTAAAGAATGCTGTCAACCTTTGGATAACAAATATTGAGATCTGATGTGAAGTTCTTAAAGAACATCATGTCAGTAGAAAAGAATTTTGAGACATGTATTTTTAAGAAAGACATCTGACTATTGGAGCTATTATGTCTCAGCAGTGCTCCATAGGTACAAAGAACTCACAGTAGCTACTGATTACTTTAACTGGGATTGCGCAAGATTAGTGGAACACTGCTCTACTGTCTGCCAACACTGCACACAGGAAACATAGGGGCAACTGGAGGTGACAGGTGAGCTGTCCCTGGAAGCTCTGAGTAGGAGGTATAAAGCTGTCCTACAACTGCTTAACTCATGCTAGGAGATTAAGAAGTTACTTTCGAAGCTAAGCCAAATTGAAAGTATTTTCACGTTTCCCTAGCACTTCATACAGCCACATGTAAAGACATCTGATCTCAACATTCAAATTTTGTCTTTTATTTGAACTATTAAACTATGAGATGTCTTCCTACTCATTTGAATTCTCAAGTAAATTTTGTACAAATCCTATCTTAACCCTCAAAAGCAAAGACAATTTAAATTTGAAAAGTCAGTCATTTTCCTCATATGAATATACTCAAAAAGACCTTTTTTCTAGTACATCCTGATTCTTGACTACATGAAATCACCTTATTTGCTTTAATAGTCATTAAAGTGAGAGGGGAAAAAAAGCATTTTTGGGCAAAGTGATGAATAACGTCTCAAAAGTCGTACCAACAACTGCACTTAGCAATGATGAACTGTTTTCTAACCTTAAGTAAGGCACTTTTTATCCCTCCACACTGAGACACATGGTTAGTGGAGAGCAGAAAAATCTTTAGCACTACAATAGACTGTGCAGAGGTGTTAAATTAATGGCCTGTCCGGACAGGCAATTACTCCCCATCACCTCTGCTAAAAGACTATAGAGTAGATGGAAAATCCTCAAAACTAAGGTATTTACTGGAAAAGGCTGTTCTAGGAATATAACATAAGTAATTCTAGGAATTTAAAGCAAGGTTCTTCCACTCTTAGAGCATTGTAGCATTGTCACATTGTCACAATAATTTTACAGTATCAAACCTTATTTTCTACTATGTGACTATATTCAAGTCAATATGTGACATGGATAAGTTTGATGATTTTATTCTGGTTAGTTTTTCTGTGGATCACCACCACCATGCACAGCAAGAAGCATGGTACATCTTCTGAGGGTCCTGGAGAAGTAAGAGAACAGATCAGATTCAAGGTTCAACAGCACAGAACTTAGGAGTAAATTTCAAAACTAAGCTCTAACAAATATTATGAGCCCTTCTGTCAGTGGAGCACTAAACTTCACTTCCAAGTCAAAGTTAAAACATGAAATTATGAACAGAACAATCAAGACTAGATACCAAGTGAATGCACAGTGTATGTCTGCCAAATATATCTCAGCAGTAAGATATAACATGGGTGTTCTAATTTGAGTAATTGCTTGAGTAAAGATTACCTGCAAATAATTGCACTGCTGTAGTTAGTTGGCATAGATAACTCTCAAAAATATTTCTAGCTCTAACTTTTTTTCATACTCCATACCTCAAGCCCCTTTTCAATATAATTTTACCATAAAAAATGTTACTCAGTATAGTCAGGAAGTAAAGATTTTATTTTCATTCACTTGTTCACATAGCATCTAAATGTGACACAGATGAAAGGATAATCAGTAATCCCTGCTACCTAAGATTGTTCCTAAAGTGAATCTAAAAAACATGAAAACACACAATAAGGAACTAATACTACAAATAGTCATTTTTTAGATACCATAAAATGCATGTATAGAGAAGTGGAAAAATTCCATAGAAAATAACTTCCATGATAATCCAAAGACAAACCTGGTCAGTTCAGTAAAACGAAGAAATGGAGGGAACTGCTAAGCAAGGAAGAAACCCACTGAAAAAACCCCTTGTTGTTTCACTCTGTTTTCAGCACACAAAGTTTTTAAGTTTACACTCATCTACAGCAGAAGCAGATAAAAGAAGGGTCACCATTGCCAAGTTAGTTGTAGATGGTGTGTCTGGAACTCAAAAATGTACACAAAACTGATTTTGAGAGCAGATTTTCAAAAGGAGAACAGTTACCAAGTACTGTGTCCCTCTGGACATTTGACCACCTCAAATGCCAGCATCTTAAAAGTTAACATATTTTGAAAGTCCAGTTATCTAATCTGAGGTTTTTCATTCTGAAATTTACCCCAAGAGTATTTACAAGTGAGTAACTTCAGCTATAAATTCACACAGTGTGAAAAAAGAAAATTATTTAATAGCCTTTACAGTAGCACCTTATATCTGTGCCTTACTGCACCTGGCTTTTGCAGATGGCAAACCACCTTTTAAGTCCAGTGAAGAGGAGTAATTTGAGGCAGGGAGAATGGCTGGCTTACTTTTCCACAGCAGGAATGCTGTAAGTGAGTTTGAAAAGGTACAAGAACACCAGAAAAAAAATAGAAGAGAATATAAAGAGAAACATTTTTTCCCTATGCACATACATTTTGTAGAAACTCTTGTCTCTCTTCCAATCTAAAGCAGAATTCATGATATTCAGATCATTGAAAAATATGTATAAGCACCGATCTTCAGCCTAGGCAAAATGGCCTCAGCACTGTATCTCTCACTTTCATTCTTATTATTATTCATGACTAGGAGGGAAACATGATGGTCTGCAATCTGCAAATTTCTTTTAGAGCACAAACTTAAGAAGCTTGGTGGAACTGATGTGGAAATACAGTAACAAGTCAAAGCTGTGAATGTACACATATCCCTTCCACAAGAAAAACTGACCAACTGTACAAATCTACTGGTATTATTGTCTTTAACATCTTTTTCAAATGAATGAATTTGTGTTGGGGGGGGTGGTTTACCTAGTTTTCAAATAGTTATTAAAAATCAAACGACACTGGAACAAACCTTTTGTGATTATAGCCTTCATTCTCCTGCAAAAAACTGGATCTATAAATTTATGTACCATTGTAGATGTAAATTACAAAATTTTATATTCAACTATATTAAAACATCTATTCCAAAAATGATTACCAGTTGTGAAAAGCAGACAGGCTTATCACTTGCTGTCAGTTGTTCATGTCTAGTTAAGCAATAATGTGCTAAAACTGCTCTTTTGTTTTGTGTAAGAATTTTGGCAATAGAAGAAATGAACACTCGTTTAATAAAAACTCAGGCTGCTTTTTGCTTTGATGGAGGAAGCAGCTGCCTGTTTTCATTTGCTGCAGAGCAGCAAAACCCATCAATATAATAAGCAGCTTAGATGCATCCATCCACAGCATCTGTAAGGATATAGGGCTATTCGCTCAAAACCAATCCTTGGTTTAATTTTAACAAAGATGTGTCTGACATATTTGAAAATGCATTATAATAGGGTTTTGAAATACTAGCATTTTCTCTTTTCTTTTTAAATACTTTTCACAAATTTTGAAAGGCAAGTATGCATAATGGAGTGATAGAAATGATAAAACAAATATTACTATAGCAAACAGCAGAACTAGCCTAAAAATGCAAAGATGGAGCATTAAGAGATGCCTTCTGGTTCACAGACTCTCCTGTCCCTTGAAAATACAGAAAAATAGTGTTTCAATCTTTTCAATGAAGTGGGTTTTTTTACCATAACCAAGAGCAGAGAAAGATAGTAGGAATACATATTACAGACAAAACCCCTGCAAAGATCATAGATACATTATACAAATATATTTCCCAAGATATACTTTTCCTTCCCTACCTTATGCTTTGTTAAAAGTAAATAGATTAATGTTCATTTCCAAAGATATTTATCAAATTATTTTCTACTATTGCCTGAAAGTAATATAATTGTTATTAAATTCCAACAGTATGAGTTTGTCCCAAGAGACAACTTCTAACTGCAATAAAAAAATTTTAATTAGAAGTAGAGTTCTAGGACATTCATACATAATTACAAAAACAGGAAGAGAGAGATAAAAGACCATCTGAGATAGAAACCACAAAACTGTATTTTCACTCTAAAACTGTGATACGGCACATTTATATTATTAAAAATTCTTAAGACATTATTATTATTTTAGTGCTGTTCGGCTTTCTAAGACCTTTCTAAGCTGAGCTTTTAGATGATTTGCACATTAACTGAGAAGTCAGATAATTCTTAATCCTCCTCTTTTTCAGATCCAATAATGGATAAGGGAGCATCTTAGCATGATCAACTAGCAATCTGCCTAGCCTGAGTGGTAGTACACCTGAATTTAGGATTAGTCATCCGGTTTTCATAATATCTGATTTAAATGAGCACTCATTCTGAGAAGCGTAGAAAAAGAATATTCAATGATATTTGAACAGTACCATTTAAATATGTAACAATAAACCTGGGGTGCATACATATTTATTTGCTTCACAAACAAGAAACTAAATAGAGGAAGGAAGATTTTAAAGAACCATGTCCGGGCAAATAGTTGGATAGCTTAATTAAATAACTGCATTTTTCCAGTATTCACAATAGCTTATAGATACAATCAACCATATCTCAGCTGTAGCCTTGTATCTCTATTTTGTCAATTCCAATATCCTAGTTTCACTTTGTCTATAGATGAAGTGAGGAAACTAGTTGGGTGGGTTTTTGTGTTGTTTAGGGGTTTTTTTTTCAAGTGGGTTTTTGTGGTTATTTTGCATTCATTTGGTTGGTTTGTTTTGGGGTTTAGTGATATATCACAGGCAGAGAAAGTAAAAATCTGCAGATTAACGCCAGTTACTAATATTGCTTATCTTCCTCAAGTATCTGATGCAGAACATGGACATTTGTGTAACTGCCCAACGCACCCTTATGTAATGCTAAAGATAAACAAAGTGGAATATGTTTGAGTGGTTTTGGTTGTGTTCAGAAGTAGTGTCTAGAGCTTGGATTTCTTCTGTTTGGTTTGTGATTTGTTGTTTGGCTTTTTCCTATCAAATTAACTAAACAAAGACAATATCTTTTTGGTTCCAGCAGCTTCTGACTCATATTTTTCTCCTTTATCAAACTCCACCATTCTACACAGTTAACCAGACTATAAGAAAAGTGTCTGTTCTGTACAGCCAGGAGATACAAACTGGATACAAGTGAAAACAATAATTGCATGCACAGTTCAATTTGAAGACTTTGGACAACATTTGTCTGACAAAACAGTGTATCTTAGTACTTGGAATTTCACATACTGGTAAATGGTGACCATGCATCCTTCACGTTCTTAGATGAATTCGTTAGGTCCCTGAAGAGGGCCTTGATTCTTTCTCCTGGGGTCATTTCAACTGGTGCTAAGTGTGCAATTTTCAAAAGTCTACACTACTGACAACCATCTTGCAGTAGGTGCCCAAAATCTCCCTACATCACTAAACCTTGTTTTCATCTGCCACATGGAATAAGATTTGTAACAAGTTCTATAAGTGAGAATGTGGCACACAGATGAACCAGACTTCTCATCTATTTATGGATCCACATTCCATATGAATTTAGACTGTAAGAGTTAAGGCTAATCTGTATCAATGGAAAATATTACCTTTTTTTTCCCTGAAAGGCCAAGGATTTCAGGATCCTCCAGGTCCCTCCAGGTGAGGTTTGAGATACATTCACAGGGCAACACAAGAGAACTTATGCTACCATTGTTCATAGCTGATTTTGCCTGAACAAGTTTTAAGAACCACAGATGTTGGTCTGGCACTTTTCATGACCACTAAATACAATGGGCCAGATCTTCAGCCGGTATAATGCCTGTGTATCCCAGCTAATGAACCAACCTTGAATTTAAAATATGCATGGTCTTTCTGAGCAACAACGTAGCCTTTATTACATTACTATACATTAGTGCATTGGATCATTTCGTAGAGTCAAATCCAAGGGTAACCTTCTCAGGAAATCAGTCTTTCAGTGGGTTATGGTAAAGGAGGATACAAAAGTGCTAGGAATAAAATTGTCTTCAAAGTAGCCTGAATTATTTTCCCTGATTACTTTCACATTTCCATGTTACTGTAATAAACCATGACCTAACTGACCACATTTTTTATTTTACAAGGCATAAAAACGCAGACAGGTGCTACAAGAATTCTGCTGAAAAACATTGTAGAGTAGTATAAAAACTTACTTTTCTACACGCTGACACAGAAGTGTTCTTCTGTCAAGAACAATGTGCTTTGACAAAGATATATAGCTTAGGGACTTAGGTCATTTTTCAGTATTGAGAGAATGTATTTCAGAACAACCAGAGGTTTGAGTCTCAGAAACAAAGGAACAAAAGCAAAGCAAATCAATTCACTCAATTTAATTAAATGAAAGCATAAAAAAGCCTATAAACTAAATTCATAACAATATGCTTATGTCTATTATTGGTAGGGTGGGAAATAGAATTGATCAAATTTTTAATTAAGTCATCCTCTGACTTCAGGAATTGCTCAGTCATATTCCAGCACAGAAATTGAGCCCCGTCTTTTGATACTGCAATTTGCGTGGGAGACCTGTCTCTTGTGTCCTACGTTACATCCCATAGTGACCACAGACCCTTGGGTGACCCTAAGATTCTCCCTAAGGAGTAGCCAGATTTTACAAAACGCAATCTAGGCCACTTTATTCTTTGAGGCAGTTTTTCGCTAATGGCAAAGCCAACACAATAAGTCATCAATTTCTACAGTATTTCTTGCACCTTGAAACACTATGTTAAATCTCATGCTGAACGTCCATATTAGCAAGTAAACTCTTCAATACCTAGTTTATGTTTTTACTTAATGAGTTTTGTGCTCAGACTTAACAAATGGAGAGGCAGGTGTGTAATCTTCTGAAATACAAACTTTTCCCCTGTGGTTTACGTGTGTTGTGACACACTATTTTCATACAGCTCTTCACCAATAGAGTAATAATGCTGCAATAATGAGGAAAACCACTTCTTTTTAAAAAGGAGTTGTATAACGCCATTATAGTAATTAGCATTTAACAACTAATTTTAGCACTTTCTTGTTGTTCTCTTTTTCTGTTAAGAGTTTGAGTCACAATATAAGAGTAATTTTCTGCCACTTCTGGGAAGGGAGGGGGTGGAGGAAAAAGGGATCATGAAATATATGCAATTTTCACATATAACACACTGTTGAAAATGTAATTCTCTATGTGTTCTTTTCTAAAAATATGTTCTATATTCCTGGATTGTCTTTGCTATCAGGAGCAGGATTGAAATCTCCACTTTAGTATTTATCTGAGGCTGTGATAGCTCAGTTGTCTGCCTCCAAATGCCAAGATAGGGGGAATCTCATCAACCGGAGACCAGCTGCATGATGGGCAGTTAATAGATATATCAAACCTTAGGATATATGCTAAGCTGAGGAGATGATTGGTTGGTTGATATACTGATTGATTAGCATAGGGAGAATGGGTTTCTTCTTGACAACCTAAGATTATGCTTCAGCTAAGCTCAAATTGCTTACACCTCTTCTATTGGTTTTAAAATTACAGTCCTGTCATCTAAAATCTCTCTTCAATGAAATTTTTACCATATATAAAAATTAAAGGGAAAAAGAAAGTAGGTGCAATGGATAAGAGTAAATGGAGTAGATATATTTCACACTACTGCTGTTGGTACCACTAGAAAAAGTTGATAAGTAAATCCACTTGAAATATGTTACATATTCTGTACACTACTAGAGAGCACTTCACAATAATTTGGGGGGGGGGGGGGGNGTTCAAAATGCTAACAAGGAAGCAGTGCTGATATTATTGCTTTTAAAAAACTACAGGAGTTATTAAGCAAGGTAATTATAGAGTTGTGATACTAGTGATACATTTTTGTACTCTTTACAGGCATTTCCTAGGTTTCATAGAAATGTATTTAAATTATTTCATACATATGAGAGAAATATCATATAATTGCAACAGAATGCATCACTTCACCGAGAAAGCCTTACATTCTGCAAGCTAGAGAAGCAACACATATACTTCTGAATTTTACCTTGAGAAGTCCAGAATCTGCTTTCCCAAGAAAGCAGATAAAATTAAATTTTGCTTGCAAAATATTTTAGATTGTGTCTTCAGTAGGGCATGGACACTTAAAGAAAACAAAAGTAATTTTTAAAAATCACTATAATACATGTTGCCATAACAAATGCATTTCTTACGCATATCACCCATTTAATTCCCAGCATTACATGCACCAGCCTTTGTCAGTTGAGAATGATACAAACGTTATTAAACATAACATTAAAAAAAAAAATTAACTTTTAATTATCTTTAATACTTGATATTTTCAAACACTTCTCTACTTGGACAAACAAGTGTTTAGCAGTTACCTAACAAAAAGAAAGTGGTTTATTGAGAATACTGAAATCTGCATTAGTAAATGAGACTGTGCTTCTCAGATTTTTTTTTTCTTCCCTTTCGTATCTGCTATGAGCGGTAGGGGATCAGCTGCAACTCAAATCCCCAGCTGAACAACCCAAATACAACTGAGTGAGCAGACTTAAAACAAGGCCATTTATTGGTGCCTGTTATGCAAACAAAGCATCCAAGTCTTAGAAACAGATGTCAACTGAAGCATATGCTTACTGTAAACTGGAATTTGATTCTTTTTATAAAAATAGACTTAAATGGGCCTTCAGAGACTAGGCTGCCTCTTGTTGTATACCATTGCCTAACTTGATTCAGCCTTAAGCTTTTTAAAAGATGAATAGACTGATATCCAAGGGCAAAAAAAAAAAAAAAAGTAAAAAAAAAAAATTAAATGGGAAATAAATGATAACATGTTGGAGCAGTTCCCAGAAGCAATTTTACAGATTTTCTCTAAAAACACAAGACAGGAAGTTCAAAGCACAGTGCAGGTCACCTATGGCATGTTGAGTTATCATTTTTATACCACTTAGGGTGAAAAAGGGACTTTATGTTCAAGTGGCAAGTTCAGTACTCTGCTTTTCCTTCTTTTTTTTTTTTTTTTTCACCTCTTCTCACATCTTGATGCCTTTTAAATGTCACTTATTTTACATGAGGCAGTTGGTGGAGACATGAGTCAACAGCAATCAGAACCATTATCCCCTGCAGCGAGCCCTGGTCCTAATGCATTATGACACCTTAGCTGGCCAGCCACCGATTTACCTTTCTGCTTCTTAGGGAATTAAGTGGCATCATGTGAAAATGGTTGTGATATGAACAGCATGGGCATAACTGGTATTAAATTTACCTCTCAGCCTAAGTGAATTTTCCTCACATGTGACTAATCAAAATGAAAGCTGTGGACATGGGCAGATCTGGCCAGCACTTCTCCACCCCTGGGATTGGGGCTATTTTGTTTTATCTCTTTGTACAAGCTGGCAGAAGTTTAAAGTGAAGGGGATAATCCAGTGCTGGTGTCTTTATGAAATAACATCCTTACATGAAGAGGCTTTTAACTGTCTGTCGCTGTCCTCTCAAAAAAAAAAGAGCGTGACAATCTCATTTTGCTGAGCACCCTCCCATGAAAGGAGAAAATAATAGCCATAACAGCTATGGCTAGTACTGACCTTACATGATCCATTATCCACTAAACACTTTAAAAGTCAGTTTTACATACACTGTGGGGGAAATTAGAGAACTATCACAATCATTTTCACTTTAGTGAATTTGTCTTCTGTTTGAAGTCAGTGACTTGATATGCTCGTACATAACTCTCCATGTCACTCCAAGAAAAGAAAGAGGAAGTCTTGCTGTAAAAATCGATCTTGTGCAAAAAGGTGGGAAACACACCATACTTTTCCTATTCTGATTAATAAAGACACTGACAGCAGTGAAACTCAATTTAGCATGAACTTTCTTCAGAGTAAATATGAAATAATACAAAAATCATTACATAATTTAGAAGTGTTCAACATCAGTACAAAAATATTTTTATCAATCATTTCAGCTGAGATAAGTAGGTGCCAAAGAAAGTGCAGGCAAAGCAATTATCATCCTGTGCAGTCAGAAAGATATTTATTCACAGACCAGAGCATCTTGCATTTTACTACAAACCAGCTGTGAATGTTACTGATAATAACAGCAGTGCTAGGTTTTCCCAAAGTACTGTAGTCTCTTTCTAACAACTCAATTGTACAGGACAAAAACACCTGGAGCATGAAGTCCTCTGCTCTTGCAAGACTGCTCAGCCTTCTGTGACTGTGAGAATGAATTTCTAATGCATGAATTTCTAAGGCATTTACTGCTTGCTCTAAGTTAAAGTCAGTAGTAAATATGGCTCAAATTAGAAGTATTTAATCAAATTTTACACAGGTAAATACTGATTAAAAGCTATGACTCAATGGTTCAAATTTTGAGATTAACCCAGTCTATCTGACAGTACTAGAAGACTTTCAACTTGTAATAATCTATTACTGTATGTAATGAATGTTTGACTGGAGAAAAATTAATTTTAAAAAATGAAAAATTAAGCAGTAGAAATGTATCAAGACTAAATTATGGCATTTACAATATCAAAGCATACTTTTCCTTGAAAAGAGAGACATGGAAATACATAAATTTACAACATAGTATTTATCTCAGATATAATACTTATTTTTTAAGAACCTATACAAGACCATAAAACAACACAAGTATTCTTTACACTCATTTTTAGAAATGATTGAAGGTAAAGATTAGGAAGAGGGTTCAGATTTTTAATTGTTACAAACACAAGAAAAAATATTCATCATGCATGGAGCTTGCCTGGCTAACCTTCATTTTATCAATGAGGCCACATAATTAAGGTCAAGTTAATGCAGAGATTGAAATTTAGGGAACATGTCAATTAAGATAAACAGGAAAATTACCTCTTCCTAAAAGGATTAGCCTCAAGTGGAAAGGTTAGTTCAGAAAATTACAATCCATTTGGTAAGGAAGACAGATCCATGGTAAAGTTAAATCTGAAGTGCACAGGCTAGCAGATTCTACTCAAAAGAGTTGCAAAAAAAATCTGAATTGTCATCGTTCTTTTATTATTTTCCCTTAAAAGAAAATAATGATTTGCACTGCAAAAATGATTGTGAGAGGTATGACATATGTCTTACCTTTTCTTTTTTCCCTTCAGTTTCAGACTTAATTGGACAATGAAATCTAAACACTCACTGAAAAGCAGAAGGTATCCTGTTTTCAATGACATTATACATTAATGTCACTGTGAAAACATCTGGACCAAACAGATCTTTGTAAATATTCAATTGAGATTACCACGTTTTGTACCCTAAACAACAAGAATTATTATTCTAGAATTTGACAAGAAACATAAGAGTGACAAGACACAAGCAAAATATCCTCCATTGTCTAGAGGGTCTTGTAATTCCCCATTTAGCTGTGCCCATTTCAACTTCTCAGAAGCTATTTAAAGTTTTTAAAAACCTTCAGTAACTGTATTCCTCTTTTGGTTTACTGCTTTTGTGATACAAAGAAACTAAGAAAATTTCAAAGAGAGTATGGAAACATTTAGTAAGATGAGAAAGCTGATAACTGTTTGAGACATGGAGACTTCCAGTGACACTCTTCTGATATCCCCCACCAGAAACTCTGTACCTAATTGCATGCTACTTCCCTGCTTTCCAAACAGGAATAACACAGTAAACAAAACAAAGGTGGCACCTCGGATAGAGTCAAGGCTGCACTGACTTGAGTAAAATGGTTAGCAATGAAAAGGTGGCATGGGATAATGGTTTTTCCAATGCTTTCTACTTATCACTTAGAAGCACATCTGGGAAGCTGGGATTTTGAATATATATATATATATATATATATATATATATATATAAACCCACCATGTATGCACTTATTTTTCTTCCATCCCAGAGTCCTTATAGGAAGCAATGGTTTGCAGAATTATTATTACTAGCTTCTCCTTCAACAACTCTATCTCCAAAGTAACTTCCAAAGCATCCAGCGGAATTGAAACCTCCTCCGGGGCAGTCATTGCTCTGACAGACCTGCCAGTACCAAAATGCCCAGGACCAGCCTGACACGACCAATGCAATCACTGCTCACCTTCTGTCCTCCCCAGCTTCTCTTTCCACAAGAGTGGCTCCAAAGTGTTACAGCCCTGACCGCGGCAGTGCCTGGTCCGTTCACTTCACCTCAGAGTCACAGCACTCGAGTGAACATTGCTTGTCTATTTACAGATTTGCCATCTGACTTAAGTTTCAACCAATGACAGAATGTTTTTACACCATTCTTTTGCTAACAGCGTACTTGAGACTTGCATTCTGGGAACCCATGCTAGTTTGTCTGCGTCCTTCTTATTTAATAACAATTCCAAAGGTTCAGCTTGGGTTTTCTCTTTTTTCCTTCTTTATTAAATAAATACTGTAGAATAAACTATCCTTTCCACTGAATTGAACTCTATACTGTCCTATCCAGTAGAGGGGCAACATATTATGATAATAATTCTGTGATATTTTCATTCAAAACAAAAGACTAACGCAAGTATTTACTCACAACAAAGCAGCAATATCACATTGCAATATCAGATTTTTTAAAAAAAATCATCTGTCACTGTTGAAACAAACCAGTCCAATAAAATGCTATTACTGACCACAAACTTTGGGAACATATGCACGAGAGAACACATTAACATCGCTGCAATACTGCTTCTTAGAGCAACAAAACTTTTCTTTCTTTAGAAAAGAAAGATTAAATATGAAACAAAATTATCTGTGTATCTATTGTCAAAATGGCTGAACAGGTAAATAGGAAATTCACAAATGTAGCTTAAAGGCATCATTCCAATTATCCCCTGGGTATTGTTGTACACCTTAGTTTTGTTAGGCAGGATAAAGAGGAGAAATCTTACAGCAACCAAGCAGATGGTCTGTGGAACTAGATTACACACTTCAGAAATAAGAGAGAAGCAACACATTCAACCCTTCTGTTTGGACAGAAGAGCCATCTTAGCCTGTCTGACCTATTAGCTAGTAAACTGGAGCATACTGCCAAGTGCTATCATGCTGTTCCTTTAAAAAGCAAACAACCTCAGTTTTTGTGATAGGTACTGCATCATCTTAAGAAAATTGCAGGTAATGTCTGCTGCATTAGACAGATGGTCACATCATGAAACCATATACAAGTCACCAGGACTAAAACTGACATTTGCTATCTTGTTAATCCGCATAAACCACAAAACAAACTAAACCCATGCTGAGTGTTTTCCTAGTACCTAACAGTTCATATGTATGCACGTACATATAATAACCACTTACAACTGAAACATGTAATAAGGTTCAGTGTTGTTTTTGACATGTTTTTTTTTTCATAACCTAGTATTAATTTTGTATATATAATTTTGCAGTGTGAAAATTTCCATTGTAATCTCACCTTGATTTAACCTCTGCATAACTTTACTGACTTCCAGGGACTCAGCGATAAAGTAGAGAACAGACAATTTAGATTCAGGAATAGTGTATATCTTCTCTAGCCATAAATAAACTAAATACAACAGAGAGTAGAGTAGCACTCTATCAAGGCCAGGTTTTACTGTGGAATTTCCAAAACACCTGGGTTTTCTTCTGTCCTTGCTTCAGTACAGCTAGCACTATAACTGCAGAATGTGGTGACTGCTTTTGCAGTAGTATGCTTGCATCTCCCATTCATGCTTATGAAACAAGGGGAGATGTAGCTACTCTCCTTGACTGTACTCAATAAAAATGCATCTCACCACAAAACTGTATATCAAAAGATCTGTATGGTAAATATTCCCCCCCCCCACAGGGTTCCTATGGAATTGGAAGAAATATTAAAAGAAGTGAACTTCTGTATCTTGCTTATTTCTGCTACACATCAGAGACACTATTAGGTAAAAAATTATAATTACTTAGTAATTAACACTAGAATTGTTTTTGACAATTATAACTTAGTTAATCTAAGAGAAAGAGAAAAAAAAAATGTTTCCAGCAACCAGGCCTTTTCAAAATGAGTTGTCTCTACATATATTCGCATGGAGAGCTGCTCCAGGCTAGGGGTGCTTTCCCCCTCCCACATCTACAGACAGCATACCCAAGCCCCACCTAACCTCCTCCTGCTCAGTTGAAGGATATGTAAGATAGCACATTTCCTATCTGCTAGGCTGCTCTCAGCCACAGAACTGCAACCAAACCCGGCAGACCAGGAACGATTTCAAATTGCACCTGGAGAGTTGCCGGTAAGCAACCAGCGTCTCTTCCCCGTGTGGCAGCACAGAGGTGCACATTCCCCGTCACTGACCCCAGGCAGTGCTGCACACATGGTGACAGATGCCAGCAGACAGGTCTGAAAACCTTCCAAATGAACAATTCTAGGTCTGCTGCACTAAATGCAGCAGAGTTTCTGGATACCTTCCCGGATGGTTTAACGTTTGGAAAAAATACGGATGGGAAAGTGCATGTGTCCAGGGTGCAGACATCCATAAGGGAAGTCAGAGCTAAAGCATCCGCTCTGCTGCTGCACAAGCTGGCTAGCAGAGATCTGCTTTGGCTTCTGATCCCTCACCTCCTCACAGACAGCACTGGACCCTGTGCAGGTAATGAGGAGCACAGCCCAGCAAAGCCCCATTGTGTATCTCAATGTTTCAGCATCATTCTGGCCAACAACATCCCTTGAACTAAAGTGGGAGAGAGAAGAGGAAAGGGAGGGCAAAGGAAAACGTTTTAGAGGAGAAAGGAAGTGGAATAGATATGGGTACTTATAGGTCATGCCTTCAATATCAACTCACAAAGGTAGGCCTGGCTGGTTTAAAATGCAGAAAAGAAGAGAAAGGAAGAATACAAGGATGTAAAAAGGAGATTATATTGCAATTCTCGATTATATCTTAAAACCTGATGGATTAGGAGTGCTAGAGACTTGAAACCCATGGCAATGCTAGTGTTGCTCTCTGGATACCTGACAACAGCCTGTTTCTAAAGTCCTAGCAATGTGTATGTCAGAGCACACGGCTAGTATTAGAGCCTAGGAGAAAATTCCCTCTGCGTATTGCATAGTTTTTGAGTCTTTCAGAAAGCTGGATTTGAAAGAACTTCTCTTTCAAATTAAGATCATCAGCCATGGGAAAATCTAACATGGCCCCTTTCTTTAGCACTCTAAATAACATACAGTCCTTTCATTTTTGGCACATCTGTGGATTGGAAAGTTGTATCTGCTGTGCAGAGATGGCCAGCTTTGCTGACCCCTTGGATATCTAACAACTTCTCTGAGTTCAATTTTTCAACCACCACTGCCAGAAAACTCAAGAGAAACTAAATAAATGTTGGATTTGAATATCCAGTTCTCAAGAGTTATCATGTACAAATGTAAAATTAAGAGTTCTGCAAATATTTTTAAAATTACAAGCAAAATGTTTCCAACTGTGAAACATAATTTGGATTCTTACACAAAAATATTAACATGGAAGTATAATTGATTAAACTGGATGGCTGCCATAAAAGGTCTAACTAGCTAACTGTGTATAAACAGAGTCATTAAGAGAAGACATTTTGCTAGAATCTTCTCAAAGGCCACTATCATTTCAGCAGTCACTCAGGGACTGCAGAAGAACAATTTCAAAGATTACAGGAAGCATTTGCTATTAACTTTATATAGATTTGCCTAAGAATTTACAAAGATTGGACTGCAATTTAGATAACACTGTTGCACTGCTTGCAAATCATATTTTACTACACAATGGGCGATTTCCTCATCTATGTACTGACATTTAAAGTAGAAACTCTGAGTCTTATTTTTAAGTGACAAGAACACTTCATTTATTAAAATGGAACCTCATAGTTCACACAAAAATAAAGATGATTTGTCAAGTACAAGCATTCTTGGGATCCCTATTGGTCCTTTCCATTGCGAAGTGAATGATCCCACTGATACTCAAATTATATTTCTTCAAAGAACTTCAGCGTGCGGTTAATTAGATTCTACAATATGAAATAGTTTCTAAAATATGCATGAGCAAAACTGAATTTTAGTAAGTTATTGTGAATATAAGTTTTAGGCTTCACTTTACATATACCATTATTATCATGGAACAAAAATCTCAGTGCAAGTAACAATAGAAAAGCAGCTGTTTCTATTCTAGTTTGATGATCAAATTAATGATTGCCTTAATGAGGAAAGCCTGGCTGTAAACTTAAATTTATATACAAACCTGAATTTTCCCTAAGTTCAAAAGAAGCTAGAGCCAGGATATTTATTTCCTACCACTAAAATCATGAAGTATCATTACTCAGCCTGAAGACAATGTGTTATAACATTGTTATTTCCTATCCTTCATACAGGTAGTATACAACATTAAGCAGACTTATAACTTCTTAATCATTTCTCTTAACAAAATCATCAAAAAACTTAATCATCAAAACCATCATTTTTGCCTCACTTTTACTGACACCATTTGTAAAGAGAAGAATAACAGATTACACTGTACTTTTGAAAAATGCATATGAAACTGAGTTACCTGGCATAATCACAAATGTGATTCAGTTCATTGCAATCAGTCAAAAAGAGCAAATTCCCAGGAATTTTCTTAGCATATTTTCTTCATGTTTTCCCAGAATTACTAATAGGTGTGGACTTTGCAAAACAAAAATTCAACAAATTGATATATGAAAATAATGTGGACAGCTCTAACTGTGCAAAACTTATATAATTTATCACATCACTGGGAAAATTCTTACAGTGTAAAAGTATCTATTTATATGTAGTAGGAGAGAAGAAGTGTAAAACAAACCTGAGAGGTTCTGGCATCAATAGGTGCTCTTGACAAGGTACATTAATTAAGGATTATGGATTTCTGCACTTTGCATTAGCAGCAGTTAAAAAATATAATTCATGTTGTGGCATTCTCAAAACACAGTGTCTTGAGTGTGATTTTTTGCGGAACAGTCCCCTCTTGAGGAGAATATTTTCAAGCTACAAATTCTGGGTAACTCACATAACCCGGAAATATTTTCAGAGGTCTTACTATCACTTGTTGGAACATACAGTTACTGCAATAGACTGCCAGTCTTGGGAAGCACAAAAACAATGTCTTGACTCCACAAAATCGGTTTCTGGAAGACATAAAAATGAGTGGTTCTTTCCAAAGTCCTCAAGGAATTAGTCTTAAAAAAATTATTTAGTAAAAAAATTAATCATATTATGTAAACCTAAATATCAATGACTTAATATCACACTATTAATGACAAAAATGAATTAGTGACAGAAAAATGGATTATTGAGATATATAACTTTTTCTATGTTTACATAATAAGTAATTCTAATACAACATCCAGGAAACTGTACATGCCTTGACATGTGATTGTATTAAGCACTAATGGAATGCACACCATTGAACGATTTCCCTAATATTCCAACAAATTTTTATTGATCTGGCCATGCACCTTGACTACATACTTTCATTTTTTCTTATTACCTGCACCTTTGGTTAAATTAGTACTATAAAAAAGCCTTTTTTAAAAAAAAAAAAGTAAAAATAATGAAGTCAATATTAAATTTAGGGACACATTATGACAATACAATATAGTCTAAAGTATATAAGTTGGCTTAAATTCATTCTGTTTCTGAGCTGTGTATTTCCTAAACAGAAAGAAATAATCATTAATATTACTTATATGAAAATTGAAATCAGTATGAGTCACAGTTTCAGACTATGTGCACACACACATACCCATATATGAAAGGAAAGGCAGTACTTTACTATGGCCTATGTAAGACTTCCTTATGCTAATGCAAAGTTAAAAATAAAGAAGTGTTGCTATACTAAAGCAACCTGTCCTTAATCTTGTGTCACTGTGCAAATTAGATGTCACACGCCTTTCATTCTGACCTACATCATGTCAAGAACTAGAAAAATTATTTTACTTTAATCCACTCATCTAAACTGAATGCAATGAAAATGATACAACAAGCAAAATAAAAATAAAAATAATGGCCAAAATCATCAGAAAGGGTTTTAGCAGGCAACAGAAAATATTCCTTTCCCTTCCCCCCATCTTTTTTTTTGATATTCAATATTCCAAAGTATGGTACACATTATTTCAATACTATGAGCTGCCTAAAAAAGCTCAAACTGAAATAACAATTAGTAATTTTAAAAAAGAATGTAACTGAAGAAGAAATTAAATATTACATAGAATTATCTGAAAAGACTTGGAAAACTAAAAATGCAGCAAGATATAGTGTCATTAAATAGCAAAAAGATCCTCACCTCTTCACACAGGAGAGCACTCTTTCCAGTGAAACATGAATTTATTGCATTATATCCAACGCTGCAGCTCAGTTTTGAAACTGTACACACCAGAAAATGCTGATACAAATTGCATAAAAAATGGAAACCGGTTAAGACAAAGGGATCTTCTGATCCACAGATCATAATTATGCACGTTAAATAAGATCATTCTGTATCATGCATCAGACAACACACTGAGTTCTGCAGGTTCTGAAAAAGAATGTCTTCACATTAAGTACTGCATGAATGGACAGAATATGGAAGAGATTTCTACTTTTCTGCAACATGAGGAATGGTCACTACTGAATTTGATATGTTCTTTCTGATAGAGTATGACAAATCTTGTTGTTTTACAAAAAAGCATATAGCCATATTCCATAACTCCTGTTTAGCAGTTCACAACAATTCTAGATCCGTCAAAAAACTGTCAGTTTAATAGAGCAAGAGTAAATCCTAAGTCATGGAGAAATTTGCACTGAAATCAATGTAGGACAGCAAATATAACCTGTGAATGGAAGAAAACCTAGTGTAATTCTTGAATCTGCTACACGCTGGCCAATGTAACCATAAGCAAGTCACTTGCACCTTACACCTTCCTTATTTTCCTCTCTACATAAGGCAGATCCTGTCACATTCCATTGTTTTCACACAATTCAAGGTGTGAATCCATACTCTATTTCCAGAATAAATATGGGACTTTCCACATTGTCTTCAGACAGTCACTTTATTGCTTTGTGGTAGATTCTGCCTCACCTTCTCTCTAACTTTTTCACTTACTGCTCTTCATGGTAATATCTCTTACTATATGCTCAGGTACTACAGAGTGGTTTTGAGCTCTATGCTTAGCCACATTACTTAAACAGCAATATTAGGAAATGGTTTTAGCCTTGGCTTCCTAGATAATCCATATAGAAAGAAGAAATCAGAGCAGAAATCTAAGACAGGTTTTCTGAACTACTCTGGAAATGGCTACCTTACCCACTTACTCTAATTGAAACCCAAGGGTTTTAGATCTCTAATTCCATCACCTAAATTTTAACAGTCTCCAAAGTATTACAATTCAAACAAATAACCACAAACTGTTTGGCTTCAGCTTATCCTTTTAACTTCTTAGAATTTGGACCCTGTGAATACAATGCTTTTTTTGGACCTCCTAATATGCTACTCTTTCTTTAACTGTGCATGAATTAATCATTGAAGTTTAGTACACAATGAATTTTTCCCTTTTTTTTTTTTTTGTTGCATGAACAAATGCTAAATTTAGTTATTGTTAATAAATATTAAAATCTCTTTTGAAAGAGCTTATATTATAGAATAAACCACTGTCCTACCCTTTGGCCCCTCATTCCTTCTTTGGGCTGATTGTTAGATTATCCCACTACAGGGAAGACAATGCACTTCTTGGCCTGGGACATCCGTTTCCCTTCCAATCTATAAACCCAAGGATTTAAATATTCTTGATGAATTTATTATTGATATTGTTTTACAATTATACACGAAGAGGTCACAAATTAGAAATGGTGAGCTATATTATGGCTATGAGATCTTAATGCTTCTATGTTATTAGAATACCAAAACCCACCAATGCGAACAAAGAAATCAGACAGGAGATAATTCTGATCTTTCATCACTAAAAATCAGGCACGAGTTCACTAAAGTCCATTAAGTTGCACGCATGAAAATGACAGGGAATAGAAGCATTCCACATTTATTCCTTGTTTTTACAACTCTTACATTTCTTCTCATGTCATCATATGTCATAGTCCTTTGAGATTACTATATATGCTTTGAAGCTACCAAAACAAGTTTCACTAGCAAAACACCCTAGTAAAAGAAAAAAGAATCTCCAGTTTTTCACTTAGAAATAATGTATGGCCTTCATTTTGCAATTGTCATTTAAAAATATGTGTATTCCCTGTTAATGTTACCAAATGGCATGGAAAAGGACAAAATAGAGGAAAACAAGGTCGAAACACTCTGGTGGCACTGTTGCCTCCAGCAAGAACCAGTTTGACGTCAAGAGATCAAACAGCAGCAAACACTATTTTCAGATAGAAAGAAGTGTATTCCACTTTCTCCCTTTATGAGCATTGGTATTAACTACTCCTAAATGATTTTAAAGAATCATTTTTGGTTCTTGTTCTTACAATTTGTCAGGTGCACAGTAAATCTTAAAACAAGTTGAAAAAGAAAAAGCTACTGAAATAGGGAAAATCACTTCAAGTCCCAATGACACTCCGAAGGCTTATAGCAGTAACAGAAACATCCCTGAATTACAGATACTATTGACTCAAAACATAATCTACTAAATATCTACTAATAAACAAAATATGGTTTATGTTCATTTTATTTATAATAAAATTTTTATAATACTTGGTTTAATTATAATAACTAAATTATGTCAGTGAGCTACATTTGGTTTTGATAATTTTAATGAGTATAAGAAATATTAGGAGACTATAATAATTTGTTTCTTACATTTCTGAATAAATAAGATTGGCATCTAATTTACTGTCCTGAACATTTGCTCTCTCTATTAATCTTTAGCAACAACTCCCTCAAAAAGTATTATATTAAATGAATGACAGTGGAAAAGGTAAGGTAAAATAATGATGAAAGGTAAAAATAGTACATGCCTGTGTACTAAAAACAAATTAAAAAAATAAAAATTATAAACCCAAGAAACTGTCAGAAATAAATGTATTACTGGACTCAGCTACAGCTCTCACAACATTTTAGTTTTACCACTCTTGCACCTTTACACAATTCTCATATAACAGCATTTGCAATTTTAGATCAAATAAAACAAATTTTAAAAGACAAATTAACATCCTGATCCTGCATTTCCAATACAGTCACCACTGCTGGCTAAAGTTTTTTGTTATTTCCTGTGCTTCAGGAACAATTATCCTATCTAAGAGCAGTTCCACTCATATTGGAAACAATGGGAAGCATTAGTCATTTTGCAGAAGTGTATCTTTGCTGAGGGCAACTGTGGCTTCAATCCCATTGAGAGCAATAGGAGGTAGCAGCAATTCTGGAAAAAGGACGTTGTCTATGGGATATGCCATAGGAGAACATTATTCATCAGTTCTTGCTGAATGAGAAAATTTCAGTTCTGGAGAACAACAGAAGATCTTCAAGCCTTTAAAAATCTTTTAGGCACAGGATTGTAGTACAGAGTGTAGGGAATAGGTGATGTGTTAATAAGATGTTCAGCCAACACTCAAGTAAAGAATTTATTACATTTTCATAATACACTGAAATTCCTAACAGACAAACTTTTACACCTAGTTCAAGTCAAACTGCTCAACATTTATGCACTGGAAAATTGGAGCTACCATTTTTTTGCCCCAAACGATATGTGGAAATTTTAGGGTCGTTTGTTTCATTTGCTCTCTAGTAGCACTTTCTAAAGAAAATAGTGACTGAAGAATCCTACCGAACTACAGGTGAAAGTGATCTTCTCAAAATAGTGCTATCATTTGCGTTAAAATATACTTAATATATCTGCATTTGATATCCTGAGATCAATATATAATGTCTTAAATAAATTATACTAGACTAAATTATCACAGGTAGTTCCACCTCCTCCTGCCACTTTTTTAACATCTCTCATTCCTGTTGCTGCAGACAAACTATCAGAAGAAAAGGCAGAGAAAACCTTCACCTGCTGCTAGTTGTTGAAGAATCTGAAGACATATTGATTTGACTGATCTAAAACAGAGGCACAGCCTTCATTATTTTAAAAATGCTTATGTACATAATTTTTCAAGAATTTTGCGAAGCTGATTTTTTAAACAGTCCTGATTCAGAGTACGAAAATTCAGAGTTCATCAAATGAAACGTACATCAAAATCGCTGAAATTTCAGATTTACAGTTGTTTTACTGGAACTTAATGAATCCATTTAACCCTGACCAAAATTGTCACTAGGCTACAGCATGTGTCAAAAGCACATACAAAGTGTTGTAATTTTTCTGTACTACACACAGTAGGTTTTATTTTCAGTAGTTCATATAGCAAAATATCACCAGCAGCACTGCATGCCCACTTTACTCTTAGAAAGAATTACCTACAGAAGCTTCTCTATTAATATGGGACATTGACTATATGTGTGATTATCTCCCTTGCTCTTTGTGCAAGAAAATGATCTTACTAATTCTAGAAATGGGATTTTGTGGTTTTTTGCCTTTCTGTGAATTGGCACAGTAGATACACAAATCCTGGAGGACAGTAATATCTGTGCACCGTGCAAAGACTTTAAAAGGACAACAGTGATGCAAAATTTCACCCACATATCATTTTAATGATGTAAAAACGGACCCTCACTCCAGAATACAGGACATATTTTGGAAAGACATGAAGAGATCGTATGAAACAATTTTGTCAGAAACCGTAAACCTGAATCTGGAGATAATATGACCAAATATATAGACTCCAGCAAGCACCATTTTAACAGAGGGGTTTAAGGTTAGTACACTTGGAAATGTTTTTTTACTGACCAATTTTCTCTTTCATTAAATATTTCACAAAGGAATAAAAAAGTAATAATCAGTGGAATGCAAATAGCTTGCACACATTTTGTTGAAAAATTAAAAAATTAACTATACTTCATCTCAAATAAACAAGAAATCTGTGAGAAACATGTGGATGAACATGAAAAACCAAAAAAAATAGAAAAAATGTGGGAGGGATCAGGATTAAAAAAAAATTACATTTATTTGGGAAAAATACAATCCCAAATGGACATTGTCCATTATAATGTTTTACCTTAGAATTTGCTATAAAATCACCAAAAAAAAATGGAAGGAAGAAAAACCTACTGCATAGCTGTGACAGAAGCTGATGAAGACTGACTCTTCTCCACATGCCTAGGATCCAGTGGGATCACACACCTCTCTCACCTACTCAGGACCTAGGTACTGTTTACAAGCCCTGTGCTTCAATTCTTAGAGAAACATCAAAAGTGCCAATGTTTGGGGGTTTTTTCCTAACCTCAGGACAGGCTTCTTTTTAAAGTTAAGCAATTTAACGCTTACAATAAGTATGTGCATTTATTGGAAGTATGTGCAAAATTTTGATTAAGTTACCTTTTCAGATATGTGAATGCTAAATAAACTCACTCTTTTTAATACAAGGTAAATATAAGAACAGGAGTGTAGAAAGGAATGTTGACTAAATTAGCAGATACAGCTGAGTTCAACAACAGCCAACCTCTTCTATGAGAGAAGGAAACAAGCAGTGACTTTTAACGACTGTAATATACAATTAAAATCAACTATATAAATGGAAAATGGGATATAACATGAAGCTCAACATAAAGTTGTTCAGTGCATGTAATTGCACCAATTACATTTAGAAATTGTATTTACTTGTCAGGAAAGAAATAAGAAATTAAAAGGCAATTGTATAAAGTGACACCACACAACCTTTTCATTCAGTCTCTTCAATATAGAATTATAGCAAGGTAATATTTTAAATACTTCAAAAGAAAAGCCATAAACTTCTAATTCAAAACACCAGCAAAATAAAACATGCAATTTTCATACTCTGTGATTTTCAGTGTGCAACAAAAACACTTAGCTATTATAAGAAGTCTTTAGAGTTGTGATACACTGGTTTCAGGTGGATCCAGAAAGGGAGGTCAATCACACTTTCTTGACACAATTACTAAAATTAATTTCTCTTGCCAATTTTCAAACAAAAGCACATTATGGATTGTGGATCAAATTAATTTTTCAGGGATGTCTGAAGAATTACAATATCCTTACTTCAGATTCACTGAAGGGTGGTATTTCAATACATCAGAGAGGGAGATGAGAGTGATATACCCTGGCTCTATAGGATCAGATTTTCAAAGCTGTATGGATGTTTATCTCTTCTTGAGATACACTGTCAATGATCTTAACAATCTTTTCAAGTCTGAAACTATGAAGGTAAAGATAGAAGAAAAGTACATTCAAAATTATATTGAGAATGAGTAATATATTATATTCAAAATTATTTGAGAATGAAAAATTTGCTTCTGTACACCAAAACAGTTTTGCATCTTCTGTTTAAGATCTAAATTTTCAGAAGCATCAATTCTTAGCTGCCTGTATCTTAATACACATAAACATAGGTATTTCTTTATGAATGGCTATCCAAAAAAACTCAAAATCAAAGTAAGGTATATCCAGTTACACTCATCTGGTGTAAGACATCTCAATGAAAGCATATAGAAATCAAGACCTATATTATAGCAGACATGACAAGTGATTTTGACAGATTATTGTCTGGACAGAACCGTCAGGAAACCACATTTTCTTCAAGTTCTACAGCATACCAGTGGTCTTTATACTTTGAAGTCTCTTTCAACCTTTGGATATTTTTCAAATTACAGCATCATGGAACATTCCAGTCTAGATCCTAGTCTAAAATTATCACATACTGACAATCTAAAGAAGGAAAACCAACTAAAATGAAATAAATTCAACCAAAGAAAATACCTTATCTAGATATTCTAAAAGATGGATTGATTCTAGTCTTTATTTCTGTTTATAAAGTTAAACTTCTGAGTAAAGGTAGATTTTGAAGACCAAATTTTGAAATTTCAAAGATTTTCAAAGGAGACTTTTTGACATAAAATCAAACAAATATTTGTCTGTCTTCCAAATCAAAAAATGCACCAAAATTAACATTTTCTTCATAGACAAATCCATCTGCGTCATTCTTGCACTTTCCAATGAAGAACACTTTGATGAAAAAATGCTGAGTTCTACATTTTAGGGCTTCCCACCTGTTTAGATTGGTCTTCTTCCGAAATACTGAGAATAGACTAGACTGGTTATATTAGTACATGATCCAGAAATCCTTCTTTGTGTCATAGTCAAAGAACAAGAAACAATTTTGATTTTTTCCTCCAATAAAAGAGAGAAGTTGTTCCAGGAATAATAACACCTGCATTTTTCAAAAAAATGCTGTTTCTGTCACCAGTAAGTCATGAAGCAGAGAAGAATTACAATAAAAAAGAGGAGTAGGTGCCATTGCCATATTCCCTGACGGTGATACTGAGGTAATGGGGATAGATTAGATGACCTTTGGAGCTCACTCCTAACCTTATTTCCTACAGACTATGATATCTTCACCAAGTTCCAGAGAGAAGGCAGATAAGAGCTGATTTCTTTGGGGAGGTATTAGTTAGACTACAACCACAACAGAATTGCTGCAAGAGTAAGTGGATCTATCATTCTATGTAACAAAAGTACTGACATTTCCAGGGAGATACACAAAGTCTAAGAAAGGCATTTCTGAGAATAATAGAAAGTATCAGGTGATGTGAGTTAGGAATACCTGAAATTTTGTCTTGTATTCAAGTTGCTTAAAGTTATTGGTTATTAATTTTTGGCTGAGATAAAGATGAAGTTTGGGGATTTGTAACTTTTCGGCAGCTTAGTTTTCAGACACAGCAAAACTACTTAAAAGCTTTGAAAAGTACACATTTTACCTAACAGAAGAATTACTCAATCCAGTCCAGCAGACATAGGGTATGTAATCAATATATGCCTAGGGTTGATGTGGACTCTGTTCAAGCTCCCTCCCATATTTTCTGTGCAAGTATTTTGTGTATTGAGTAAAAGAAGTATTACTTCTGTCTTTACAGGTTTCACAGAGTTTAGTGATCTGACTTTGGCTAGCCATCCTCTGGACATTCCTTATAACCCTTGTCTTCAAAACCCCTGAACCCAGAAACTTATTTGAATGTAATTCTCTGTGAAGACGTATTTTCTCTCTCTGGGCTGATACATCAGTCCTACCCAAATTGGAATGACTTTCTCCTCCTGATATCAGGGAGTCCTTGTGAAGGTATGGCCAAGCATGGAAAATAGCTCCAGAGGCTGTCACTTTTAGAAAAAGGCAATGCTATTGAATTTATATACCTCTGAAATTGTTCTTAAAGTGGAAAGCCTGCGGCAATTTAATTGTTCCTTATTTAAACTACGATTGAATACGGAAAAGTTTTATTGCCCCAAAAGATTTATGCTGGTTTTGCTGCAGCTTGTTCACTGGAAAATGTATTATATTTTCTGTTTAGCAATTTTGCATTAGCCATTCATAACACTGATATGGTCCAGAAATATTTGTCATTTCAAACAGCTTTTTTTTTAATGGTAACACCTTTTTAGGGAATATGAGTAGATAAGCTAATACCTCTGTGTTATACTGATACAGTTGATATTCATACAATACGATAAGATAAAAAACCCGCAAATAGTGATAAAGCTTTTGTATGGCAGTAAGGAGAAATGCCCTCTCTGCCCATTCTAGCACAGCTCCACGAGATGTTGCCAGAAATTGCCAGCTTGCTTGCTCTTGTGGCTACTACTTTGCATGCTGCTTAGCCCACCAGTGACCATACAACAAATTTCACTGTTACACAGATGTTTTATTAGTGCATCAAACATTCTAAAAGGTGACTCGATTGGTTAAAAAGATCAACTATTACCCCTGCATGACAAATAAAACTTATAGCCCTATTCAGGAATTTATCACTCCATTTCAGTGAATCATGACCCAATGATATCTTCACCTAAGACACTAAAAAGGGCAAAATAAAGACATGAAATAAAGGCTGGTGTTTTACTCTCTGTGAAGCACTTACACAGTATGCTTGGCTACACATTAACTGTGAACTGCTGCAATTGAAGTAGAACCTTCTCCAGCAATACTGAAGGAGACAGCTTTTGTTAAAACCACCCTGGTATAAAAATAAGGGGATAGAAAGAAAATTACTCAGGGCAGAAAGCTCACAAAACACCCTGGTTTAGAACAAATACATGGCCAGCCTGATGCAAAGGCAGACAGATGAGGAGGAATGTTATGAATTGAAGTGAGGAGCTGCTGTGCAATGGTTTTACCTTGCAGTGCACAACCCTCCCATTACAAAGTAATGTAGGTTCCATGTGTTTGAACCTGACTCCTCAGAACTAGATCGATTCCTAGTTGTCAGGTCTTCCTGCTGCTGCCTGTTGTGCAGTCTGTTTCCCTGATTTTCTTTTGTGTTTTGCCTCTCCTACTACAGACCTTGGATGTGCACTCATATTCCTTACCCGCAGGAGGCAGGACTCTATTCATTGCAAGTATCACCACACACCGATACATCTGAGTTATGATCTTTAAACCTTGAAACTGCCTTGTTATCTTATCCAGACAAATAACCTTCTAGTACTTATTCTTTCACTATTGCTTTCAGAGAAAACACCCACCCACTTTCCTCTGTTACAACTCTTCCAAGTTCATGCCAAGCATTCAACAGAAAAACTCTTCCCACACATTTGACAACTTCACGCAAACAAAGCACGTCTTACATCACCCCACAGCTATTTTCAACCACTTACTTGCAGCCACCTAGAGAAGAAATGGCAGTTCCCATGACCCCATATCACCTGATGATAACTATCATAGAAACACAGAATGGTTTGGGTTGGAAGGGACCTTAAAAGATCATCTTGTTTCAAACCCCCTGCCATGAGCAGGGACACCTCTCACTAGACCAGGTTGTTCAGAGCCCCATCCAACCTGGCCTTGAGCACTTCCAGGAATGGGGCATTCACGGCTTCTCTGGGCAACCTATTCCATTGCCTCAGCTCCCTCACAGTAAAGAATTTCTTCCTAATATCTAATCTAAACCTGCTCTCTCTCAGTTTGAAGCCATGTATCGCCATACTTGCTTCCCTGCAAATATGGAAGTATCTAGCTCTCTAATACCATTTTATATCATCATTTTTATCTTCTTTTAAACAATGTCAACAGGTTGCAATTATCTTCTGGCAAATTGTCTCAGAGAAGCCTATCATAAGCCCAACATGCAGTCTACCTTTCATCTAGCAAACAAGTGCAAGAGCGTGCATACTTCTTTTTGGGGGAAAATGGGGACAACAGCAATTTCTTGTCCTTCTTGGCAATTTGAGTGGTGTTTTTAGCATTTGTGACAAGTATTGAGAACTGCTTTACATTATTATTAATGTGAAAACAGAATGAAGTGTTTCTAGATAACTTTTTATATTTATCTATTTGTAGATAGTTTTCAGATATTAATTGAACACTTCAGAGAAAGCTAGTTGCTAATAAAAAAAAATCTGTTTGGTGAAGAACTTCTCAATACACCAAATGGAAAGCCACACCTCTATGAGCTCCTAGTATTAATATCTCCCACTGGTTTTTACCTTACCTTGTTGTTCTGCCATAGAGACCATATTTTACCAGTGAACAGAAAATACTCTTAATCAGAGTTACTTGTATGTCATATTGCATGTAATAAGATGAAATAGATGCACGTTTTATATATATTTTTATATATATGTTATTTTGCTTACATACACTAAAAATGTACACACAAACCTTTCAGTTTACCTTAGTAATTTTTCAGAAATACTATATAAACATGACTGAAACCAAGATATCTTCTAAAATGCATATTAAAAGTCCCCATGAAATAGCACTTCAAAAGTGATTTCTCTATGCTCACAGATTTAACAGTGCATTGCCAGGCTTAGATAACACTGACGTAAGCTCAATAGTTAGTACATGCTAATGCCAACTCACACAGACAGGAATTCAGGGCAATCATCCAGCCCCAAAGGAGGATAGATGTGGAAGAGTTTTGCCTGCCAAATTAGTAATGTCTCTGATACAAGCACATGAGGTGACAGAAAGGACACTCCAATGACATGCATCACCTTTACTGGGGTAAAAACTTCCCTGTCAACAAAATTTTCTCTGCCAATTACTTATGCTGCATTTTATATAGCTATGCAGCACAAATGAAAAAAAAAAAAAAGTAGAGAAGAAAAAACACAAGCCAGTGCTTTTAACTTTCAAAATAAACCAGAATTTCTACATAATGAGGGACATAGTTTTCTATATTATGTAACTTCTTTCTCTGCCACTTTAAGCTGAATTTTCCTGGAGCTAAGGAACGAGGGATTTTTTTCTATTGGAAAAGTGATGCCAAATTAATTGTTGTGTTCATTATCTGTTTTTGAGTAACAGATACCCTAATAATTATGTGTCATTTGCTGGGACCATTGTGATTAAATGGTGTAGAGTGAAACAAAATGGGAAGATTTATGACATATCCTTCACGTATCAAAAAACTGCACAAGAATGGCTTTTCACAATGTTTTCCTGGGTGTCAAAAATAATCCAGCCAAGCTTATGATTAATTTTTACACAAGATGTTACTGAAAGATTAAAACTGTTGTGATACCCAGGGTGTGAAAGTTAACTTAGTTCACTCACAACAAATCTGCTTTAAGATGATGTAATCCAGTACTGATTCTCCTAATTGCTTAGCCACAGGCCATAAATGTGTCAGTTCTCTCTTCTTGATTGCTACTGTAGTAGAGTGATAAAACCAGTAGAACACAGTGGCTGTCTAATGCTTTGGTTACTGGTCACATGCGTTAAAGCAGATTAAAAGTTGTTGAAAGGTCATATTTGCAATTGAAGTGAAAGAAAGAAGGACAATGTGGGTCTTCGCTTGACAACCCTTACTGTGAAGAAACCCTTCCTGATGTCCAACCTAAACCTCCCCTGGTGCAGCTTGAGGTCATTTCCTCTTATCCTGTCACCTGTTATCTGTGAGAGGAGCCCGATCTCCACCTGGCTACAACCTCCTTTCAGGGAGTTGTAGAGGGTGGTAAGGTCAACCCTGAGCCTCTGCTTCTCCAAGCTAAGCAATTGCAGCTCCCTCAGTTGCTCATAGGACTTACTCTCTACACCTTTCCTCAGCTCCATTGTGTTGTCTGGATGCGCTCCAGCTCCTCAATATCTTTCTTGTAGTGAAGGGCCCAGAACTGAACACAGCACTCGATGTGTGGTCTCACCGGTGTCGATAAAGAGGAAGAATCACTTTCCTAATCCTGACTTCTTTCCTCCAATAACATAAACTATACAATTAAAGAAAACTTAAAACAGACAAAAATGTCTGGGCACAAGGTACACATCCTCAGGACTCATCACAAATGAAAGAATTACAGCTGATGATAACTATGATCTCAAATTTCTAATGTTTTCCTGATAACATGATTATTTCTTTTCCTTGGAGGTCTCTTTTTAATGCTAGCCTCCCAGAGCTAACCAAACCTGTGTGGTGGAACAGAGGGTTTATAGTCTTGACGCAAAACCTGAGTCCATTGTTACCAGTGTTTCAGATTGACAGTGGTTACCCAGTACCTTTATGGTGCTCATGTGTGTTCTCACTCCTGTTACCTGCTTACAAATAAATCCATAATCATAAAACTGTGATTTCCAGTATGCTACTGCATTGCTCTTCTATGTGTTATGCTCAGTCTTTCCAGACTAGTGACATTCCATGAATAAGAGGCATGGGCCTTCCTTTGAAATAAACCCCAGCATTATCTACGTCACTGCCAAGCTGGAAGTGAATGATCCTGACTAAGCAGTCATGGATAGTAGGTAGTATGGATAAAAGTGGGTTCCTCCCTGTTGGGTGCAACAGACAATCAAGTCATGCTGCAGAACAGGATGACTAACACACACAGCCTCCTATCTCTAAAGTGAAGAGAAGAAAAAAATCCTGACTTCTCAGCAGGAATTGACATCATATGACTTATGTCAACAACATGCAACTGCTAGCTCTAAAAGCTCATGAAATTTCTAAAACTATATTAAAATCTCTTAATTGAAAAGTCATTAAGACAGACAACATTGGGAAGTGACATATTAAACTTCATCTTGAAGATAGAGAGAGACTGATTGTGCAACTAAAAGTCAGGGAATTTAAGAGTCAAGCTATGCTGAGTCTACACATTTGCTACAAAAATGATGACATACAACCTAAACTCAAAACCTGATATTTTTAAAAGGCCAATTTCAGAATGTGAAAATAATTCTAAGCTAAATCCGACTGAGAAAAGAATTTGAACACAGAAATTCACACATGAAATAAAAGCTATTTAGGATTCTTATTTCTAATGCCCATAAAACTATTTTTTTCAAATTTCAGAAAAATCTACACTAATTCAAAAAATAGTTTAAAATTCTAATATTTAAAAAAGATACTGAAGCTAGGAAATGTATCAAATTTATGTGAAGAGTGAACAGATGAAAAAAAAAATCAATTGTTGGAAGATTTAAGGATAATTTAAATGAGTTTCAAGACATACCAGGAACAACAGAGGATCTATAAATCATATCCATCACAAATCATGCAGAAGAGATTGAAAAGTTCAATAAATAATTACTTTCTGCATTGAGGAAATAAAACAGGATAACCTGCTCTGACCAAGTGATGAGGATATAGTACCTTTTCAACAGTATCTCAGGAAGATATTCAATGACAGCTACTAAAGTCAGATATTTTTCAATCAGTATACACACAGCTAAATCGTAGCTGAGAGTTTTTGATAGCCTAGAGGTTTCTTGTACAATTAATGCTGATCTTTAACCTATCTCAGAACTGCAGAGAAGTTCCAGAAGACTGGATGAAAACCAGTACAATATCGGTATTCAACAAACAACAAATGAAATAATCCAGGTAACTCCAACAATATGGTATTGGTCCTACATAGAGTAATGGGATGGCCATTACAGGATTTTTATTAATAAGAAGTTAATGGAGGACAATATAATTAATGCTAGTCAATATAGCTTAATATCTGATAAAGGGTATGAGGATGAAGCTTTTGTAAAGCAACAAATACTTGCATTCTAAAATAATATTGACAGAAATTCAGCATGGCCCAAACAAATAAGGTCTCAAAATGGAAGTTACTATTGAGAACATATATTTTTCCTGAGATCATGGGGTGGTATATTTTTGACCTCATGTCATTTAATATCTTCATTTGGAAACATAAAATCATTACAGATATAATTTTCAGATAACATAAAAGCTGATGTAAGGGATAATCATGAAGAAGACAGTTCAATGGTACAGTTTGGTCTGGATTTCTTGATAATCTGGATGCATGAAAGCAATTTGCAGTTCATATCACCAAATGTAAATGCAAACTCACACATCCAGGATAAAAAGAACTCTGTGAACACTTCGGTGATGGGACACGCAGTTCTTCAAAGGGGTAATGTATTCCTATCTGTGGGCAGAGACTATTGCCTACAAAAAGGCATTACACTTCCTTCTTGGCTAATACAGCTGCTAGTAAATATTGGTGCTGACGTCTGCACTTCAAGAGGTTTCAAAGAATAATTATGAAGGTCAATAAAGGGCTGTTTAAAGAAGAACAAAAAGGAGACCTAATAATTTTGCTTATAAAACAAAAGGTGAGAAGGGAGCTGATTGAGAATGTACAAGAACCTACGTGGGAAAAAGCCCCTGGTAACAGAGGTCCCTAACTGAAAAGGGAAAGTTTGAAATAGATTCATTGGCTGACAGCTGAAACTAACAAAAAACCAACAAAAAATAAAATATTAATTTGTCCGTAATGAGACCATAACTGCCAATTATTTTGGTGGCTTGCATTTCATTGAAACTTTCATTAACTGTTTTGGAGATGCTTCGACTTTCTTCAAACAAAATTCAGGAAATTCTCACTCTTAGAGGTTTAAACAGCGAGATGAACTGACTGGCCACAAAAGTTCAATGAAAACATTAACACATTGGAAAGCAGCATGGTCCAGAAAGCAGAACTCCAGATTAATAGAAAATAACCCATGCTCTGTCCCTGATAGGTGGCATTCTCTCAGTCAATTCAGTGTTCTGGTCCCACATTTCCCTTCACCATTTGGAGACAACAGTGCTCGTAAAATATTATATATGTACAATCTTCTTATTTATGCTTAATACTCTGACTTCATATAAATACTTGAATTGATCCAAAATACAGCATCTTCTTTTCTCAAAATCAGTATTTCTAGTAAAAATAACAGGCTTCTATTAAAATGGCCTGGGAGGGAATGAATGTTATACCCAGCCTTCAGAAATAACTCTTTAAAGTATTTTATGGAAGGAATCAAAGCAATTCCGAAGATTATTCCTTGCTCTTTCTCTAGTGGCCAGAATCTCCACTAAATAATTGTATTTTTCTCAGTAATATTCCCTAAACTGGAAAGTACCTTACACAAATAGTAGTCTTACTGCTTATTAGACAAATTATCTTCATATCACCTTTTATTTTTAAGATTTACAACTTATTTACACCTATAAAACAGAAAAACTAAGGCAGACGCCATGACCATTCTGCAAGTCACAGATCTTCAAAACTATACTCATCACAGGCCAGCTACCTCTGACTATTGTCACATCAAATTTGTGATGAAAACTTCAAGAGTATGGCATAAAACATTTCAAATATCAGATTAGGAATAATTAGGATGATTCCAATTGTAAAAGTTAACACTCAGAAACATGCAACACCTAACATCTAATTTTACCATGGTAGATAGATGTCCCAAACCCTTTGTTTGCTTTTTTCCTGATCTGGGTATGATCACTTTTTGCTGCTATGACAAAAAGAAATGCTTCCTATAGAAAAATAATATTGTTGACTAGAATATTAGTTGATACACTTTAAAAGGCAGTCAATCTCCTCTGTGTTATACTGCTTGTGGTTCTTAGAATAATGGCTTAGAGCTCCAGATGATTGCTCATTTCTCTTTTTTTTTAAATCACCATCCTTAAAAAAGATGAAGAATTCTTACTGAGAGAAAATAGTAGTTGAGCATATAAAATTCAAATAAATAGCACCAACATTTTCAATTGAATGCTTGACATCAAGATCTAAATACAGGGTAAGTACGTAATCTGGTGAATAAACATGGGTTTAGATGTAGGAGTTTAACCTTAGGCATTCAGAAGGAAATATTCTAGCCATTCCCTTTAAATGCTGAGTATTTAATATTAACACATTAAAAGTTACAGACATGCTAATTTTAACACCTACATGTTGACAGCTTCAATTTCTTTCTAGTAAGAGTTGGGATTTTGTTTACATTAAGGTACAAATTTAAAGTCAACTAGCTTACTTCACTTTTATTTCTTTAGTTCCTTTTACAATAGAGTAGCAGTCAATCCACTAAAGGGAAATGTCTTTAAAGTATCACATAGTTTTAAAAGAACAGCCTCATCATGATATCCTGCACTCTTACTTCAATAGCCTAAGGCAGTTTAATTATGGCAGACTTTATCTTAATTCCTATCCCTTTCTCTCCTCCCCCTTTTTCCACATCTATCACAATCCATTTGAATTAGAATCAAAGACTACAAAATGTTTACAAGACTGTACAAGCTGAATACACCTTTCCTGATCTGAAATGGTCTCAAAACCATTGTAATGTTTGTACAGGTGGGATTGGAACTTGCCATCCAGGGCTTTGGAAATAAAATGCTGAATAAATTCTTAAACTTCCTAAGTGCTTTATGTTATCAATAGCCACAAGAAACAATGTCACTTCATACAGATCAAACATAGTTAAAGGCATTTTTTAGGAACAACTGCTTAGAGCAGCAAAAAAAGAGAGAGAGGAAAGGTAGACAGAATCGCTGAGAGCTGTATTGCTGAACTCCGCAGAAGGCTCCTTCAAATAAATATTTCAAACCTTTATATGAATATTTTAAGCATGACAACTACACATAAACACACAGCCAAAGTGCTCAAATCCACTCAAGAAAGACTATTAAGTCATCAACCTGCTCCTGACAGGATCCACTGAATATGGCAACAGTGAGAAGTCAGGAGACAGTTGGAATCATTTCAAGACTGCTAATTTAACTTGTCTTAAAACCAACCAATGTTCAACGTGTCACCATCAATGTCATCTCATCGCAGTCTGAAAAGCCTTTGACCTAAAGCAAAAAGGTCCCCAAGTGCCACCCTTCTTGTCTACTGGTTGAAAATCTAATTGGTTCTGCTGACAGGCTTGGGAATTGGTAGGAAGGCTGTTCAGTTAATCTCCAAGGGCCAGCAAAGAGCTCAGTATCCATCTCTGAGCTTTGCTCCCTGGCTGTCGTAAAATGACTCTGATGGTAGTGCAAGCTCTTATGCTTCAGCTGTCTTCTGACTTCTGTTAAGTCAAATCCAATAAAGTTTGTCACTCAATAATCTGAGAGCTACCCAACAAAACCTCTTTGATCAATAACAGCTTGCCTGCTTGCACTGAGGAAGGTGACCTATTAAAGATTAAAAACACACCTGCTGCTTGCAGCACAGAACATCTTTTTTTACTTTTACATAAAAATTCATCCATTAAAATGAGTTTAACTGCTACAACTATATATAAATATTACATGCCAGAAAGCTAAAATAAGATTAAAAAAATATTTTAGCTATAGTACAGTGCTTTTATTAAATTTGAGTCACTGCTTTTCTTAGAATCAGAAAGACCTCATCCAAAAGGCCTTTCACCACCCACTTGTAACTTTTACTTTAAACTCCTCTCTACATTCTACTTTGTTTTAAATTTTCAGCCTGCTAATAGCAAACAGCTGTTTTAGTGACAGTCCGGTAATCTAATTTGTTTCTGCCTATCTGCTTATGCCAGAACACAAATATTCCTGTTGCCAGGAAATGAAATTTAAAATTTTAATTATAGACATCTTCCCCTCTGTTTGAGAAGTATTCTTGAACTGCAGATGTACTTTATCAGAGGCTATGATCAACAAGTGCTTTAAAAAGCCCCAAGAAAGAAAAACTAGGCTGGTTTTTGTTGTTGTTGTTAAATTTCTTCTAAATGATCAGGTATTAGTTAAGCTACCTTACCTGATATTTTACAGAAAACAGGAGAAGCATATAGATACACAAAGCACCTAATTAAAGGTATAGTACCCATTAATAAATTCCTGAAGGAGCAAATCACATACAAGTAAACTCAACTGACTGAACCATCAGTGTATGTTTGGAATGGGTTATCAATCTTCCAGAAAATCACAGAGACCCTCAGAGCAGCAAATTCAAGATATATGAGGTAAGCAGTGTATCTGTCGATTGTCATGCTTTGTTTAACCTGGCATCCTTCAGGCATCCATTTAAAGAAGTAAATAGCAGCTAGAGAGTGACATGACATTTTAAAGCAGCTAGGAGATACAGATCTGTAACTCCAACCAAAATTAAATAAAAACATCTCCCTAAATTCTCTGAATTGCTAAAAAGAAAAAAAAAAAAAGCAAATCAAGACAACAGTTCTGGAAAATATAAACATTTGTTACGGTTTACACTGTCATTAGTTACTAATTCCCAATAAAGTAAAATACTCGTCTCTGGATGCTGAGGCTAGATGAACATGAAACAAGAATTACACATTAGGTAAACCTACTTCAGCATCTGCAAAGCAGTCTGAAATTACAAACTGAGACAATCAGACACCAAACAATTACCATAAATAAATCCCCTACTGTGAACATCAGAGATACTCAGTAAGGACTACCTGTGCAAAGTGCTTCTGCAGTTTTGCAAGGCTTCTCCCCTTGCTGCTCCTGAAGGGGCCCAACAGGTAAGTATCATGCTGTACACTGCTTTCTTGTCAGTCAAGACTCTTTTTTGCAACAATAAAACTACAGGCTCTGAGCTGTCAGAAACACTTGCCTGTTCAGAAACGTTAAATGCACTCTAATAAGGACAAAGGCTGGGGTGTGGGTAGAGGCACCATGCAACGGTGCCTCCAGAAAACATTAAGTACGCAGACTAAACTTTGAGTAGTAGATTCCCACCAAATCCAACCTAAAACACCAAACCCCCAAAACCTAAGGCATAGATAAAGGCAAGTGACAATCAAAAAATGTCTTGACCATTACAATCATGAAGTCTCTCGTAGAAAACAAATCTGCTAGAGAGTCACATCTTGGTGTTACATGTTTTACAGGAGATAATGAAGACAAATGCCTTTATTATACCTTATAAAACATATGCATCACCTACAGAATATCCTAAAAAATACATATATTAGACTCTAACAAGAACTGCACAGAAAGTTCAGCTCAATAAACTCTGCCAGTTACTTATCAATTCAGTGGGTGCAGATAACTGCACTTGTTCTGCTGGGTTTTCAGTAAGGAGACATCAGAGAATATCTTCACCTTTTTCCACTATCCAAAACTACCAGCAGCCTACACCAAAATCACTCTTCTTCTGTATGACCCTCTAAGTATCTGTGAGGAAAGGAGAAGAGGCATCAGAAGACTGATATGGGAAAGAAACAAAAGATCTGTATAACTATTCCCATTGCACTGAGCCTTCCATTTCACACGTTTCTAGCAGCCAGAAGTGGCCATCTTGGCTTCTGCCTTTGAGAAACTGTTGGTATTTATCAGGTAAACACACACCATTTTCATGCTGTTAATTAATCAGTGTTTTCTTTTCCATGTTGGAAAGCCAGAATCGTGTTAGGCTTCCAACATATCACAACACTGCGCAACTTATTTATGCCCCGGGGACTCATCAAGGGTCTATGCTCACGGGATCTCTTTCTGAAGGAGTTCAGTGGTGTGTAGTTATTGATGAAGAAAACTATAATGAGAAAGTGGAAGCTTAAGGTAGCTAGATGTCATTTTTGAACACTGGATGGTATCAATGTCTGCATGATTTGATAGTTGGTAGATTATATTACTTCATTTTCTCCTTCATAACAAATAACTGCTATTCATAAATACCTATTTGTGCCCCGATTTGCGAAGTTGCATTGCACTTGTAGTTAAGTAAGAGGAAGCTAGACAAAGCCCAAATAAAGTGTTGTGGAATGCTAAGTAGCTTAAAAAAACACACCTTACACATGTCAACTTGGGCATTCAAAATATAGGCTGGCACTTTTCTCTGTGGCTCATTCCTCTTTTAATAATGTCATCTCACCTCACAGGGGCTTTGTGAAAATTAATTAATTACGGTTTGTGAGGCATTCAGATGCTAATGATAGCTACAATGGAAAGAAAGCCTATGGAGAAATTAATAGTTTTGAATTCAATGTAATGATTGAATGTGAACACCGCATGTGGGTCACATATTGGCCAATAAGAATAACAGAAAACATGAATAGCTACTCATTCACTGATCTCTGTTACTATGTACACTGAATGAGAAAGGAGTCCTGTGGTAAAAAACATAATATATGTGTAGATAAATAAAAATAGTACTTCAATACATAAACCTGAAATGCTGAGATCATAGGTAACAAGCAAACAGAATTGCCTGATTTCTCAGATTTTAAACATTAAATTTTGTAAACACTTAAATTCTCAATAGAAGAGCAAATTTTTTTAAAAAATAAAAAAACCCCTAAAAGACAATTTTTTTAACACTTTATATATACTCAGTTTGGTATGTGCAGGGCAGGGCTCTTATTTGCACAAGGTCCCCAATTCCCCCTTTACAGATGCCTTCCTATTAAAAAGACTTCAGTCTAGAAATGAGTTTTCATTTTCTTGTATATAATATGGACACAATAAAATTCACACGGTGCTCTGGCTGATATCTTTGTGATCTACTTTGATTTTAGTAGCGTAAATAATTTCCTCTGAGCCATGTATTCTTAATGTAGCATAATTTCAAACGTCCTTCTCATATTGATTTTAATATTGCATATTTGTTCTTCTAGCTTCTTTTGTCTTTGATCAAGGTTAACTATCCTAGTCATATTTTCAAGGTTTCCTTTTCTGACATTTGTATTTGTAAACATTTAATTAAAATAATTAGAAGAGTTTAAGAGATTACAATAAGAAATATCAAAATCACAAAAATCTCTCATGAAAAGAGAGCAAAAAGACTCAGAGTGCGTATTTGAGAGATGAGAGAAACAATGAATTACACAGATAACATTTATCATTAAGTTTCTATTCATCATTTCTAGTAATAGAAGAACAAAGGGATATGCAATGAAATTGAGAGATAATAAATTTTAAATCTGATATCAAAGAACACGTTTCTAGGAAGGAAAAACTCGTACACCAAACAGATCATGAAACTGTTATATGAAATACAGGTCTTATGGACAGCATGAAGTCTTCCAAGTTGTTCCAGACTCCTGCTTAAACGATATATAATGTATAAAATATACAGAAGAACATCTGGACTCAGACCAGAGACTCATCTAGACTATCTAGTCTGTGATAGTAACAAGTACACACTCATATCACTTATATATCACGTCAAAACTGGGTCTTCCTGATCCACAGCTTGTAGTCACATCTTTGAATGGCCATACCTGATGGAATTTTCTTCTATGGTATTGCCAATCACATTTTGAATCAATACACAATTTCAATCTTAAAAAAGATGTCAATAAATTCTGAGTTGCCTGCTGGCTTTATTAGGGATATCTCCCTATTCTTGATTTACAAAAACCAAATGTGCTTCGTCTTCTCCTCATTCGTGATTTACATTCCTACACCACACTCTACCATTCTGTTCTTTTTGAACTGTGGGATCTTTACTCCATGACAAATAACTCTTCTGTTATCCCAGTCATCCACATTTTTCTTCTCTCTGCCTTTCCTCATATTCTTATGCCCCTTTTGAGATAAGAGAACGAACAGAGACTGTAGGAAGTACTTAACAGGCAGGTTTATAATGCAGAACAGTAATCTGGTTTCTAGTATTGCTTGCTCTTTCCAGAATCACCAAGCATTTGCCGATGTTTTCTTCATGTTAGTTTTAACTGTTCCAGAGCCCAACAAAACATATATACACTCTGGGCTGCATTTTCCATGAATGTTCCTTTATATTTATGGATATTTAGTGCAATCCATAATTTTATCAACTAGTCATTCAGTACCACGAGTTCCCACTCATAACAGTGTAGCTCAGAGTACTCATGTCTGGTAGATTCTGATACCAGTTCCCCTCACTATGAAAACCAATCACTTTCGTCTAATCCTTGGCTTCCTACCATCAGGTACAAATTCAAAAGACCACCTTTTTACATCATGACAAACTGGCTAGTAGGTCTGTAATTCTTCAGTTTAAAATACTGATCAGCCTCCTACTCTACGAGTCACTTCTTTTAAGAGTTCAGTGATGAAGTACATCTTGTCTTGAATAAGGGAGGTCTTTGAAGTTCACTTTGGCGAAGATTTGGACCTGAAATTTATCATTATATTAGTTATCTATTGGGGTTTTTGTCCTCATATTCAGTACCATTGTACTGCTGAAAAATGCATAAAATTCTTCCTCTTTCCTCTTGATATGTGCTACAAATCGGTTTTGCAAGTTTATTGTAGAAAAATTCCACAACTCCCTCCCTTAGTCTCGTCACAACTGACTTCATTAAATAGCTCTGTTTACCCCAGTTTGCATTTTTAAATCAATTACTTAGGAACCAAAATACTTTTATCTCCCCATTTAATCTGAACTGAATGAATGAGATTATTTGCTATAATCAGCTCTTCTATGATAGACCTACAGTAAACAAGTCTCAAACGGCATCAGATCTTGCTGACCCAGTGACAGCGTGATGGAGTCTGTTAGCTATCACATTCAGACACAGGGCGAAAAAACGCTAGGGATTCTGGCAAAACGGAAGGCAAGATCTACAATAACAACAAAACTTCCAGCAGCATTGAGCTCTCCAGTCATATCCACACTGACAAATGACATGGGAAGTCATTACATGGCAGATTTACAGTGCCACCTGAATGGAACTTCTTTTATCATTTCTCCCAAAATTTATTTGGCTATATCAGATTTCTGCAAGTATACACTCTCTCTCTATTTCTGTAAAATGTAGAATTTTCAGGAGGAGAATTTGCATAATCACACATGAAAAAAAGCAAGGATTTTTATTAAAGGCTCTTGTAAAACATTATTCTACATTAGTTCATTTTCATCACTGCAATTCACCTTTTAGATTAGTCCTTTAACTAAATGGTCCATCTCATTACTGCTATAACATTCTCCTGTCTATTTTTCTAAGATACTATAGGCATTGCTGAACACCATTTAGAAGAACTTGTGTGCTCTTTCAGTTTAAAATAAGTCAGAGGAACTGTACAACCCTCCACCAATGACTTCCCACATTTCACTCTCTGAAGCTTTTCCGTATTTGTAACCTCAGCTCTTAAATGAGATTATTCCAAACAATGAAGTAAGTTCTGTACATTGAAAAAAAAAAATCCTCATTTTGCCAAAATTTGAGTTTTACAGAATACTTCAAGTTCTTCTCATGCCTCTGTCCCCTCATTACTTCATTGTACTCCAACCTCCTCCTCTGTGCACTGAAATAAATTCACTGAAAATCAAAGAAGCCCACCACCTTGTTTTTCCAGTTTTGTTTGAGCAGCTTTTATCTATTCGATCAATAGATGTGTTATCTAGGATTCTCTCCTTTCCTACAACAACCTTATGTAAAACAGTCTGTAGATCCAAACAAGCCTATCAATTTAGCCTAACATGGAGTCTTGGAGTCTTGACCAAGTCAAAACAGCCAGTGCCAGAGCCCTGATCCTTTCTGGTGTGCAGGTCATTGCCACAGTATACAATAAAGAGCTTTCACAATGGTGCTCTCTGGAATTATAAGAAGGATTAAAGCAGTTATGGGCAATAGGGAAAATGATCCTTCAGCTTTCAGTTGATGTGATGTACTCATAGGTGAAAAGATGAGTAAAGCTCAAAAACATGTTTCAACTTGACAGTGACACTCTTAAAAAACGTTTAAGTTGGAATTCATAAAAATAATCAACTCGTGATAAAAGTCTTGCTTACAGGGTATCATCAAGAAATGTATCAGCTACATTTAAAAGGCTTTAGAATAGTTCCACTGGTGACACTATGTTTACAGGTCAGATGGGCTGCTGCTATTCTAATTTTTTTTGCTGCTACACCAATAAAAACCTCAGTAAAACAGGTCTCCTGGTGCAAAGTAGGAAAAGCAGTTACAAAACTACTTCTGTTACGCAAGATTTAGTGTTTGGGTCCTTCTTATGTAAGAAAATGAAACAGAGCAAGTAATACTCAAAACTTTGCAGCTCACATTTCAGCTATAATCTTCAAAATGCTTTATGAAGCTTTTTTATCTCACAAATGTCAATTATCTTCCCAAATACTAAAGCATTTTCTCAAAATCAGATGAAACTGTAATCTACCTCACAGTAGAAATAAATGCAGCGACGAATATGGGACAGTTAAAGTGCATCGAAACCAACCGTGGTCCATCTAGCAAAAGCATCCAAAGGATCTCAGGGAAAGTGAAGCATGACTGTTCACAGAAAACACCAAACCAAATCAAACCAAAACAAACCCCCAAGAAACACCAAACAAAACAAAAAAGCAAAAGCAAAACCAACCAAACAAAAAAACAACCAACCAAAAAACCAACCAACCAACCAAAAAAACCCCAAACTCAAACCAATTAAAAAACCCCCATGAACAAGTATGGCACCTCACTACAGTCAGATATCTAAGTAGACAGTTTATATCCCAGTAAATTATTGCCCTCCAGCTTATTCTTCTCTCTTTGAATACTTATGCTCATAAACCAAGCCTGTGTATAAATAATGCTGCTTATATACTTACATGCTGTTTTACACAAGTAGAACAAGTATCTGTTTGTGTCTTCTTATAACTACAGAGCTCTTACATATTACATTCTTACAGCATTAATAGACTGAAACTCTTAAGATGCACGTGGTTTGTGTTTCACCTTTATATTTTATCAGGAGAAATTAAATTGATTTGAAAGAAAACACTGGGGGAAAAAATAACAAAGTAGCTGCCATGATATACCTAATGATTAATTATTTTGCAAACCTTCATCGTATCAACTTCCAGTTCTCTCTGACCTAGTGGTCACTCTGGGTCAGAGCAATGGTCCACGCAGACCAGCACCTTCTTTTCAGTATTGGCAAAAGAAAATAAATCACATGAGAAGACTATGAGACAAAAACAGGCATTTCCTAAAACATATTCCCAACCTCCAAAAAATGAAGCTCAGCAAGCTCCTGAGACACCTGTGTTGTCTTATCATTATGCCTTTTAAAGATTCTTTTTATTTATGAAATGCCCTGTCTTGGGATAAGTACAGGTGGAATAATTACTAAGTAGGGAAAAAAATCCCATACCAACAACAGATCCACAAAACCCACCAACAAAACCCAACCAATCACCTCCCCCCTGCCCATTTTTTATACCTTTAATAGTTAATCAAATAATAGTTGTCTAATTAAATCTGTTCAAATGACTATTCAGAGCAGATTTAACTTTCTGTCACATCACAGGGCTACAAAAGTCTTGATTTAGTAATCAATAAGCTGCAATAGCCACAGCTAAAGATATCTTTGTAAGACAGTATGTCTGAGTTAAAAATACAGCAGAACTTGGGAATATGTCAAAAGGCATACAATTAATGGTTACAAAAATTTCCACAAGTACTCTGAGAGGATTTGAGGGCTTTTTCCTCCTGTTTCAGTACTATCAAGAGATTAGTTATGTGACTTACATCTTGTCAAACCTAAAACCTTTAAATAGACTTTTGAAATCAAAATATTTGACTATGTACTCCATCAAAATATGAGAGAACATTCTACTTACTTCACATTCCTTAAAAAGTAATATAATAGACCAATATGAACAACTCACTTCAGTAATTTTTTAATTGATACGTCTCTCTGCTGCCAACAAAATGCAAAACTAAAACTGACGACTTTTTGATTCTGCTTTCACCACCACCTTGTTTTTCCTTGTTAATTTTCTTGATACCCATCATGTTAATGTAAAAGTGACATTATAAACAAAATTATTTTGGATAAATTACCCAATAAAAACTAGTAGAAACTAGCAGAAAGAGAGCTAGTAAAAGAAATTCTGAGCTTTATAATTAGTCTAGATGAAATGTTTACATTATAAGAAAGGTAAAAAAACTTTGAACAATATAAATCAGCATGTGATTTCATTGATTTTTTAAAATAATTTTTACCCCAGATATACTGGATTTACATAAAGAACTATGAGCTTCTTTCCAAACCTTATTCAGAGCAAATGTGAACTATTGTGAAAGTTGCATCCTGTTCAGCCCTGCCCTTGCATTAAGTGAAACAACCAAGCAGCCACAGGATGAAACCATTGAGCCTGTTAATGTAATATAAAATTAAATTTCAAAGGTGGAGGAAAAAGAAATGACGAACTGATTTATTCAACCATTACAGTACTTTTCCACTAAGGCCTGAAATGACAAAAACTGTTGCTTTGAGGGAGAATCTGCAAAAGTCAAATGATGAAATTCAGAACTAAAGAGGACTTAATAACTTTTTATGACATCATTGATTTTTTGTTAAATATATTGAAGTTATTGAAATTAGCCAATAAAATTGAGAAAAGGAGATTACAGTTGCAACTTTTAATATTCAAAAGGAGATACCTGAACTCAAGAACTGATTTCATTCCAGCATACATCTTTAGAGAATGTTGAGTTTCCTAATACTTTCCTAGTAATGAAAAGGTGGTCATCATTGCTCTTATTCTCCTTCCTAAGAGAATTTTCCTATGAGATCATTCAGTATATCAATCAACCTGTGAAAATATTTTGTTGCAGTTGATTAAGAAATTTGACATTTATTCCTACACACAGAAGAAAAATAATACAGTAAAGCAGGCTGATGTTCAGACTTGCTTGATGTCACCCTTGTGATATTGAAAGAGCAGTTTTTTCACATTTTTATGGTCTGCCTCAAGCAACATTTCAGTTATATCTTTTGATACTATATCCTTAATTTTTTTCAGAGTGGAAATATCTCATCAGCCTTTCCAAAATGCAAGAGATGAAAAATTCCTTTGGAATAAAAATAACTATGTTAGGATATTTCTTCTCCCATGCAGAATTGTATCTGAAGAGCCTCACTCTGAGTCTTAACACAGTTTTACTGCCAGGTTTGCAAATAAGACCTCTCCACAAAGATTTCAATCTTTAAATCTCAAAACAGCTAAGATATCAACATATCAAAATGAATGTAATTTAGATGAGTTAATCTGTATGAGCTTATAGAGGACCCTAAAATATTTCATAAAAATACTATAATTTTTCCATGCTCCCAATTCTTGGAAAATACCTTGTAAGAGGACCTCCTGATAAAAATGAGACAAAACCTGTTATTCTTTTGCAGTGAACACAGCTAACTCATGTTACTTTGGACTCTGATGATTCTTGTGAAAAATTAAAATGTTTTGCCATGTTCCAAAGCCATCTTCACAAAACCAAAAAGACCATATCTCAATTTGAAGACCAAATAAGTAAGAATCAAAACATCAGGGGTTTGGCTACCTGCCTTCCAGGGTAGCAATTGGTAGTTAAGTACAGCAGACAGTCTTGGAAAGGACTGGACGCTACTGAACACATGGTGCCACCACCATTGACTTTCCACATGGAATGCCTGGAAATCTCCCTTTCTGGATCACTTTGTTCAGGCAAATTTTACTGTCTATAAAAGAACTGCACGCAGTACATAAACAACTAAAAGCGCAAATCAATTATTTACTGGCTAATATATATAATAGATAATCCAGCTTTACAAGCTACCTTTATATGATTTAATTTGTCACCACCCTTTCTCAGACATCTGTTGAAACTTCACTCGCCATGCAAACACCAAGTCTGGCAGGAAACCTTCAGCCTGGAATACTTGATGCTCCTGAGTCATCATCTTTCCTCTTGAATCCTTCAACTGTTTCTGTAATTTATCCATCTCACATTTTACCTTTAGTATCTCATGATTTTACAGAATCTGAACGCTCCTTCTCACAACCTGGTTTTCATGAAAGTCTGAGCCAATGTGACAGAGCTCTACTGTATTAAAATATGCCTTCAACCACAGAAAGTTACAGGAATATGCTGCAGAAGTCAACATCATTCCGAGAGGATTAACAAATGCATAAAACTGCTATCCTTCCATCTAATTAGTCCATTAAGTTTTCAGCTAAGAATTGGCTTTTTCTTGTATAATGGTTCATAATAGCCAGATCTTGAAAAAGTAAACTTTGTTTTCCCTAATAAGCCAGTGACTACCATTATTGATCTTGCAAATAATGTATATCTTTATTTCTTTATTTCTGTATGTTTATTGAAAATGCCACCCAAAATAGAAACCTCCATGTGTGGCTGACAACAATATTTACTTTCTTCTCTTCATACCATAGTTTATACCTATTTTAACACAGTTTCTGAAATACATATTTTCTCTTTAGTAGACAAGTCATCCTTCCAGAGAGTTGCTTACTGTCCCTCCTTCTACATTTTGCTTAATTTCTCATCTGTCATATTATTTACCTTCTCTTTTCATGATACACTTGCACTTGATACACAGCTACAGAGCAAGAAATGTCAGTTTCACATTCAGGTTTTTTCCTTATATTTTCATTTCAAAATTGTTATTTCATCTGCTTTAAATATAATAGTGCTTTGCAAAGACTCCCTTTCTTGGGCAATTATTCTAGAGGTTACAGCAATACCATCATTGTGCACTTCCACCAAGCCATTTGCATTCTTTCTTTTTTTCTTAAAGGTAGATCCATCGTTTCTGGCAATTAAATTCAGGTCATAAAATGTATATTCAAAGCTGTATAGAACCATCTATACATTTTTCAGCATAACAATAATTAGTTTATGTCTTTACAGCACTTAGAAGTTGCAAATTGCTGTGTAAGTGCTCAGTATTCTTATCATGGCTTCAGCAGGACTCAGGGCAATTAATATAAAACTGCTGGTCATCCAAATACAATTACTTGCTGTGAGCAGGTGGTTTAAATACAATGCACAGGTAATGACTGACCTTTACAATACAATGGTACAGTCACCACCAGAGAGCACAGTACATTAGCCAAACACAGGTAGCTTTACTGAGGGATGCAAAAGTGTTCATGGTTTCTACATCACCTCTTGTCATTTGAGTTAGGAGGGCTTTCCCTCTGCTAATAACCATACTGTAAATCTCCTTCCTAATTGCCCTGTACACTAATAACCTTTACTGCTATAAAAGTTCCAATATGAAACTTACATAGGAGATTTGCTGAACTGATATACATTTTACTGACCAGTATCTCTCACACACATTTCCTTGCATTAGTACTTAGCTTCTTCGCAGTGATGCTAGAGATAAAGAAAACAAACAAGAGAGGAGTTTGCAAAATTACTCAACAAAGGAGTGGTCTATTGGCCTGAGTTTTTAAAGTATATATTTAGATGCAGTGATTAGTTTAGTCCCCTTTGTTACCAGATGGCAAAAGCCATGTTTGAATTTTATCAATATCTTACAGCCGGGCAAGTAGAATTCTTGAAAGACCAATGTAAAACACTGTGCTTACATATCCTATACCTATAAATGGATGTCATATATGACATGAAATGTGTCACAACTCTACAATATCTTTACTTATATTTAAAAAGGAAGATAACCTGAAAGAAAGTCAAGGAACACTCCTGCACACGATTTTCAGTTTCACTACACACTGACACCTGCATTCAACCATATCCACAGTAAAGAAGGATGCCATTTATCTTTTATAATAATATGGAGTTCTCTGTCAGAGTAGGGTCACTGAAATGAGTAATAATCCCACCACTGTCTAAGGTACAACCAGCAGGGTCCAGGTCAACAGGCAAGCAGACAATAATTTGCCCAACAATGCTGAATTTCATCTGCCCACAGCCTCTATCTACTGATTATACAATCAATACACCTCAGATGAGAAGAGCTAACAACTGACCGGGGCAGATCAATGCTAGCAAATAAGCGCTTCATGACAAAAAGTTTGATAATTACCATTCTGAAGCCGTGCAAATGTTGTTTCTATTGTAACGACATTCATGATGATACTGCTATGATTGCACTGTTATTATAGGTTTAATGTTAGGCAATCAAGCTGCAGTGGTCTAGGTATCAACAAACAGCATCAAAAGAAAACATCAAATTGTCCCTATTCTTCTGACATTGTAGTTGCAACATTTTTCTATGTTAGTGGCCACAAATGAACAATAATAAGTGACAATTCAGTGAAAAACACTATTTTCACGGCTTACAAAAGTCACACAATATAGATTGATACAAGTATGATTATTTCTAGACCCAGAAGTGAAGGCACACCCTCTTAAACCAGAAGATTAAAATGAATTCAGCATTGTGCTCTTTGTTTCACGTGCATCAGTTCAGAGCTTTTAATCTGCACTTCAACTAGTCATAACCCAAAAGTATACACAGCTTTGTTCAATTTATTATCACTTTTCATACTGCACATTTCATTTTCTTTTCATTCCTGAAGTGCTGGCTCATTCTCCATATATTAACTTTTAGAGAAGTAGTCCTGACTGACTGTCAATGGCTATATTGACTCCAGTTAGCCTCTCGCACTCTCAGCACAGAAAAACACTACTGGGACACAATATTGAAATGTGAAGAAAATCGAGACTTCATAAAGCAAGATCCTGTAGAGCCGTGGCAGCCTCAACTCTGAAGCTACATAACATAAATACTATGTTTAATATTTCATGTTTTGGACCTCAGGAGGACATCTCAGTAGCAAAACATGTTCTCCCAATGGTCACTTTAAAGGTAGAAGCACACTCAGCTGTATAGCACTTCAAAAACATTTCAGTCACGGCAAATCATAACTGTGATATCTGCAAAGATATCTCTTATGTTGGCATTTCATGAATTAAAGTTTTAATCAGGTCTTTCACAGACAAAATGCATCTGCCTCCAAAAGTCTGCATGTTACCTGTCTAAAACTTAAAACAATGATTGGCCAGATTTGCCACGACCTAAGGGAAATCACCTGTCTATCCAAGGAGCTAGAGATACCAAACAATAAGGACAAACCCAGACCTCTCACAGTCAGCAGTACATGTGTGATTTGAACTAGCTTGAACTAAGATTTCCCTTTCAGCATTTCTTCCTCAAAACAACTTCTACCTCACAAGAGATTCAAAGAATTTGATGTATATTAAAATCCTTTCCCTCTCAGATGGGCTCATTTTTATTCAAGGACAATTTTGCTGACTGACAGGTAAGCATTTGGTACTGAAATTGGACCTGTACAAGAGCTTTGCATTTCATTTGCTCCATTACACCAGTGCATGGATTACTGGGCTTTTACTTTGGCATCTTTCCATTATTTTCAGATATCTGACATGAACAAAATGACTCATCTGACAATCTGTGTAACAAATTTGTTCCAAAAAGAATAGAACATTATTATACTATTTTGTACATGTGTGTACCACAACCTTCCACAGTAATCTGGCCAGAAATTCTAAGTGTATAAATAGTAGCTGATATTGTTAGGGAAAAAAAAAAAAAACAAAAAAACAAAGATAGGAGTGACAGCACAGAAATATCACACTGAAGAAATGAGAATTAGTTGTAACACTACAGCTTTCAGTGTCATTTCAATTTCTGAATCACTTCAGGCATAATATCAAATTTAATTTTCTTTGTGTTGGGAAAAAAATGCATAAAATTTGACAGAAGACTTCTAGTCTGTCTGATATAACATAGCTATTGACAAACAAGTATTGTCCAAATTCTGGCACCAAAGAGTTAATAGTCATCATAGTTGACTCTTTTTGTTAGTTTATTAATGTTCCTACCTCAGCTACAGATCTACTTTTAGCTATCATTCTCTCAATTTGATTTGAGGAATGAAAAAGTTTGTTTGGCCTACTACTCATGTAAACAGGGATGAGTACAATTCTCCATATCCTCTGATCTTCCATCATAGAATGGAATTCCAAACACCATAGTTAGCTGACTTTCTCAAGAGCTTTTTAACCATTTTATGGTAGCTCTTGTCATCATAGCACCTGCCTTGCATCTGGAAATGCAGATAGAAAAGTCCTTCCTGAGCACTGCAATTTGCCCAATGCCTGTACAGTATCACCATGGCAGAAATGAAAACTCAGTTGTTTAGTGAGATGTGCAGCAGTCCTTCATCCTGAGTTTAGGATACAAGGTCTGCCTCTAATCATGCCAATTAACACTACAACAATTCTTCCAGTAGAACCACTGGATGGACTATCATATAAATCCATTCAGGGATGTGACAACAAGGGAGCAAAGGGTGAAAGCTGACAAGAAAAGCGATCTTCTACATTTTTCCCCTTTAAAAAGACAATTTTTGGAATGAATGATATATTCCTTTTTATAATTATTCTTACAATATAGGTGAAAACTATTTTTTAGAGATACATTGGATTGTTTCATTTTTTCTCTTTACAACACCAATCCATAGCGTTTGAAACAAATTCCATGATATGTGCAGAATATTCTGGTGCAGTTTCCCAGAATTTCCATTGCATACTTGTGACACAAATACAAATTCTCAAATTCTGTAAAGTTCCATTACTGACATACTAAATTTAAGATTAAGCCTTAAATTTTATGTGGAAATATCTTTATTCAGACTTTCTGAAAATTAAAATTACAACAATTCTGAAGTATCATCAACCCCCAAAATTATGTTATTTCAGTCCCACTTAATTTTAAAAACTTTCTTTCAAGAAAACATAATTTACATAGTTGGACTGATTGGTGACCTAGGATACAGCAGTAGGAAACAATGGAAACAATAAGGGAGGAGTGAGTGCCTAATCCTTGGAGTAAATGCAATTGCATAGTTCATACAGTTGCAGGCCTACAATGTGATCTGTTTTAGAGGTTACAGTGACTTACAGCACACAAATGCTTGAAACTGTACTAGATGATCCCTAGTCAGAAGTCTCATTTATGTAGGAAGTGTTTAAACATCAGGTGTTTAGTTAGGCCACCAGAAATGAACCAAAGGGAATTCCTTCAGACAGATAAAGTTTATAAAACAGCCAAAGTGAGTTCTCAGCCATGGATGTTTGCCCCTAAATGCTGACCTAGATTTACAAGGACTGAGGCTTTCTCATGGGTGTGGGGAATGACTGACTGATTTGGTAATGCCTTTTCCACAGAAGTCAGGTCAAGGTGTAGATTACGATATAAAAATACATTAAAAAATAATCGCAAAATTCAACAGATCTGTGCACATTTGTTCACTAGGAACAAGACACCAAGTGATCTTCAAGTAGTGCAAGGAAGAGTGAGACAAAAATCAGGAAAGCATTTCTAGTCATGAAGATGGGGAAGGACTGGAACAGTAACACAATATTTTAGCTGGAGAATCTCCATCAGTACAGAACTTTCAGAACAGGCCAGAAAGATATCAGGAATAGTTTGCACAGATTTAAATCTCCTTTGGTTCATCTTAACAGAATGTCTTCAGACCCTTTCAGCACTGTTTTCTATGATCTGTGATTTTTTTGGTCAGCACTCACAATGTGAATCAAGATAGTAAAATTCTCCATTGCTAAAACAAACAATACAGACCTACAGGATAAACTTAAAAAGCCAAAAGGCAATAGTCTCAGTGACTCTATAAATGAGCGAGTAGACAAACTCAAAAAACAATTCTGCATGTAAAGATTAAAAAAAAAATAGTTTCAGCAGGCCTAGTTAATGTATTAATAGCCACTGGATTTCTTGCTAAATGACTATGATTACTAGAACACTTTCAAATGAACTTCCTAGTTGCATTAACAGTTTATACCTGATGGGACAAGCTTTTGACAATGCCACTCTCCATTAACCAGATAAATTAATATTACCTTGTAAACCTTCTTTTGTCAGTAGTGAATGAAAAGAGACTTTCAACAAGATTATTGAAGATTGCTAAGTTAAATCACTTATAATAAGATTTTCAGAAGCAGCTCAAGGTTATAAATATCACTACTTCTTCAAGCTCTCTTAAAAATTCCAGTTCTAGTTACTAGGCTTGTGAATGTATTCATTCCTGTAAATAACAACAATGTAACAAATACTTGCATACTATACTGATCTGGTATCAGGTTTAAACAGCAAGTATCAAAATGGACAGTGGAACATTGGTGATAACCACAAATTAGTCCAAATAATTCCAGAAATGAAGTGGAAAGAAAATAGTTTTTCCTTTATTTCTAGGCACAGTCAGAATTAATTTCCTTGTTTGTATTTTCTCCTTTCATACAACAAACTGTATAAGATATATATAATAAACCAAACCATCCTGGTTGACTGTCATGCACGAATTGGATGACATCAAATAGTCCAAATAGAAGAAAAGTTGCGATGAAAACCGCAAGAACCAAGGGAAATGCATGAAGTCCATAAATCAACCAGTAGTGAATTTCCTCCAGCCAATGAGACAGCTATTTTTAGCCAGAGTTGTAGAAATGTCCTTTTCCATTCCCATGTACAGATGGGAGAAATTATGCCTTTTGTATAATTTCCATTTAGTTATGATGATGTTGAGACTTCAAATCGATACTACTTTGTTTACAAAAATCAAATCACTCTTAAACCCTAACTTACCTTGGAGGCAGCTTATTCTCAGTTTTTTTGTATTAACCAACTCATGAAGAAAGGGCTGAAATTATGCTCTATGTATCCTGCAAGAAATTTTTTGTTTGTTTAGAAAAAATAAAAGAGTAAAGTAGAAACATCTTTCAAAAAACAAAAGAAAGGAAAATCTCTATGGGAAAAGAAAAATTAATTAAGTGCTAAAACTATGATTTTAATAAGCCTAACCATAAGCATTTCTATCTGAACACAGGGCGTATTTTGATCACTTCCCTGCAGATCACTTCCTTGCAGATAAAGCCACCTTTCTTTGCACTTTCTTCTACTTTCAAAAGCCTTGTTAATGAAGACACCTTTAAAAGTAAATCAAGTGGCAGTTTTACATCATTATGCAAATCCACCTTTCTACTCATTCAGATATTATCTCTTAAGACCTTTACATATGTAAAAGAGACTAATGATTTTAAATCTTAAAACTAGTCTTCAGGAAAGGACAATATGGTCATTCCAATGCAACCAAGTAACAAAAGGAAGATGCAACTAAAGCTTTAACCTTTTTATTCTGTTCTTAAATCTGGAGTCACATGGGCCCTTGCTAGCTCTAGATTTCTAGAGGCTGATAGTGTAATTGCTTCCCTAATAAAGGAACTCACAGATAGTCTGAAGGCATGCAAAATCTTCTCATCCCTTCTCACTTCCCATGCCAAACACAACCTGACCATGGTATTATGTTCTATTCATTTTGGCAGAATTCATTTGGTTCCTTTCTGTGAACAACTGTGAGGAATGTTGTCATCCAGACATCAGTAGGAGTATTGAGGCAAAAGCTATTTATGGTCATATGTTCTTACTGGCACAGGCTCTTTGTTTATTAGTTTATTTTGATTTGATCTGTTTTAATGAGCTCTCCCAACTAGTGATTCATTAGCTTTTTCATGGACTCATTCACATATATATATGAAATAGATTTTTAAAAATTTATATATTCTGCTTTTGATAGGAAAAACTCCCAGACTAAATTCCAAAAGGACAGAAGACACTATAATATGACCTTGAATGAGCAAACAAGATTTCTAATTTTCATTAAAATACTTTTGTCTCTTTAAAGAATTTCAGTCCAAATGATCTAACTTTGTGTGACCTATATTGGGTAAAAGGTTAACTGATAGGATAATTTTTTTTAGGACAACATAAAATAAAAAATGTATTAAATTTTTTCAAAGCCAGATGCAATGAAATGGAAATAAGAAAACATTCCATTTCAACATATTAGTGCTTTACTACCATACATCTATGTCCACTTTTTTCTCATGAATATTTCCAGTATTACATGACAAGGATATAAATCCTTTTAATGTATTTTTGAAAAAAAATAATTGAAACTATACTTATAAAAGGCTTATTGTTATCAAAGAAAAGAGAATGTCCTCCTGCTTTCTCATAAATTATCAGCCCAGATTTATTCATCTGTAACTTTCCTATAACAAGTCTTACCATGATTGTAATTTAATTCTCTATTTGGCACACAAATTTTATTTATTTAAAAGGATTATTCATTAATCAAGTATTTATCAGTCAGGGACTTCTAGAATTCTAAGAGACTGGTGTAGAGTTCATTTGTTCAGTTTTAACAGGATTATTTTTATATCAGGTATTTTTTTAAGTGGGCTTCATTATGCTGGGGAAGCAAACATTACTTATAAGGCTGATACTTGCTTCTAAATACAAATACCAAATACTTGATATGGGAGTAATCCAGTTTAAAAAAATAACCATGAAGCATCTCCGTGGTCTTGATTTTACAGCACAATCCATCAGAATTAATACTTTATAAAGGATTAATCCCGAACAAAGTAAAATCCCCAGATAAACAGTGACCTATAATAAAAAAACTTTTCATTACACAGAGAAACTCAGAGAGCAAAGACAAAAATTATCAATTACTTGGTAGCCTGGTATAGTTATGAACTAGGACATCTCCTTAATTTGTCTATTTATTTAAATTTAGCTGGTTTTTAAACTTCTTTTGCTTCCTTTCTTTTAATAGCAATTCCCTGCTAGCAACATATGTGAGTTTGCAGAATGCAAGCTGACTGATATTTGCATATTACGTAGATAACAACTGAAACTGTAACAGTCACTGTCATCTTTATAGTGGCACATGAAAACAGAACAGCCAAACTTCTAACAGAAATTATGGAAAAAAACCAATTATGGTAATTCTAAATTTTAGATTTATTCTTAGCAAACTCTCTAGGCAGTTACTCAAGACCTTTTATGGCTATTCTGGAGTACTGTTCTGGACTTCTCAGTATGAGAACGATAAGGCCATACTGGAGAAAGTCCAGCAAAAGGCCACTAAGACTGGAGCACCTCTCCTATGAGGAAAAACTGAGAGAGGTTTTTCCTCTGTTTAGCCTGGAGAAGAAAAGGCTTGAAGGAGTCGAATCTCATCAATCTTTACAAATATCTGAAATGAGAGTGCAAGCAGACGGAACCAGGCTCTTTTCAGTGGTGCCCAGTAACAGAAGGCAGTGTGTGCAAATTGAACATCAGGAAACACTTTCACTGTGAGAGAGGTCAAGCAATGGTAAAGGTTGCAGGGAGGTTGTGGAGTCCTTATCCTTGGCCATATTCAAAAGCCATCTGGTAATGGTCCTTTGGCAGCTGGCTCTAGGTCGCCCAGGCAGGTGAATGACTGTCTGAGAGGTCTGGCTCAAAGAGTGAGAATAAATGGAGTTACACCAGGCTGGCAGTCGGTCATCAGTGGGAATTCCCAGGCCCAATTTTAGGGCCAGTGCTCTTTAATGATTTTATAAATGAACTGGAGGCAGGAACAAAATGTACATTAATTAAGTTTCCCAACAATACTCAGTTAGGAAGAGCTGTGGGCCCCTTTGAGGGTAGAAACGCCTTACAGAGAGATCTGGATAGAGTAGGGAGCTGGGAAGTCACCAACTGTATGAAATTTAACAAAAGCAAGTGCTAGATTCTCCACCTGGACAGGGTAATCCTGGTTACACATACAGACTGGGAGAGGCTGGAGAGCAGCCCTGCAGAAAGCAGAGGTTTGCATTGATGTTCTATCCTTATGGGTCCCTTCCATTCTGTGATGAGCAGGGCGTTGGATCAGATGACATCCATAGGCTCCTTCCAACCTCAACCATGCTGTGTCTCTGATTCTACCACAACACCCAATTAATCTAATCCATGCTACTTAAGTATGCAATTGAGTAAAAAAGAGAATATTTTAACGGATTCCACACATTTACTTCCACTCAAGAAGGACCATATCTTCTCCCACAGGAAAATTATTATGTGGCACTTAGATATCCTGTTTTGTAGGTAAGAGTCCCATTTCCTTTCATTTTTAAATGTTTTTAATATACATCTATAAATTCATATTAAAAACATATACACAGCCTTCCCTATAGAAAAACTCATGGTTTCATGTAAAACGATGAAGTGAGCAACTCACTGGGTGCTTTTCAGACACACAGAGAAGCAGGATAGAGTGAGAGTGTCATCCTGTCAAACATTACTGCCTTCATACACCTTTCTGTTGGACACAGAGAACTACAGCTATTTACAACCACATACAGAGTCAGTGTAAAGGTACCAACTTCTCCATCAAGCTCAGCAGAAAAGAGATTCCTTTATCTGTGCTGGTCCTTGGAAAAGGCTCAGTTCCAAGAGTAGAACAAAGAAAAAGGCAAAACTAAGGCTGGCTATAATGATAGAATGGAGAAAGCAGGAAGATATAGGAGGCAAAAATTTGGAACAGTGGAACACAAAAATGTTTTTAGTGACATCTATGTCTCAAGGGACCTTTCTCCTTCGTTTGTTGTACCCCCTAAGCCTCAATGAAAACCGAACCAAACAAAACAAAACCCCACAACAAAAACCAAAACAATTTCCTAATCTACCTCTGTAGAGCAACAAGTATTACAGACCCTGAATACTTGAAAACTCCATGTGAATGCAAATGCAAACCTGTTTTCTTGGATGAAAATCTAGTAATGGAATTTAGGAAACAACAAGGAAGCAGGGAAAAAACAAATGTAGATAATAGACTTTTTCAAATTGAAAGCAGAGATCATAGAATTCATTTGAGTGGAACAGATATATTATTAATGTATATTATTAACATATATTAAAATATGCTCAATTTATATTAAATATGATTTCATAATTTTTGGTTCATTTTACATTGTTTAAAATAGTTACTAAAACAATTAATTCTAGCAATTTTATACACAATATTTTAATATTTCTAAAAGCAATTCTGAGAAAGGTATATTGGATAATACCATTCATTAAACTCAGCAAGAAAAATATAATAGGTCCCTCAGAAAACTACTTTTTTAACGGGATTCATAGTTACAAAAAAAAAAAAATCACTGAACTTCATGCAAAACCACGTTAGACAAAGTACCTTGCTGCCATTTCTGAAACCAAGGTGATCTATGTCTCTCACACCCAAAAAATTTAGAAGAAATTTCTTTGACCAATGCTCTTTAGAAGAAATATGCATTAGTCAGAGCAGCTATTTTCAGTTTGGGATCAATCACATACAACCTGTTTTAATACAGACAGCTGTCACCATTCATGAAAGTTAGTATTTTCTAGAAAATGCCATATTGCTGTATTCATGTTCATCTTTATACATACATACACAACAACACTTGTTTGCTAGGAAACTTGTAATTTTTCAGATATCAAATGGAATTACAACACACACAAAAATAAATCGTTCATTAACATAGCCAAATAAGTGGAAATGGTTGGATACTTTAAGAGAGGAGTGAGAAATGGAGACTTCAAATCAATTGGCTGATTGATTAGGAAGATTCCTAATCAGTAGCCTGCACTGGAATTGAACCTTAGTCACCTGACAAATTTAAGATTAATGCAATTCATAAATAAGGAATCCAGAGAGAGAGCAGACCTTGCTCCTTGAACTGACACATATGAACTCCCTGAAGGAATCATTATAGAAGTTTTCCATGCACTGGTCTCTGTAGATTTGTCATGAGAAGGGACATGATAGTAGTAAATACTTATCTGTGAAGGCTGATTAATGTACGACACAGCCACTATCATCCATGAGTTACTTCATGGATGCAGTATATTCACTACTGCATCTCGATGTCCCATGTTTTCAAAAATGGCTTCCCAAGATACAACATAAAGCTTCCACTATTCCTGATAAAACTGTGGGTATCATGGATGCTCAGACATTTCAGCTGTTCAGGTATTCAAATTTCATTATTGTGTATCAAAAATGTGATTAACACATGAAAGTTCAGTACGGCGATCCTGTCACAGAATAAGAAAAAATTTGCAGAACAGATGGTATTTTCATCATTATGCTAGTTCCTTATTTAAATATTGTTTGGCATCTATATCCCATTGAAACTGGCATAGTACATCGTGAGGGAGGCATGCTGCCATCTCAACATATGGGTACAAATGTTGGTTGGTAAGAGAGGGTAAACAAATCCTATGGGCTTCCTGAGGGCAGGATTCCTAAAAGAAATGCTACAATTACTCTTCTTTGATCATTCATATTATGGTGACAGCAATGAGACTTTTTTTTTTCAGAAACTGAATAAACAGCCTTTAATAAAGATAATGAAATTTGGAGGTTTGGATTTACATGAAAATGAAGCTTGAACTTCACTAACTGAAAAACATCACAAAAAAGATTAAAGTAGCTGGAGCTGTACAAATTTTTTTGCTCTCTTTCTCTTAAAAAGTATTAAAATTAGTCCTATTTTGATTTCAATTCTACTGTAAATTAAAAGCAAGATCAAAAGAAATGTAGATTAGTACTGACTCCCAAAATGATAATGAAATTTCAGCAAGTTAAGGAAATCAAGTGAAATGAACCACTTTAATTCGTCATACCTTCAAGAGATGCCTATACAGATGCTGTTGACCAGTGTGGACTAGAATAAAATCTGAAGCATAAAATACAGGGAACAGTTGCAGTTTATGAAGATAGATACCAATTCTACCATGGTGAATTTACAGGCCTGGGGAAAAAATGAATTCTAAGTACTCTTCATAAAATTCATTCTTTAATGACTGCAAGAAGACACAACTTCAAAGGAGCAAATCTTAAGCAAAATTACTGGTTGTATTGTAAACTTCCAAATGATTAAAATATTTGAGGTTATTTAAGGTTTTGGTATACATGTTGCTAAATTCTAAAAGTTTACAGACAGTGGCCTGAATGCCAGCTTAGAAATATTTCCTAGTAAAAGGGGAAGAAATTAATAACGTTTTGTAATGTTAGAGTTTTCAGAAATTCAAATATTGTCAAAATAATGTGTGCAAGAACAGTGGGTGAACCTGCTAATGAAATACTAGGGTTATTCATAAAGCTGATCCAAGCTATTTTTTCCTGTGCCAGTATTAAAGTTAGATGCAGGTTTCCTACAACTTTAAGCCGTGTATAAAAGGCATATAAAAGTCGTATTCACTCATTTTTATATAATTCATTACATCATATCTAATCCTTTCAGAATAACTTTCTTCCTGAACAATTTATAACCCTGATGTACTGTCAGGTGCATGGAGATGATGAAGCAATATGGTTTTTCTACCTCTAATTTCTCATACGTCTATTAGCAGTTCTATTTCATGTTATAACTGCAGAGTGGCATTCAGGGAGGCATTCTGTATAGCAATGCATCATCTCAATCCAGAAGGAAAAATGAAGGAAAAAAAAAAAGACTAAGGTTCAACCCATCTTGTCATTCATCCATGCAGCAAGATGTAGCTGTGAAATACAATTCCAATCATGTATTTGTAACTTAAAAAAAAAATAATCACGCAATACTCTGAACAAAGGCAAGGCACATCTTGAAGTTAATGGGTAATGCTGTACACAATACAGACCTTTCTAGAGGGTTAGATTTCTGGATGTATTTTTAAAGAAATCGGTTATCTGTGATTTAGCCTCATGTCACAGTCATTCCAGTTGCTAGAGAAAGCTTTAAATAAGGATTTCATGTACTACCTACCCATCTAACCTTGCAGGTCATTCAGTCAACTCCGTGTCAGGTGTCAAGTGCTGCATTGGTCAATTACAGGCACTCGAATATTGTGTCTGCCACTTGCTGAAGATGTCAAAATTCTCAGAGACTTCAGAATGTCACAAAGTTCACAATTTCAGCATATATCTAATGTTTCTTTTGCATGAAAATTATCACACACAAAGACACCCTTTCTTTACAATAATTTCTTAAATGGCACATGGGGTTTAGCTGCCCTGGGAATAGATGTTGCCTCATGCTAAACTAACAAGAAAAGAATACTTTGGTTATGTTTTGAAGGAAGGTGCTCCAAATAGGGATGAGATGAAATCGTAAAACCTTTACAGATGAAGTAAGGATGAAGCAGGACCAGTATATTGTTGAAAATACATGTTTCATTTTAATTTTTGTAATTTTTACCTCCTTGTTTGTGTTAGAGGATTTTAACACTTGACCCCACTTCCCTTTCCCAGAATGCTCCATCTCATCTCTCTATTTCATATCTAAGATCAGTGAACAACTTAGGCAAAATTACTGCCTGGAACTGACATTTTCCAAACCGCAGATTACATATTGACCATAATGAAGTGATTCACACTAGTTTCCACCAACCTTCCTGCCAAAACTTAGACCCAATGCTCTCTTCTCAATCATTTTAACTTACCAGTCACAATCAACACTACAATTCCTTAAGAATCTTTCTCCCTGTCAGTGTTTGTGAGTTAGCTCTTCTAACCACTCCTTTTTTTACTATGCTCATTACTCTTTTATTGTTACAAGCATCCTCCTCAGTGTCCTCCTAACTTTTGGAGGAATTTAACAGACGTCCATCTCAGTCCTTCATTTTGCTCCTGTATGCTTAGAGCATGGACAACAACGTTCACTGACACAAACTTAATAATCATCCTTATGCAGCTATATCACACAGTTATTGGTCTACTTGCTTCCCTTTTTTTCTCAGTAGATTTCTGGATTTGTCTTGAGCTGTTGGTTACAGGTAGAACAAATGCCTGCCAGACATTTCAGTATCTTGCTATGGTTGCAATCCCATATGACCTAGACAAAGACCTGGGTCTTGCTCTCCACTCCAAACCAATCTCCCTTTCCCAGCCAGGATGGACAACACTGCCATTCTCCTGGTCTCTTGCTATTAGTAACACAATACCATCTCTGTGTTAACTTCCCAGAATTCTCAGGATCAAGCATCACCTACTCATACAGATTAAGTCTTTTAAACTTCTTTTACACCTGAGCTTTTTCCACCTAATACATTCTGAATTCCTTTCATAGAGCTTAATGTTTGACTATGTTCTCCTTCCACGAAAACTGCCACAAAAAAGACACGTCCTGCCAACATTTCTTCTTAAGCTTGATTTTTTGTTTAGCTGCATGAGCTGCATTATCCTAAATTAACACAGTCATAGTATACTTCTATTACATTATAAGTGAAAAAGTTCAAGTAAATAATTAGGTCAAAACATAAGAAACTCGTAGTGCACATTGTTCTTCTAGTACTACATTCGTAATGGTGGGAAGGGTTCACAAAGGCAATTTAATTGCAATTTCGATATATCCTCTATATGAATTTCATATGACTGATTTTCTTATAATGTTTTTAAAACTTGCATCCTTACTGAAATTGTGTATACATGTGAAAATATGGTGAAGCTATAGAACAAGCTCATAAAGCTACAGGAGTTTCAAAAGTAACTATAAAATATATTGTAAAGAATGAACCAATCAGAAGGCCAGGCTAAGGTCTATAAAGAGGTAGGCATCACTTCACAAAAAGAGTGAGGGAAAACATAAAAAATGCAAGACCTTAAATGGCTACCAACTAAAAACCAGAGGATATTATCATGCAATTTAAGAATTTATATTATCATAAATGCCAGATGAATTTTCCATGCTTAATAACTTTGCTTGCAATTCTGCTCATCCTCATTCTAGTATAACTCAATCTCAAGCATAACTAGTTTAAAAAAATACATAAATATTTGGGGTTTGACATGATATCTTCCTCCCATCTGCTCAAAATAAACTTGGAACCAAAAAATATCTATGACAACATTGTGATAATTACTAATGACACTCTTAAGGGAAAAGCTTCCTGGTTTTGCTGTTAACCAGACCAATAAAATCCTACTACTAAAAATGTACTTATAAGAAATTGGCACTATCTTGTTTTAAAGGAGAGTAATAAATAATACTATAATTGCAAAACAATGCAATATTTTATTGAATTATTGAAAGGCCTGAAATCAGAGGGCAGCACTTAGGGTTCATTTTTTTACCATGAAACCCTTGCAATATTTGCTGGCCAGAATGAGTTTTATGGCTGTATGATGCTAGACTTATAATGTCTCATTAAACCATGCCCTGATGTTTGTCTTTGATAGATCTTATAACCACGAACATTTTACTTTGGTATGATTCAGGCAAAAAAAGAAGAAAAAAACAGGAAAAAAATGTTGAGTGGCATTAGCAACAGCTCTTACTGGAAACAGGAAGCAATCTTTTATTTTGATATTTTGACAACACAGTGCAAGATTTCTGCTTCTCCTTGCAAGCAGATACACACTTGGTACATAATAGCACAATGGTGGCAGACATTAGAACATACCTGTGAGGGATTCCGCACCTACACAGGTGCAGTACAGGAAGAAAATGTTTGACATTGCTAAAGATGCTTGATCTCCTAGTGACTACTAGAATTATCCTGGAGATAAGCAAGTCCCTAGTCAGAATTTATGGGCTGTTGAATTCCTACTTTTAGAAGGAAATGTTTTATGAAAAAAATTATGAAAATTATGACAAAAATAAATTACATGCTCCAGATACTAATATTATTAATATAATAGTTAAAATATTTCCTGTGAAATAGAATTAGCAGTAAATCAGTGTGTTTTGCATGACTAACAAGAAAATTCAAAATACAATCTGATAGACACTGCATATGTGACAAGGGCATGTGTAGGAGTGCATTTCTTGATTGCATCTTTTTAAACCCATCTATATGCAAAAGAACTCAAAACTAAAAGGGAAAAAGTATAATAGACCAAAAGAAAAACCAAGACATAGCACTCTAAATTGAAGAAGGCAAACTAGTTTACATGCTCCAAAATCAGACATTTTGCCCAGAGTGGCAAAAGCAAACTTCTTAAAATTTTCAAAGTATCACTAACCTTCATCTCCATCAAACATTCATATTTAGAAATACCTGCTATGCATAAGTACCCTTGATCCACAGTATTACAAAGTTTACTGCAATGGAGACTCCTACTAACTTCAAAACCCATTAGAACAGTTTATACATTACCAAAGAATGACTACTAAAATTTAGTTTGTATCTTACAGTTTATGAACATGCACCATAATTGCTGACATTTGCCTCTAATTTACGAAAGAGAATATTGACACAGTTTTTGCTCCTATGTAATGAGTAAATATCAATTATCAAATTAAAAGAGTTGTCCGAATAGGAAACATCTCAGCATGTGATATAAGGAGACTGCCTCTAGCTTTTCTGTTGCTTAAGGGTTCAAAGAAATAACCCCAGAATCAAAACTCTGAGCTGCAACAGTTTTACCTTAGGAGAAGTAACTTTGTGCAGCAACTACAGTATTTGCATCTCTAGAAGATGAGACAGGAGGGTGATGTGTAATAGTAACTGGCAGCAGAATTACCCTGTAAATAACATTCAGCAAATTTACAGTGTTCTGTAAAGAACACTCTGCTAAATGTAGTGTAGTCATCTGAGAGAGGCTGTTTCCATCAGCTCTCAAAAAGGTAACAGGCAGAGAGCACTTTACTCAACTAGAGAAAATAAAGAAAAATTGCTACTGTTGGCTCCAAAATATTAATAGAAGCAACTTCACACTGATGTACATGTAAAAAAATTGTTTATTAGGATTAATGCCACAGTAACTAGTGAGTTACCTGGAAAAGCCTTTTCAGGCTTTTCTCCATCATAAGAAGCTGTGGTCATATAGCTGGTCAGAGTCATTGACACTCAGATTTTCCTGAAATGTATTGGTTCTGAAACTTTTTTAACCAAACTGCTATCTCCTACCCCTCCACCAGCACCCTGATCCTGATGCTTATTACCTCCAGCAGCAAATCTGCATGCAATGCTGAATGTAACACTTGGAAACATACCATGCAAAACAATATTCTATCATAGAGAAGCAGATAATTCTCCACAAGGAGAACATAGAAAATCTATCTGAATATGCAAAAGAAGCCTGTAAATGTGCTTTAACATGTCCCAGGAAAAAGCTGCTCATAAAACAGCTTTCTTTATCTTAAGTTACTGGCATAATCAGTGCACATCTTGGAGCTGTACTATAAATAAATTTTATACAACCATTCTGAAAGCCAAAGACTCAGCCTCAATGTTACACGTAAGGAAACAGCTACTATAGAAGAAAGAAAAATATTAGCTTTGCTCCTTAAAGCACTGCAAGGACTGACTGGGAAGTACCACTGGAGAAGTCTTCAGAATAGGACTGAATGGTGATATAAAATCTTACACTTTGCTTTGGGATATTGCAAGATGAACACAAGGAAACTCTGAGACAAACACAGTGAAATTGTCTACCAAGTCACACTTGCAGATTGAAGTGAAAGAGAAAAGGGAGAATCCATAGTGAAGAAAGCTTGTTTGCACTTCACACACTGAAAACGGTTTTCCAAACCAGATGACCAACAGACATGGAAACACGAGTGTTACAACGCTGCCATGCTCAGCAAGACCTGTGGCAAATGCAGTCACAGAAAACTAAATTGTTCAAAGACACATTCCATTTATCCAATGTGTACTTTCAATGTTTCTAAAAGATTTGAAGAGAAAGTCTGGGACTGGTCCTCCTCTTTTCCAGACATATGCAAATGCCTGATCCCCGCACAAAGTTTTCATAGCAATACAGTCACCATGATCAAGTGGAAAGGGTCTTCAGGCAATGAACTTCTGGAATACCATTTTCTTCTTTAATATTACCGCACACACCTCCCACAAAAACACTGCACTCAGACACACGGGGAGTAAGACAGAAGAGCAAAAATAACTTTAAACGCAGTTTTTTTACTTGGTCAGTCTTCTGGTGTACTACATCAACTTCAGAGAAAATTAAGTGAGGAAAACATTACAACAGCCCAGGGACACTTCTACTTAAATTTTGTGATTACATTTTAAGTGCTCTTTGTCACAGATATCATAAACTGATTAAATCATTTCATGGCTGACCCCTACTGACTATGCTAAGCGAAAAGAGAGGGCTATTAATAACTACCCATTTCTGACAGCTGCCCAGGGGCAATGTAGCCTTTCGCAGCAATAAAATGACTCCCCAGCTCACTTACTGAATGCTAAATATTGATTCATATTATGAGTGTTGTCAAACACAGACTGCAGTTCTGAAGATCCGTACTGGCAGGTCATCAGGAATAGCATTAGCAAATGTCAGGTCAGGAATCAAAGGGCTGCTGGACTCTTTAGGGATGAGATTTATCGATTCCATAAAACGTGAAACAGATCAAGTACTTGTGATGATGGAAACAGTCATGGCAGAATGAGGCTGAGCCTAGCATGATGTGTATCTCAGAAGAGAAGCATCACACAAAAAAGTTGACCACTGAAAATAAATTTTAAAGGTTGGGATGACCATGGCAAAGACAACCAAAGATGCGAGACCACTAAAGACCTTTTCAGGGCTAAAAGTCAGAATTTGAACATGCACTTGACCAAAGCCATATATCTAGCTTGCTCACACAGGAGACCACACTGTTGGTCTTAAGCATCTGTTTAAATTAATACTGGTGCTGTTCAGATCAAGCTAATGAATACCATAATCAACAGATAAAACCCAATAAAACTAAGAGGTCTATGACAATTAAGACAATCTGAATAAGATAAGGTAACATTCTATGCCTATGATTGTTAAAAGCACATCCTGAATTCCAAATAATGCCAAAATTATTTCAATTCCATTATTTCACAGTTTGCCATCACCAGCAGTCTTTGATTTAATGAAATTATATTTCAGGACTTCATAACACTGTGAGTTCATACAGGTTGACATTTTATAATTTTTCCCCAGCTAGGAAAAAATCTAGCATCAAGTCACGGAAAGTGACTGTGGAGTATTACATGTGGGTTGAGGAAAAGCCTCAGAAAAGCCTGGAAGCTTCTTGCTTCTTCCTTAAATTGGATACTGCCATTTCTTCCCTTTTTATTCTTTCACATCACTTTCTCTTTAGTGAAACACTAGTAATTATTAGATCAGTTTACAATGTGATAGACTTGTAACAGAAAGTTACCTAAGTAAAAGGACTAACAAACATATATATATTCCATGCAGCCAGGACTCTCACTAAGAAAACAGTTGTACCCAGACACTGAATAGTGTCCCTGTCTGTGGAAGGAGGGTTGAAACCAGATGATCCTTAAGGTCCCTTCCAACCTAATCCAAACCATTCCATGATTCTATATAATAATCAAATCAGTAAACTCTAAAATTGAACACTTATTTGGATGGAAGACATACTATACCAAATTCTAATCAACAAATATAAAATATTATCTTTTCTTAATGTTGATTTGACCACCTTGGCCAAAAGGAGTATTTTTAAAATAATGAATAAATACGTAAATGCATTTTCAATCATTTGAAACTACTTCAACTCAGCTATACATGATTTTTTTCAAACATGTTACAATTTTTATGTTATTTTAAGGTTAAAATAGGCAATTTTTCAATATCCAGACACTATTAAGAGAATCTCTATATAAAGAAAAACCTCCATTTAACTTTCACTTTGGATATCTGAATGGTAATTAGGATGTCTGTAAAGAGAAAAGCATTCCTAGATAATATCCCTGTATACTGTATTCCCTGCATTGTATGTTCTCTTTCAGAAAATCAGAAATCAAATCACAGATCTAAATATACCATTTGATGCTTACATAGAACACAAGAACTCAATAAAAGATGGTAATTACAAATAATAGACTTGAAAATTAATGGTTTCAACAAACTACAATTTAAAAAAAAAGATAAACACTGATGATTTAAAATTATAAAGAAACTGCTCAAGAACCTAAGATACGGTTATTAATGGATAAATAATTTCAAAAGAAGGCACAGAAATACACAAACAATATATTGTATTTGGAATTGCTTAAAATCGAAATGGGATGCCAATGCAAATTCATTTTAAAATTAATTACTTCCTTAAATACATAAAATTTAATGTCAGAAACAAATCTTGAATAAGTTAATCATAAACTGTTGAACACAGCTGTAGCTTCTACGATACATATGGACATTTTGATGCTAACAGAGACAAGTTTTTACCTGCTCTGGCCTGCAATTCTGACTATTGCATCAAGAAAAAAATAGGAAACATCTAGATTTCTGACAGGAAAATTATATCAATATTTTCAGAAGAAGACACTAAATAAAATGTTGTCCCTAAAAGAACGTACTGCCATCAAAAATGCTCTTGAGGACTTCATCTTAGTGACTTGGTCTAGTGACTGTCACTATTATAGAAAATATCCAGTGTTTTATTTCAGCACTGGCTTCAACTAATCTAAGGTAGTATCACCACACAAACAGCAGTGCTGGTTCTCTCTCCTTTCCAACAGACATTTCTGCCCACACAGATACATGCTAAGGTAGAGCAAGCTGAAAGCTGTTTATGGTGGTCTTGGGACAATTTATTCTTTTGCACATCAAGTTCCCTGAACTTTGAGTTTACATCAGGTAGGGATGAAGGGAGAGAGGGCACATGCTGATAGTATGAGGAGCAGGAATAACAATGTTTTAGGAGAAACTCACAGAGCAGTTTAGTTGTAATGTGAAATAGCTCTCTCTGGGTGCAGTCCTGTGACAGAGTGAGCAGTAGACTACTACTGTCTGATCACTGCTACTTACGAAGGGAGGTTCTTTTCCCTTCCAACCCATCCTTCAGCTTTTCTCCTTCCCTGCTCTGTGCTGATACTACTTTATACTCTGAAGCTCACCATGTTTACCCCACTGTAAAACAACTCAATTCATTAACAAAGAGCAAATCCATACCAAAAAAAAAAAACAAAAAACAACCAAACAAAAAAAAAAAAACCAAAACAACCAAATCAAAAAGCAAATAATTACTCTGCCATTTAAATAGTTCGGCTCATGGCAAGATCCAGCCAGCACAGAGATGGCACAGAGATGGACTATTGGTGAGAGGCAGGGTATGGTAATCCACGTAGTGGCAAACATGTGATCAAATCAGTTCTCAAGGAACCACAGTTCTCAGATTGTTACAGTATTAGACACACTGGACAGGAAAGAAAACCTAATGAAGAACTGGAGATATTTGGGGGATTATTTAGCAACCAGCTCTTTATGGCTGTAAGGCTCTCATTTCCCAGGTTAGCCAGTCAGTGCTGTACTGACACCGAGTAAGCACAAGCAGCTCTGCAATAGCTCTCAGGGGCAAAGAACCTGCCTCTGTTATGCACCGAAGCAGACCAAGCATAAATATAGCTGAGGCAAAAGTCCCTGGTCTATATTTGAGCACATTAGCCACTTAACTCCATAGCAGTATCTATGTTCCCTCTTCAAGCTCAGCAGTCTTAGCTAAAAGTAAATTTCCAAGTTGCTTCCATGAACATTCAGGAAACCTCACTTGTCTTGAGCTGAGTAAGCAAGCTTTTGGCAAACACTACCTCAAAGACATTATCATTTGAAAGGCAGAAAACTGTAAATAGATTGCAGCCACTTAAGAATCAACAGGCTTAATAAAGTAGGCATGTCTATTAAAACACGTAACTGGTAACATATATTTAACTTCAAAGGTTTGCAAAAATAGATGCCTATGAAAACACATCTTTACACTTATTTCATATACTTGCAATATTAATTCAAATGTGTGTTTCCCACGAAATACTTTATTCACAAATGCTTTTTATTTTTTTATTTTCATAAGCAGATTTTTAAAATTACTCATAGCCATAAAAGACTTCTGCACTTCCTATAATTTGCATAAACTTTTTGGGGGTTCATTTTTATATTTGGTGAATATAAGGGAAGATACATTTTTGTCTCTGGTATATTCTTTGACAGTGGTTCATGGGTTTTTTTCAGTTTCTTGGACATTTTTAAGTTGCATGAAGTATTGCAGATTTAAAAAAAAATTCCAAACTATTTTTTCCCTCTAAGTGGTAAAAAACCCCTTTAAGTTAAATCACACAGGCTAAATTTTAACATGAAGAGATCACTGCCAAGTTTAATTCATACAAAACACGTATATTAACATTTTTAAGAACCAAATATGACCCAAGTTCAAAAAAGAAGGGATTTTGTTCTACTGACTATTTGTAAAATAAGTAAGAAATTCTTTAATACAATAAAAACCCTTTAACTGCTATATACATTCAGATGTGCTTTTTTTTTTCATTGTATCTAGACAGGACACATGAAAATAGGAGTAAGCTTGCCTACAGCTTTGATTTGGGTTTTTTTAAATTAGAAGCTGAAAAATAAGGTCATATATATTTACTCACTCTTTAGTCTATAAAGGTAAAGTATACCGATTCTCTTCCCAGTTACAAGAACTACCCTTTAAGAAAATAAAAAACCCAAGCATCTTTAATATTCTCTGAATTCTCATCTCTGGCAGTTGTGGAGCAGTACATGCAAGTACACTGGGAAAACTAGATAACAAGTAAGACAGTAACAAATCATTCAGGTTTAACTTGTTAAGTTACATTTAACATGGCAGTTTTACATAATCAATTTTCAGATAATGGAAAACTAGGCAATAATGAATATATCTGCTATAGTCTCTGGTGTTCAACTGCTTTATACCAACTGAATAAATATTTTAATTGCAAAACACAGGCCACATTCAGTTGGTTTTGTATTAGCATGAAAGAAACAAACAAGTAATAAAGAGGCTACAAATGTGTCAGACAGCATTCAAAAATATAACGTCTAAACCTACCATTTTAATAATTCCTTCCAAAGACAAAAATCCATTAATAACCAAAACATGTCAACATATTAATTAAATATTTCATAGCCAATGTAAAGTTATGCAGTGTTAAATTTTATTTTTTATGGTATCACATTCACCACTGATATGCTCTGCAACAGATAATACATTCTGAATTTTTCTTTGTTTATTAACAAGCCCTTGTAATTAACTTCCTTTTAAATCATAAGTATGATACTATTTTAATTTCCCTCACATTCTCTACCCTATCATTTGGAATCACATTAAGCTGACTCTTAGCAGGCCACCTGGTGTAATTCTGTGACATTGAAGGGAGCTGTTCTGGTATGCAGGAAACACTGACAGTCTTCTGTGCTGAAATCCATTTCTCTAACTGATGACAGAACTGGGGGAAATTAATTTTTGCTATTCATAAATACCTGACAGGTTTAATGTAAATGTTTTGAAAAAGACCTCAGCATATGCTGCACATACATTATATATGCAGCAGTGCACTGGAATATTGTATTTCCAACCCGTTCAATCTCTAGATCACTACTGCTGAAACTGTTGAAATTTCCCAAATTACTTCCATATTGTAATTTTCTCCACATACATATAGACAACAACAGAGGGCTCCACGAAGCCTTTCAGTTGCTAAACCCAGTTACATTTAGGACAATCTGTTTGATAGAAATACCACAGAGAAATATGTACTGTACCTTGCCTGATGAATTAACAGGAAATTAGTTGCTTATGCATATGTGATCAGAGACCAGAGGGAATTCTATTACCAACCTTCGGGACCAAGAACACTTTCTCATGAAACGCAGAATATTTCAAATTCCTAAAGCCATATCAGCAGCCTTAACATTACTGCTAATCCCCCATCACCACTCCTCTCTTTTAAGCCACACATGTCAAAACACAGTTATTTACAAATACTGAATACAAGACACTGATTTTTTCCTAAAACTAAAGCAAACAGGGATTTTTTTTAATGACACACACTTTGATTCTACCTTAGTACAGCCAAATATGTTTACCAAGTATCAAAACTTATTACCTGTGTACCTTTGTGGGTATGCCTATATGTCAGTACCTGTTTTGAATTTGGACACACCTAGTGGCAAACGAACAGCAGCAGTGCCCCAAAAAATTGATACATCACCACGACCAACAAATTACCATCACAAAGAAATGAAAAAATATTATATTATATATTATATTCTATTCTTATATTGTATTGTATTATATTATATGGCAGCAAACAGAATTTATGACTGACAATCATTAATCGTAAAGTTAATAATTAAATTAAATTTTAGTCACAATTGAAGGTGTAACAATCTAATGTAATCCTGATTTTAACTGAAGACTCCATATACATTGTGTTAAAAAAAATCTCACCCTATTTGTGTATTTCACCTAAGCTTTGACTAATTGTTGGATATAGCCCAAACCCTGGAACAACACATAGTGGTACAAGTAAAGATAAATTGGAAGATAAGAATACATAGATACAAAACCATATTTTGATTGATCAGAAAGAAAAATCCTATAAAGCAAGATCAAGTGTAACTTTACAGAATAATTTCTCAATAAATATTGCAGTACATGCAATATTTAAAAATCTACTTTAGTAGATTTAGTACTAGTAGAATTATTTGGAAATAGTAGTCTATTTTAATAGACTATAGCCTAGTAGTCTCACAATATTAAAGTATAACAAGAATATGAGATTTAATTTTTCATCACATTAGTGTTTTGAACACTCTTCTTCTACAATGGAAGTTATAAAATACTTCAACAAGGAATGTTATAAAATACTTCAGGATTTGAAGAAAACTCTGGATTATTTCTCAAGTGCTCTATCTAGAGGAATAAATACCTCTGGAGATGAAGAAGCTGCTTTCCTAACTCAGATCAAATGAAAATGCTACTACACCTGTAAACCAATGTACATTTATGTTGAGTACAACTGAAGTTACTGAAGCACCATTTCAGACCAAGAGTTTTTGGAGAAAAAGAACACAGCTTCCCTTTGGTGCAATTTATAGCCATGTTTCCAGTGAGAGATAAAATAATGTTTCACTCCCTCCTCAGCAGATTTGTGATACTTGCAATTGGTCATCATTCAAAGACAGTCTAAAGTCAGTTCAGTTTCTGGTGATAATAACCTGTGTAAGTGGCTTAAAAAGTCAGTGTTACACAGAGCGTAGTTTAAAGAGCCCAAAGCAAAATGCTATTCTATAATACATTTAACACAATTTTTTAATTACTTAAACACAAGTACGCACACTTTTAATAACAGTTTTTTCTCTGCTTCACTTGCAAAAACACAAAAATCCCATAATTTAAACTCTAAATATTCAAATATTTAGAATAATGTTAGAGTAACCAAGTTTCTCGTATCGTATATGTTACACAAAGCTTGAAGAATTTGGTTCTAAAGCAATTAAATCAGGTCAAGGAAAATCAGCCCACACTTATTCTTCAACAGAATTGCAACCAAGGCTGAAAAAAAGCAACTTGCTTTTATCATTGGAAAATGTGACGTTATTGGCCAGGCAAAAGGCAGCCCAACCTGGCTTCCCTTGAAGGCATTTGTCCTCAGTCATTAGTGCAAAATTGCCCTCTTGCCTCTGGTGCATCAGGAGGTGCAGTGTGTCTCAGAAAATTAGGAGTTGTCATGCCTGCACACTAACTCCAGTCAGAGTGGGCAGAAGGAACATGCCTAGTAATTGCCAGAAAAGCTCGATATTCTCAAGTTTTACTAAAATCTCTCTCCTAGGCAGAAAAAGGGAACCTGTCCAAAAGGAAAGCTAGAATATCCCAGTAGTCCACATTTTCAGGAATATGTATACCTGTGGTAACTCTAACAGTCCCTACTGGTTGCTGTAGGAAAACGGTGAAAAAAATGCCATCTTTTGTTCAGTAGAGCACAGCATGAGAGTGAAGGACCAGGAGTCAAACTGGCACACACATTTCTGATTGTCACTAAGGAAAGTTCATCTTCAGCATGGGAATATATTTTCACAACCACATAAATAATACAGTGAACTGTTTGTATTGTATGATTTTGTATTGGTTTAGTAAGTATTCAAAAATTTTATTAATGACTCTTGAAGAAGAAAATTGCCAAAGAACTGCACAACTGTCATCAAGGGAGGTGAGCATTATCAGATCTACTCTGTAGGACCATTAATGGAACTATACAAATGATCACAAAAAAAGGAAAAGCTACCTTTTGGGAGAAAAGATTGTTTCTAAGTCATCTTTTTGGTTTTTTTCTGCATTTAAACCTTTTATCTCAGCTAGTGCTATTGGCCAATAACCCAATCCAACTCTCTAAAACTGCAGAAGGATAAATATTTAATTGCCTAACAATTATATCCACTGGCTTCTCTGATTCACATTCATAATGTTTATAAGCTTTTAGCCAGCTGATTTAAACCATAGACTACTTAATTATCCTAACTATTTAATACCTTTATAAGTTCTTCATACTCCTTCATGTTATACTGTCAATAAAATTAAGACACATAGGAAAAAATATCATAGTTATATACAAAAATATTCAAATAAATAATAAAATGTTCATCTTAAATGAAGAAAAATGCCAGTGAAAGTCCATTTTCCCAAGTGTTCTCCATCACTCCTTACATTCCCATTCAGTGTCCTACACAGCAAAAACTCTCCACTTGTTTTCTGAACTACCAAGTGTTCCAAGACTGCACTTCCATTTGCAAGGTCTCCATATAAACTGGGCACATTTCATCTCAGTATATTCGAGGTAGCTACAGGTTATATATCAGAAATTAAATAACCCACTAGGATAGCTGAGGATACATGCCCTGACATTTCATTATATTACGTTATTGTTAAAAGAAAAAAACCCAAACAAATCCACATCCTACTGAGGTGTGTCAGGTTATGAAAAGAGACCTCATTGTATTTTTTGTGATGGTTTCAAATACAAGACCATCAATGTTAGTAATGTTTATAGTTAAAGCACTTGTGGAGAACCAGATTCCTGATATCATAACAATCATTCTGGAAATAACCTTTAATAACTACAATGTGCTTATCAAGAATTTCTGAAAACAGCAGAATCATTTCTTCAAAGTATGTCACATAGTGACTGTAAGGAAGACTTATATACAACAAATTTTAAAAGAGAAATGCAAATAAATGTTTGCCCTGATCTAGTTTGAGAGAAAAACATACACACAAAAAAAGAGAAACAAAAAATTGTAATCAACTGGCAGCATGTAGACAATTAAAACCTAATTAGCATAACTTCATGTTCATGTTTTAAGACAAACATCATCTTTCCATTATCAAATTAAGCCATGAGATACACCTTTCTTTTTTATTTGATTAAGGTATTTTAACAGAACAGTGTTCTTCAGGAAAGGTGCTGAAATGAAGACAGCTGTTCTGCTTTTCCCACCAATTCAGCAAGATGAAGAATCCTGGTCCTCAGAAAAGAGATAAGAAAGCAACACCATTGCCTTACCCAGAAATCATCCAACGGTGCACTGAATAACCATCACACTTTCTCATGAGTTTTCACCCGTCTGTGGACACAAGCTAGAAATGCCAACTCAAAACTGATTTCAGCCTTTTCTCACACAGCTGAGACTGGAGTGAGTTGTGCGAATTTATAGTTCTAACAACGCTCTATCCCCCATTTCCTTTGGAAGCCCTCTGAAGAGACAGAGCACAGTCCAACAGGCTTTTATGAAACAAGCTAACTTCACGAAAGAGGAAATGCCCTCACATACATCATAGCTGGTGAAAGTAAGAAAAAAGGCTTATGATTTCATAAACTTTCATGGAAAGTTAGTACTGCCATTCAGGGAGGATCTGATCTAGGGCTAGGCAGTCCAAGGCTCTCATGTCATGAAGTTTCAAAATAGCAATTGACCACATTTTGTGAAATACCTTAGGGTATTTTTTCTCTCCCTTCCATGAAGAAGTGGCTTCACGCTGCATCCGCACAGAGATGTCCCACACAGCTCTCAGATACCTCTCTAGTATTAATCAAGATCTCTGCTTAGTCAGACAAATGCATTCCACCTAACTCAAGTGTTCTCCTTCGTATTTATTTTTTGAGCCAAGCCAATTCTGTCTCTCAATGTGAATTGCATACTCAGCTCTTGACAACTGCAAAGATCTTGGGATTGTCCATCACAGGATTTCAAACTTATCTGGGATGGTCAGTTTCCTGGCTTGCCTTCAGCTGCTATGCCTCATAGTCATCATGCAGACATGTAATAAAACTATTTCAGATAACTATTTTTGATGGTTTATTTTGCCAAGCATGACCAGAATTTTTTACAAACAACAAAATGTGTTGTACCTACCTGCACATCATGTGCTTAACTCACTGTTAGCTCACCTGAGTCTCCCCTTTCCCTGTGCACTTCCCTTTCAAGCTCTCAAAACTGAGGATCAATAGTGACTTTCCAGGATGATCTGACAACTCACAGTGGACCAACTGCTCAACATTTTGCCAGCACATAAACACCACAACGTTTGTGGTTCATTCACATGATTCTGAAGAATAGACTAAATAAATTCAGCCCACAGCTGGGCTCCCTACTCTAGCACAAGTATGCAAAGACCATATTTAACTGCTGTAGATGGTCCTTGAACATAACCTAAACACAAATGCCCTCCTTACAATACTGCAGGATCTTTTAATCTTTTCTACAGTTAGGCAAACCTCATACATTTTCTACTTAGTCAAATAAAATTTAATATATTGGAAATTTTCTGGAACAAAAATAGTATAAATTACATAAAAGCCTACGCAGGAACTCTTTCTTTTGTAATAATACACTCAGTACCTTTTTCATTTCCATCTGTTTCAAAGAATCACAATGTGACTACACAGAACCACAGAAAAATGCTTTTCCCTTACTGTTGGCCATAATTAAGGGGGTAAGGAGGGAAGATAAATGATGAAAAAAACACAGAAAATCAAGAGAAAAGAAGAAGATAATATTCTTCTCATAATGGAATCTTAAACTGTGGGGTTTTTTATTACTTTGCTAGAAAAGCACAAACTTCTTACCTGGAAACAACATAGGATTTGCATTTTCTTTTTTGCACATACATATGCATTGACACAGAGATACAGATGAAACCCTGGCTCCAGACGTAGCTAACACAAGTGCAGAATTTAATTTGAATGTAACTATTATCTACACCTCCACAATAGCAAAAAGTCCAAAGCATCATCTCCTTAAATTCACATAAGGTATGAAAATTAATGGATTGACATTTCCATAATGCTTTATTGCACTATCTGGTTTAGAACACTAGAGCTATAATACCTCACTCTTAAAATATCAGGATCCCCCAAACAGTTCCATGGTAAGATAATAGCATTGTAGATATAATAAAATAGATAACATCCAGTCATATTTCCTTGCATTACTGAATGTCTCTTAAATGATTGATTACTTCACAAATAAAAGGTATACAAGTTTCTCAGTAGCTGTGTATGTTTATCCACACAAGAAAAAGTTTGGTTTGAGAGTCAGCTGTGTTGTGATGCCTTGAACAAAACAAGTAGAAGGGATATTCTGCACTGATATAGAACAGAGGAGGATCAGTCCATTTAGGCAACTGAATTACTCTTTCACAAAAGAGAAACTGCACTCTCTTTCTGAGCAGAAAAGTGGTTCTAAGAAGTTTACAAAAAACTGGCAAAGTACAACTTATAAAACTGTTTGACATGAAAGGCATATTGAAAACCATATGGTGGTAAAGAGGCAAAATAATTGGTCACTCTAACACCAGAGCACAAGCTTTACAGAAATAATAAAGTAATAAAGTAATTGGACAAATTGTAAAAGTAAATTAACTTATCTGGTGTTTGCCAAGAGATTGCAACATCAGCAGACCAGTATAGAAAACCATGAGTAAAGGGAAACAAGAATATATGGAAAAACTGTATGAAGCAGCTGCAGCATACACAGGCAACACCAAGAGTAACAAATCCCAAGAATCAAATGGTATTCACACTGGAATGCTAAAGGAATTCAAGAATCAAACCACGGAACTGAGGTGTGCAACCTTTCACTTCAATTGTCTTTATATGTCTTTATATATTGTCTTTTCAAGTGCCTAAATAGGACATTAGAAAAGAACCAGCACTCTACTGCAAAGAGAAGACCTGCCTCACACACCTCTGTTGGAGACAAGAAGCCTGGAAAAAGGAGAATTTCAGTTGTTATAGTCCAGCTGCATTTCCAAAAAACATTTGATACTTCTGAAATAAAAACTGCAGTTCTGTAGATTAAAAGACACAAAGTGTTATTAAGATACAAGACACAAAACACAAAATGAAATATATTGTAGGTTTGCAAAGTGATGGGAAGTGAACATATTACTTCAAGAGTCTGTCCCCAGGACACTGGAAAAGTTGTTGAAAATGCACGTGCAACCAGGTTACACATGGTAATAAATACAACACCCAAGTGAAAAATAGTTGGATAACTAGAGGGGACTAATGAAACTGAAATATTAATGGGACACAAAAATTAAAGCAAAAAATACAATGCAGACAAAAGCAACCCACAAAGCAAGGATGGTCCCAAATTCACAAACAAGCAATTGGCCCAGAGCAGGCCATTGCAAGATCAGGAGGTTAAAATAGTTCTGTGAAATACTTGGTAGAACACTGAAGAACAGGCAAAAACTCCCCCAAAAAAAACAAAGAGAAAAGAAAGAATTATTAGGAAAGGAGTATCTTTATATCACTGTATAAACCTGCAAAGAGCTGACATCTTGACAGCTACACGGAATTCTGAGCAACCCTTTCAAACAAGTACATAACGAAATCAGAAAAACATACAAGGGTAACAAGAATGACTGAAGGTCTCGATATGAGAAACAAGTAAGTAGACTAAGATAAGTTATTATGAAGTCCACACAGCCATATTCTAGGATATTAAACAGTGTTGCCACAACTAACTTAATGTAACTGTGTGTTGCTGTAAACATCTTACACTGTCACAAACAATCTAGTCAGGAGAACGCGTTTAGAGTAAGAAAATAACATGTTTTGTTAGATATGGAAAAGAGAAAGAAATGAGAAACTCATGAAAAATATATGATGATTTGATAGCATAAATAAAAAATCTTAATTGGGTCCCAGTACTTAAATATTTTCCTTAAGGAAATAGAGGTATTGTGATGTGGATGATAGATAACCTACCAATTACCAAAACATGACTGTTACTAAAGTATTTTTTAATTTATCCTTGCAATACCACCAAGGCATTTCAAAAATTACTCAGTGCCTACACCAGCTGTTTTACACAGACGTGACAAAGAGGCAGAGCTCCTGGTAGGCCAAGGAGCTAAATTCACAGTGTGCTACTATTAAAGAAGCCCAAAGAGCCAACCTGTATCAATAGCCCCACTACAGGCTTTAAAGTTATTCATATAAAATATGAACAGCTACTTCTGGATAAAAAGACTTACAGATTTCATATCTTCTACCAGATTTGGTCTATCCAGTCTCTTTTTATTGTGTTTAAAAAAAAATTTAATAAATATTCCCTATTAAATAAGCTCAGCAACTGGTTTTGGGTCACTCAGTCTGTAATTCAGACTGATAATTTTAAATACTCTAGAATGAAGAATACTGGCAAAACATGGCAGTCTCAGGTCACGTCCTTTTTTAATGGATACAGCATTTTATCTAATTTACTGCCTCTAAACTTTTTTAACAGGGATCCAAGAGTAGAAATGCCAGTGGCAGTGATAGTCGGCAAGGATTGTATTTGTGGTACAGTTAGACATAAGGAAAAAACAAAACAAAATTGCATATCTAAGCAGTTTATACATTGCATATGGCCAAGATCAAAATTATACCCACAAATTATTTGCTGGCTAATTAATTTGCACTTTCCTAGCCCAACCAATTATGTTAACACATCAGCAGTAACAAAATGTTATTATTGCATTTTCAGCTATATATATCTAGCTGCAATCCCTAGATTTTGATAATATGCAGTGCAAATAAACATCTGTTTGTCCAGTAAACTTCTGGTCAAAGCCAGGTAGCATCATGTCTGGTGGACTGGGATACAGTAAAAGAAAAATATAAAACAAAATAAAAAATTCCAAAATCTACAAGAAGAAAACTATGTCCATGCCTGTGTCCTACTAATAATATCAAAAGACCTCACCTAATTACATGTCCAGAATTTCAAAGAAATAGAGAACAACCCAAGTAAGTGATTGAACGTTTACATTTTTATGACCTATTCTTGTTATGCACAGCACCTCTTGCTCACACTATTGACATCCAGGAGTGAGCCCTAAGGGAGGGGTTCTAAGTGAGGGTTTCTGTATGTTGCATTGAAAAAGAATACAAACTGACAGAAAAATAACTCAAAATTGCTATAAAATAACTGGTACCTCCCAGAGCACAAGCAAATGACATGCACTTCAATGTAACACATTTCTTCTTATTTCATAGTAAGCTAAAATATACTTAAAGTTTGCACAAAATGTATGAAAAGATAGCACTTGTGTTAAAAATTAAATTAATAAAAAAGTTTTAAATTCTTGATTTTATTAATCAAATGCTGCTAGTTCTAAACCATGCCATTTGGCTTATAAAAATATTGAAGCAATTTGGGCTTTTTTATTGAAGTAATGGATGAAAACATTAAAACGATCTGTTTAGGACTTGTGTCTTCTTGGCACAGAATTGCACCGGAACGCTGTCACAATGGGATTTGACTACTCCACATAATCCTTGATGTGGAATGCGATTTTCTACAAGGCAGCTGCTACGCAAAGAGCCAGAGCCAGAGCCCATCCACCACATGACTCCACAAGTAGCTACACAGTCTTTGCAAGGTAAAAACACTACATAGCTCCAAAGCACAGAAAAGCTCTTCTCTCCAGTACATGGGGAATGGTGGAAGAGTAGTGCAGTCTATTCCCAGGAAACCCTGCCATCAGTTGTGGGCGATCCTTGGAAAAATTAGCAAGATTCACCTTTTGTTTCTACAGTTCCACCCTTCTTCTCTGAAGTGTTACAAAAACATTTATACTAAAAAAACCCAAGTACAACAGCAATGTTAATACAAATTGATTTCCCCTATACGGCCAAGCACAGGCAGCACACAGATGCCTGGAGAGCAGACACACCACAGGACTGTGAAGGGACAGCATACACAGCTAACACAGCACTGCAAACAGGACAACTACCTGAGACTAGGCAAGTACATACTTCACCTGCAGGCAACAGGACTAATGGTCCCAATGACTACAAGGCAAAAAAAGCTTTAATGTAGCAATGGTCTTTGAAGTGTATAACAGGAAATCATATAGATCATCAGGAATATCAATGAATGATGACACAGACACAAAATCTAGTTATTTCCTTCTCTTGGGCTTTCTCAAACAAAACTTACTGCTTCATATTAGCGACTCACTGAGTTTCTCATTCTGGGTTTCTGAGAACACTTTCAACCCACTTGTGCGGAGCAACTGATTCAGCGAAAGTAGAAGTAGAGGCAGAGAAAGATAACCATCTTCTAGAATACAGGAAAGACTCTAAGCACAAGGCAGGAAGCAGCTGAGGTTTACCCAGTGTAAATAACGTTTATTTTGTAAGACTGGCATCAAAAGACATGATCTTTCAGCAGTGAGCACATGGTTTTTGCCTGAGGGGAACGAGTATTTCATTTGATTCCAGGCTTGTGACCAGTCCTGTCAATAGAACTTCTGCCTCCTCCAATTTCATAATTTAATTCCCTCCCAAATTTAACCCCAGAAGATTCTGTCACAGTGAAATTCACTTCAGTGAATCAGTGGAATAACATGACTTTTACAGGCAGGCATCTTTAGCCATAACTAATTTTCAACCAATCATCACTGCTTTCCATCTCATATTTGCCCAACAATCAGGAAAATAATGCCATATAGGCTCTGGAAACACACATTCACAGTTATGAAATCATTCACTGCTACTGCATTCAGAAACAAAAAGACTATTTACTGAATCACCAGCAATACAACAACTGCAAGCACTGGAACTTTGCTGGACCATCACCCTAAGAAAGAGATCCTTAATAATTGTAAACAGCATAGGTACTCCTACTGTATTTTATGTACATGGGTTTTCACCATCTATATTTGCACCACAAATCATTTACACGCAGCTCATTTGAAAGCCTAGAACCACAAGCTGTTTTGCAATGTCTTTAGAAAAATGTCATCTCAGATGCTGAAAATTCCTCAGTGCATTATACTTTTGAGCAGCTAAGCAGAACTTAAGATGTGTAGTGAATAATGTAAGTGTATACATGACATTTTTGTAGGCATAGATTGGTGAAACTACAAATAAAATAATTTGGAATTAGGGAAGTTCATATTATGTGAACTACAGAAGGCAAAAAGGAATGAAAAATTAATGAGAAAGGCAATGAGAAGGTCGGTCAGAATAGTATTGCACATGCACAAGCTGGTCAGCAGCAAAAAGGTGAAATACCGAGAAAAGATGAACAGATTTCAACCTGGAAATCAAAGAGAAGATATAGAAGACAGAAAACATCCTTTTCTTCAGAGCCAGATGATTTGTTGCATGTTTAACAAAAAAGGAATTAACTCCTCTGCAGCCTAAGCGAATCCACAACTTCCAGAAAATTGCAACACCAATTTAAACTTTACAGACCCTATGATCAAACTATAATCAGCAACATGTACACATGTACCTCTTCAAAACTTGGCATTCTTCAAAACAAATTATTCAAAATAAAGTAAAAGATCTAGCCACAAGACATCACTAAATTTGCTCAGATGATTGAATCCAGCTAAACAGAATTTATACCCAAAGGGGATGATGCTTCTTTGAGAACAGATCCCCTCTTTGATCAGACATCAAGTGTCATCTCCTTTCTTACTACAAAAAGAAGTCTCAGTGAAGTCATACTCTTCCTTGTTCTGTGTGATACCTGTTGAAAACTACTTGGAAAATCATTTAAAAATAAAAAATTTAAACGGAAGGCAGATGAAGTCTTCCAAATTTTCCCGGTATTAAACTGCAGAACTTGACACAGTAAGAGAAAAATTTTCCCTACAAAGTATCATCAGAAGTCACAAATTCTTAACCATACTTCTTGCAATGTCCCAAATTTCAATAACAACTGATTGAAAAATGTAAAATATGTCAAAGAAATTACAGCATATCAGAATAAACTCACACTGACAACTGATAAAACCCATTTACCAACAGGAAAACTTTTTTCACCAATTAAAAATACCACCTCTCTCCTCTCAGTCTTGATTATTAAGGAATTCATGTACATTACCTTGGAAGAAGAGACTAAGATCTAAAATTCATAACTTTCTTGGATAATAGAAATACCAAATTTTGTAAAAATGTTGATTTTATAGTATTTCCCTATGTCTGACTTCCTTCCACTCCCTCAGCATAACAGAGGCATAATTACCAGTATCCCTCTGTATCCCAAAGCTCTAATGACCTGATCATATTGTTAGGTTCCACCTCCCATTTTTACTTCTTCCTTTTGGATTACCTTGCTGATTTACATTAATTACATTCATTGCAGAGTAACCATTTATTCTAAGTTGTATCTGTTTGAATGTTGCTGCTGCTTCTTTTCCAGGAGATGGCTTGTGCTCCTAAAAGTTTGTTCATTTCTTCCAAATGCATCACTTGGTCTAATGAAGTTTATTAACTTATATCAACAAACATTTTGGTAAGCACATTAGGAGGATTATAGCAGTGTGCCCTTGCAGCAGAGGAGGCCAACTGCATCTTGGCCTGTATGACTACAAACACACACCATGGATTAAGGGAAGTGATTGTCCAGCGTCAGGCAGTGACAGAAAGACATGGAGGAACTGGAGCAAATTCAGTGGGAGGTCACAAAGCTGGTCAGGCATCTGGGGTACAAATCCTATGAGGAGAGGATGCTGAGGGAAGGGGGCTTGTTCAGGCTGGAGTAGACAAGGGCAAGAGGTCATCCAGTACCTACAAGGTTATTATCAAGAAGTTGGAGCCTGGTTCTTTATAGGAGTGCATGGCAGGAACACAAGAGGCAATTGATGTAAATTGAAACTGGAACTGCTTCAAATGGAAGGGAAGAAAAAGTTTTTTCATCATGAGGCCAGTCAAGCATGAACCAAGTTGCCCTGAGAAGCTGTGTAGTCTTTATCCTTGAAAGTTTTCTAGACCAGACAGGATAAAGCCAAGAGTAACCTGGTCTGGTCTACATAACAAGACCTTACTTTGAAAAAGTGGTTGTGCTACTTTTATGTCCCATTAAGTTCCTGTATGATAAAATATATGTATATAAAACGGTTACTGATTGCTTCTTGACTATTTGGTATGCAACTTGAAAGCCCCTAATTTCTAGATTTGCAGAAACACTGAACACAGTGGCAGACCGCTAAGCATAAACTGGTGTTAAAGAGAGCACGGAGTGGTGGATCACCAGAGAACATGTGTTATAAATAGGACAGCTGGTATTGCAAGGTACTTTGGATTTCAATCTCTCTCTCTGCCTAAGTTTCAAAGCTTTAAAAGAAAGAACAACATCACTTTGTCTGAAAAATACTGTGAAATAAATGAATGTAATTTTAGAAAGTACTCAGGAGACTAATTGTCTGTAAAAAGCCCATTTGAAATGAACAATTCTATGTACAGAGGAGACTCTGAATAACTATCAATAAACAAAGCATGAGTTTGTGCTCCAGAAATTAGTATTTTATCAAGTGTTTTGCTTCATAAGCAAAACATGTCAAAACAAAGAAAACAAAGCAACAATAATGCTTCATGATTCAAGAAAAGCTAAGAAGTGAGTACCATAAAACTAAATCAATACAAGCTATCACAATATTCCAAGCCACAAAAAATATTCACAGTACAGTATTCCATTTGGTACAGACAAAGCAAACAAAAACTCTGAGCATTTCCTTTCTGCTTGAAGTGCAAAAGCAAGCTACCACTGTACTTTTAAAATTGTATTGAGGATAGAAAATTAGAGATGAAAAAACTACAAATATTATGCTTGATCCTCAAATATAAAACACAATAATTTCCTTGGAGTACTAGTTTAATAAGCTATTTTGGTTCTGCATTTTTACAAAGCAATTCTGAAAAAGATTAGACTACAGAGTGAATAGTTGAAGGGTTATTAACCCCAAAGAGAATTTACTCTAAATACCCTTTAACAGTATGTAGATCACTATTCCAGTTCAGGCAGACATCACAAGTACACTCTTGTGTATATGGCTTTTGAGGGATAAGAGTGGATAAGCCACTTCACCTCAGGCTGGAGGAAAGGAAAGTAGACAGTCACTTTTCCAAATCAATTTACATCCTAAAATGGGCATTAGAACAGTTCTGCTGCCACTCAGAGATTTAATACAAACCAAAAGTTAAGATGTTACGGTGTTTCTCTTCCAGTTTCTGTAATGTTATGTAATGTCTTGAGCTAGAGCACCATCTTTAATTGCCATATCAACATTAAATTATAAAACCATTTAGCAAAGGGCAGTCCCTACTAGAGAGTTTAGGGTTTAACATTCAAAATGAGAGGCAAGGGATAAAGGAATACAACTGTCAAAGAGATTAGAAAATGGAGCACAACAAAAATCAGAAAGTACTCATATAAAACCAGTCCAACAGAAATAGCCATACAACCAACCTCACTGGCCTCTGGATCTGCCTCCAAGTGACTTAAAGTTACAAAGGCAGAGCCAATAAATACAGTACAGTCTTCAGAGTCACAATCCAATGCTTCATTTAAAAGACCTACTATCCCAGTTAACTTCCCTCCTGGAAAATATCTGGAGGCAGGAGAAAGCAATCCAAAACAATTAGTCACTGTCAGACCCAAAGACAGTGCCTTCAAAGAGAGCAAATACTGGTAAAGCACCCCTCTTAAGTTTGTGGATCATGACACAAATCAATTACTTGGAGCTACTTCAGACTTAGAGCTCTTCCTTAGGAGACAACTACATGAGAGAAAGCAGTGAATATTCTTAATTTGGCAAGCAGTAATTTTGCTTCTGTCAAGTCACACAGCAGGTTTTTTTTCACAAGTTTATTTATGTCTACTTTATATAAAATTATTAGCCCTGGAGTCACTTGATTTCTCGTGCCATATTGTAGAGTTTTACACTTACTTACAAATTTCTGATGTTTCATTAGAAAGACTTCACTAATTTTAAAAATAATACTTACTTCAGGGCAACAACTTATCAAGGTAAGTTCAAATCAATAGTTTTAATATTTTAACATGGATAATGCTGCATCTAACTCTCAGATAACATTGTTCATACCTAATGCATGTTTACAACTGATCCTTCTGCTTTCAATGACAAAATGGAATTACTGACTTTTCCAATTGCTATCATCTATTCTCTAGTTACAAAACATAGGTTTCTAAACAAGAAAATTATTTTTATGCAATAATTTTAAAAAGGAGGAATATTTAGTGGAAATCAGATTCATAAGAGGACTCAGCATTTGGATTTGTATAGTCATCAAGGAACCACCAACTGAAAGAGAAGGGAGATATAGTTGACCTTAATCTACTTTACAACACCCTTCATCTGTCAGGTGGACATCTAGTATGGACACAACAAGGAAAAGACATGCATATGAAAAACGAAACTTGCTACAGCAATAAAATACAATAAATTAATAAACAAATATGCTGTGCAATATTTAGCTGCTCAAAGCTTTACTGAAGTTAAGACAAAAATGTTTGTTGTCAGCATCAATGAGCAGGCTCTACATTGTGTTCTCCTCATCTTTAAAGTAACCTATTATAATCTTAATCATGAAAAAAAGAGCCATACAATACATTTTCCATGGGAACACAGCAACTGAACCTTATCTTTCACTAGCCACCAGTTACCGTAGCATGTGCTTGTACTTCCTGTGATGCAGTCACAGCCCTCTCATTGCCATCTTCCTTAAAGAGAACATACCTGGTGACTGTGTCCATTGCTAAACCCAACTTTGTTAAAGAAAATTAGAAGGTTGCAAAGAAATCACCACATGAATATATATACATATAGAAAAACCCATGACCAACATGATAAAGTGGTATCGTGCCAGATTTTAAGGGAAAAGCCCATCTCAATTTACGAGAACTCTTTAGTTAGTTTAGCAAGAACATATGAAAACAAATGATAGGATCTATCTAGGCTTTTAACACCACATAAAAAAAGTTAAAAGGATATATTAAAAGATTGAATTAATCACAGCAAGCAATGAAGAAAATCACTAGGAAGAGTATAATAGACAAAATTCACATAAGAACTTATGATTTCAAACTATACAGAGTCAATTCCAGGAACACAATATAGGAGACAGAATTATAACAAATCATCTGTTTTACAATATGTAAGATAAAATACAGCCATTTTCCCAAATATTATTGTCATAGATTATGACAATGGAAGACAGACGAAACATCCCATATTTACAAGAAGCAGATTGGTTCAGATCAGACTGAGCTAAGAAAACTTTGAAAAATCCAAAAAGAATCCAACAACAAAAAAACTCATGTTGGCACATACATACTAATATAGACATATTCAGCATAATCCCTTTTAAAAGAAGTTGTGATGAGATATACATAGTAATTATATTAACATTGGAATTCTCTGGGAAAAAATTCTTCTTGTATATAACTTGTAAAAATACTTATTTAACACAAAACAGAGGTCCAAAGAACAAATAGAACATTATTTTTTATTAACAGCAAACTATGATAGACTAGATTTTCAAATATTTTCTCTACTTGAACCCAACTCACACTACTAATAGGAAAAGTCCACAAGGACAATACAAATTTTAAGAGAAAAGGAGTGGGATCTGAACCAGAGCTGTTTAGAGCATTTTCACTCTGGCTGAAATGGGAAAAAAACCACAAAACTGATGTATATAAAGCAACCAGTAATACATAGGTTATGCTTGGGCAATTTATAGTTGAAAAATATTTTAAAAATGGAAAACCAAAAGCAATAGAAATGTCTTGAGATAAAGGGGAAAATATTTTCAAATAAGTTAATAATTTTTATTAGGATGCAAAATAGAATATTTTTTACAAAATAATAAATATATCTACGTCATATGTATAGGTTCCATACTGAATAAAAACATAAAACAGCATAAACATGCTTATATTTCATTTTGGACATTCCCAAATTATCAGCCACTACTTTAACCAACGTCAGTTTGGGATGAATGCTACAAAACATTCCTTTCAGAACCTGCTGTGTTGCAAGAGAAAGAAGGAAAGAGTACAGCTGAGCAGCACTGACTGGAATTCTGCAAGGCAGATCCCCAGGCATCCCAGGATGTGTCTGTGGTACACAGCACCTGGGGATGAGGCTGCCATGTCCCAGTAATTGCAATTTAAAGGACTGAAGAAACACAAGGCTCTTGGGAAAATTATTATTTCTTTCTGTGGTCATAAACAATGTCTCAGCACTGTGAGAAATAAGCACTAGTGATTGTAAGAACTTATCACCTGAGTAAGGTGCACAAGTGGGATATTTCTTCGTAGGGATTTCACTTTTACTCTATTTTATTATCAAACTGCACTTCAGGAGCATACTTAAATAGAAGCCAGGTAAAACAAACATGGAAAACTACTCTGTAACATAATCCATGGTTAAATGAGTTGAATGAGGAATGCCCTGCCACTGGATGTGCAAATAAATCCAGCAAATATTTAGACAATTTAAGGAAGATACATCAGTAAAACTATTAAAACCATAACATATGCACTATCTTAAACTGGAGAAGCTCCTAAACCATAGATTCAGAGAAGCCAGGGGAATGCCTCAGAGACACAGCACTCTGTACCTTTTCCCCTTCCTGGAGAATCACCAATAATCACTCTAGATAAGGAGACCCTTTGAACTGATACAGTCCAGGGGTTCTTATGGTCTTCTACTGGCCATTGTCCAAACCCCAAGAAGATACAGGCTCTGCATTAGCTATAAAGGCAGAGAGGAAGAAACACATTAATTTTATAGTGAGCACATATTCTTCCAAATAAAGAAACATCCCAATTTTATTCCTTAGTCTCATTTAGCTAATTTCTTATGAGAAGAACCAAAAGAAAAGATCATTCAGGAGACATCCCCTCTGGGTGACATTGTAGAAGACGCTGTATGAGGACAGGAAGGAGAATTTACTTTCTCACAATGAAAGCACTAACACTAGAGAACTGTGTTACAATTGGAAACAAGATACAGGTACTGGAGCACAGTTCAGAGTGACTGTACTCACACCACTTTGCTGAGGACCTTGTCCACCTTCCTATTTCCACCAGTGTTCTATGCAAGCTAATAATTCACATCAGTTCTCTTGCAATAAAAACACCTTTGGCACAGAGTCAATGACAACAACGAGGGATGCCTGAAACCCACAAAAAGTGTTGAAAGGGAAAAAGAAGGGGCGGAAAGGAAGGGGCATTATGAAAACAAAACAAAAGCAGAGAAAAGTTGCTAAACTAACTTAAAGTGATCACCAAATAGTACTTTATGCATTACTGCAAAGTGCTTGAAGTCTTCCCTGGATTTATAAATTAAAATTACACCAAATGCAATCATAATGCTTGAATCTAACTATGTAAGATGCCTGCAACAGTATTCTGTACAAATTTTCAGGAACTCACCAGTTAAATTCAAAAGTAGTGCTAAGATCTTCGGCTTCCTCCCCAAAGTGTATCTTGATTTGCATGATCCCTTTGCGGAGGTAACAGTTCTTTTCTTTCCTTCCAACACTTTCCAAAGGACCAAGCTCTGAGTTCTGAGGAGCACTCTGAAGGCATTGGGAATTCCAAGGCCACACCTACATACGCATGCTGGTTTAAGTGAACTGAATCTGCCAGCTGTCCTCACTCAGCACATTGGTGTCACCTTTGTGGAGGAGTTTTGGTGTGTTGACTTGGATTCTTTCCAGAGAAGACTCAGTCTCCACTAAAGCTCCACTTTAGATGTGCATCAATTGTACTGTAATAGGAACATAGGGTCCAAACCAGTAACTGGTTCCTTGAACAACTTCAAATCACACCTCTGGTGAGGGCATTTCATCCAACAGTCCAACTAAAACTAGCCTGAAGTAGAACCCTTAACCTAGACTGCTACAGTGCAAGAATGTAAGCCTTAGCACCAACTACTTTGATCTAATGGTCTGCTTCCACTTGTCAAACTGTTCACCTCCAGTGACATAAGGTGAATGTTCACTACCATTCTGAAATGCTCTACAGATTTCAAGTCATGTGCTGTAGTTCTCAAAACTAAAATCCTCCTAGGTGCAGAGAAGTGAGTGATTGACATTCACATAAAGAACAAAGCACACAGCAACAACTATTTTGTTTCCTGTCACTGCTTACACTGAAGAATTAAAAAAAAATAAATCCAATTTTTGTGGGAAATTCTGAATCAATTTGTTATTAACATAGCATTGCTTATTCAGGTAATTATTGGATAATGCTTAGCAAAGAACAATTTACATGAAGAAGAAAATAATCAATGAAAATTAAGTAAATATCTCTAAAATATTGCCAGTTATAGTCATTGTCAACATCGAAGAAAAGCTCTGCAGCAATTAATTAATGTTTTGAGTATCTGGAGAGTTTTATTCACCATTTCATACATCTAAAATTGTACTTTTCCTTTGTGTCTCAGTAAGAGAGGAATGCTGTGCATGCACAGCTCCAGTTTGTAAGAAGACAAAAAACCATGGAGAGGTCCTGACCCTGCACACCTGATTCGTGCAGCAGGCCCACAAAGTCTTCCAAACAAAGCTACTGCCACAAATATGTCAAACAAGGTTTGACTAATAAATTGCTTTAGTGCGTCTCATTCTGTAAAATATTTTTCAGAGGTTTTTGGGACTATTTCAAAGCTATATATTAATTCTGCCCCTGATTGATGAATGACTCTATTTAGACAGTTCACTGAAAAGAGTTGAACTTCAAAGGCCATATGAAATCACTTATTATCTCACTTGTGATTTAGAAACACACCAGCTAAAAGTCTCAGTGCATATGGTAATAAGCAGTACTTCCCTATTAAAAACCCTACTTTTTTCTAAAGACAAAAAAAAAAATCCTTTCCACAGACTTAGCATAGAACTATCAAACATCAAAACAAACCCCAAAACGTATAGTTACATTTTAAGCTGTTAATTTTATTACTTTTAAAACAAAGTAAAACTGTTAAACATAGAACAAAAGAGATTTATTTTTACTTTCTTACCTGTAAAAGGGATTTAATGATATCTGTCGATGAAATTTTATCTTCCAGTAATATTGTACTAACTACTAAAACAGAGAAGTTTCCAACACAATATAGCACCTACATGAAGGCATGTCCTAGAGCACAGGTGAAGGTTTTAACAGTGCAAAATGCTAGCTAGACAAATGTTCCATCTACCAAGAATATATTAATATATGTAGGAGGGTACAGTAATGCATTCGCCCAGAAAAAAGGGATCCACACTGATACAGGAGTAAACAGCTTTAAAATAATTTTTCATTGTCACAGTAGAAAGTCCACTTCTAACTACTTTATTTGAAATGACACCAAGAGTGAGGTGATTCTATTCTTTTCTTCTAAAAACAAGCAAGAGATGAGCTTCAATGATTTTTCAAAACAATTTTAACAAATTACTGGGTAAAATACCTACCATGATAAAAACATAAAGGAAAAAAACCCCCTAGTTTTTCAGTAGCCCGGTATGATACTTCCTGTGCTGTAGTACTTCTGGAGAGAAAATATCAAATTCAATTCACCTGTCACTTACAAAAGATGGGTGGGTTAAGTCAAAAATGAAAACAGCATAGCTACTTGCCAAATGGCACATATAAGAAAATATATTTACAAGCAGCACATATTAATTCAGTTGGGGTAATTTAACTAAGTTATTCTGTTTATGAAGTTCAAATGGCAAGCTCCTCTCCTTCACTCTAGAGAACAAAAATGATTCAATGAATATGCTACCTCAGTTCTGAGGCATCTTCATCCAGAGAATTTGAAGTATAGCAATTATGTTAATAAAGATTGCACCAAATATACATTTAGTTTAGAAAAACAACCTGGTTTCAGCCAGGCTTCTCAAAAGCAAAGCAATATTCTTTACTTTGCACCATTAAATCTTCTGATTATCAGACAGAAGCTTACACAGTAACACAGAATTTTCAATTCCAGCACTGAAATTAACAACACTGTTCTTTTTTTTTTTAATTCCCATCAGGTCTTTCCCTCTGGCTATTCAAGTGTATTGCATAGCATGGCACTATAAAATTATGGCTCCCTTAAACCCTGTCTAGGAACAATATTAAAATGTAAGTTACAGACAAAGAACTAGTCAAACCTTAAGAGCCAACTGAAAAAGTAAGTGGCATTCTTCTTACTTATCATGTTTCAAAGAGCAGCACTTTTTCGTAGAAAGATCCCATTAGCTGAGCTATGACATCTTTATTGTCGTACCTATAAATCATTCCATTGTTAACCTCCTAAACTGCAGTGACTGCTGCCACCTATGGGATCTCCCCAGGAGCGGTCAGGATTTCACTCGGCGGTTCCCTCTACCGGGGATGTAGGTCGGACAAACGTGCAGGCACTTTTGTTAACAGCAGGTGTCCCCACTTTTGCTGATGTTTTACCTCTAAGTCATCCCTTTAAAAGCATTTTCATGTTTCCTAAAATAAACTCCAACTTCTGCCTGTAGTCTAAGTAGTAGCAAGGTGATTTGAGATAGGAAATTGCAGCCCCTGAACTCTTAATTCAGTTCAATAAATGCAGTTTTGCAGAAAAACAAAAATTCCCTTGTTGTTAGCACAATGTTATCTCCTGTGATGTATTAGCAGGCCCAGAGCCAAACAAGTTTCCTTCTAAAGCATAAGTTGAAATCAACCCAAGAAACTTTTAAGTAGGATAAGATCAGATTTGTTTAAGCAATAGTTTCATCAAACACACCAGTGCTGCATCAGAATAACCTTACAAAGAAGGTGATGAATGAAAAACATTAAAATACATTCAATTTGAAAGTCCCAAGTATTATCCGCCTCAGTAATATATGCACAAACATATGGACATACTCCTGGAAAAGCACTAACGTTTGCTGTTTAGCTTTTTCAGATCAATATATCTGACTTACATAAAAAGCAAGCAATTGTGCAGAAAGTCAGTGCAGTTTTGTTTACTAATCAAGAAGACAAAAATAAGATTTCCTACCCTTTAAATACAAAAACTAGAAATATCTTTACAAATATGTCACCTTTTTCTCTTCAGCCTCTACCCCCCCCCC
>VZTJ01000239.1:257436-329647 GCA_013397795.1 Orthonyx spaldingii
CCCCCCCCTTTTATTTAATCTCAGGGATCAAAATTCTATTTGAATACATCAAGGTACTGTTCTTCAAAATCCAAGAGATGGACATGGATAAAAAATTATGGTAGAGCAAGAGGGAAAATTTAAACTAGACATAATGTAGTTAGAAGCCTCGGTGAAGTAACATTACAGCAAAGAGACTCTCATAACAGAGATTCACTCTGTCAATTAGAACACATTATCAAAATAAATAAAATACTGGGCACAGCTCTCCAAAAGGAACAGCATTAATGGGGAGATTAAAGCTAAGCAGACATTGAATAGCATATACCACCCTGCTATCAGTTTGATTAGAGCAAATTAAAAAGAACATAATTTAAGAGCATGGTCTTAAAACAGGGACATTATTAAAGTCAGAGTTTTGCAAAGCATAGATGTATTTATTGAGGTTTGATATAGAAGTAATTATTATTCAAAACACTCAGTACCCAAAAGAAATTACAAAAGCAGGAAAGAAACATGAGAAAATACCTGAGAGACATTCCTAAGACATCAGTATCTCTTTGACTGGGCACAAACAATAGCACAATTTGTTCTCTACATATCCCCTCCAGGGCTTAATGATGATAGAGCTACAAGGAAACTGAAATATTGTAAAAAGGCAGACACGAGCATATACTTGGCCATTCAACACTGAGTACTAGAAATACCCAGCCTTTCTTTTGGTGTTGGGAAAAAGTTATCCTTCCATTTCACTTTCCAATTTGTTTTTGGTTTTTTTTTAATTAATAAGAAAACTACTGCCACAAAGAACAATCAATTCATTTTCTATGCTAACACTTTTCCCCACCTTTTTGTAAGAAAACAAGACTCAAAGTCATGCCATGACTGACTCTCTCCTGACTAGTTTAGAACACTAGACCTACAAAAAAATTTAAATTAACAGTCCCCACGTGCCTTCTGTCCCAATATAGCCTGATGTGAAGTCAGAACAGTGACTTCTCTTGCTGGCAGGAAGAGAATGGTAGAAATGCAGTCAAGTTGGGTATTTGTAGAAACGAGTGCAGGAGCTCCCTTTGGGCACAGTTAGACATTAGATCTGCTTACCTGTACTGCCAAATCTCACTTCTTTGAGGCTTTTCTCTATCTGCATCAGAGCAAAAAGGAACCTGGGTTTGCTGATTTAAGTAGGCCTTCTCCTTTCAGGGATGTAAACTACTCCGAGATGTAGAGTAACCCAATCTAATGGTGGTTCACTGCCCAAAGAAGAGGTCTCTCTTCTCTTTCTACTCTCCTCATTCCTTGTCCAAACAATACATTCCAACTACTACTCCTGCACTAGATTTGGTGATTCTGGGTTATACATCAAGATCAATGGAAGGCTAATCCACAAAAAACCAACCAAGCAAAAAAACCAAAAAACTCCCCCCAACCTACATCCCCCTCTCCTACCCCAAAAAACCCCATCCCTATTTTTCCTTGAGATTAATATACTGACCAACTCCACAGACATATCAGTGTTTTGCCCAACAAGAGACAGAGGACAGCAGCATAAGGCCAGCAGAGAGGGCAGGAGAGCCACAGGCAGTTAGACCAAGCACTGCATGAAGCTGATACACGTGACACCACTTCAAGGGGGCATACGATTCTTCTCCCCTCTCTTCCACTAGGATAACATCATGGAACCACAGCCTGGCCTCTTCAGTTTACATTAAAACACACACACACATAAAATACAACAAAATAAGTAACTCACTTGGTAAAATACATCAATATTTTAAAAGTTAAACAGAAAAAGCTGGGAGACCACAACCTGAGGTTCTCTTCTCTCTCCCACAGGTGTTTTGTTTTGTTTCAATTATCATTACTCGATTAATCTCCTTCCAGGCTGGAAAAGAAACAACTTGAAAACTTTGTTTTTAAAGTTAATTTTGAAAGCAAAGGAAATCTTTTTTCCCAACCCGCTATTTAGGCAGAGTAGAGATATCTAGCAAATAAATCAAGGCTATTCTGTCAGTAATACCCATAATTTTACAGCACCTCCTATTCGCCTGTGTTTCAGGAACAGAGATTGCTTTAAAATATTACATTACATGTAGTAACTCATGGTTTGGACCTGTCATCTTGACATCTCTCTAATTTGAGAGTCCGAAAACCCATTCCAGATATTACTCAATCCAAACCAAGCATTTTGTAAGAACAATCTCACAAGCCTTAAAACCAGGTATTCCTACTGATTTGAAACACCTTTTTAGAATCATAGGCAGACTAGGACATTTCTTTCCCTTTAAAAACAGATAGTTAACTATAGAGGAAGTTTTCCTACTTCTGATAACCCTGTATTAAGTCACCCAATCACATGCAGCCATTTTTTGTCCTCTAGTTGCGTTGATCATCTAAATCCTTGCCATACCTGCCCTGTCCTATGGGATATTTCTTATAAAGATCAGTGGGTTTACTCTATAATCATCTCCAGCTTGGCTGTTCTCTATCTGCCTGCAACTGCTGCTGGTAGAGGAAATAGGTAAGCAATTGTGTTATTGCAGTCATTGCTGCTGTAGAAAGAAAGAAAAAGAAAGATAAAGCAATACTGAAGAGATTACTAGTGAAACCAAAGGATCCTAAACTTGATTTGCATTAGTGCCTAATCAGTAAAGGTGGGCAAGCTGCAAAAGCAGCAACTTTCTGCTCCATTCTAGTCTGATCACGACCAGGAAAAGAGTTTGACTATTCAGATAATGATCTCTACTTTACATAGCTTGCGTATCACTAATCACACATAGCTCAAAACATGGGGAACCTGGCACTTGAGCACTCAGTAACATGGTATGTCATGAACATTATAACCTATAATATGATTTCTATGCCCTTAAGTGAATTATCATAGTTCATAGGTATGAACTATTAATTATCTTCAGCATTGTCTGAATTATCTATCTCACTCTCAAAATCTTTCCTGTCTTGCTTTTACAGTCCAAGGCAGATCAAATCAAACTTAACAACTCTGAACAGCTACAAATGAAACTTAACAATTCTGCAAAATTATGCAACAGTCCTGCCACCTTGATACATTAAAACATTCCTTCTTTATTATCCTGATTGAATGTAATATGAATCCCGTCTTCAAGAAACAATAAGTTATTTTATTTTCCTTCCTGTTATACATCTCCTGTAGCCATTGTAGTTTCTTATTTTCCTATTGAAATCATGTAATTAAATAATGTGAATATGATTACTTGACTTACTTTACAAGAACAGGTCATCACTAATAGTTTGATGTGATTATGAAGCCCTGTATCTTCAAAGGGACGAAACAATAAAAAAAATACAACACACAAAGTCAATTATTTCCTATAATCTCTCCATTTACTTAAGGACATTACACAAAGCACATTAAAAGTAAACCACATCTATTAACATTCCACACAAAATTATTAAAAGACTAAATGGATTGAAAATGCACATTGTTAACATTACACTCAGATGCAAGTCCCTTCAGCTGACTATACAATATGAATGAGAACCACATTGACCATGACGTATATCATTTCAAATTTTTAAATTCTTGACCTTCAGAGAATTATTAAAACCCTGTACTTCAGCTTCATTGCAATATAATTCCAGAATCTTGTAGTGTCATAATTTTAAATGTACTTGATATAATGAATTTTTAAACTGTATTTCCATTTGAAGGTAGAGTATTACATGACAATGTCAAGCCAGGCACTGCAGATCTACTGTGCTATTTTGAAAAGAAACAATATTTTAAATGTCTTCTGAAGAGAGTTTTTATAATTAATTGGAAATTTGTATTATTTTAACATCCCATTTTAAACATCAATTACATCCCAGCAATCATTTTTAACATATCATGTTCACTTCATTCAGAAATGCCCTCTCCCAAAGAGCGAATAGTTTCCACGACTTTTACCACAATATTCCAAATTCTTCTTAAATAAAAATAAAAAAGTTCTAAACTTATGATGTATGGTTTTCATGCAACAATTCCTAGGTTTCAATTAATATTTGCTACCCCATCACAACTTGTGGTTCTTCCGTTAACTAAAACTAAAAGTGGAAAAAGCCTGTCTTTTAACCTGGTTTTCCTAATAAATACATGCATGTCCCAGATAAAAACTTTCACCCCTTCCAACACCACTCTCATTTTATGGAAACGAAATTATTAGGAAGTCATTGACATCACAGTAAAATGGTGGGAGTTACTCTGCACTTCCTTGCACAATTTCAAAATCTGTTAATACTGCAGGTCAACATAAAAGCTCTTCCTATTCTCTAACCTTTTTTTTTCCACAAAAATATCCAAAGCATATTCACTTTCTTTTCCTTTCTGTGGGTAATTCAGGATGCAATTTCCAAAGTTCTATGTCACTCCTAAGAGTCTTAGTCGCCTTCAAGTCTGTTCCCAGCCAATCACCAAGACAACAGGTCATGATAATGAATGAGAGATCTGACCCAGAGTCAATTCACTCAGTCACCAATTTATATTGGAATGACAAGTTAGGTATATGCCTGGAATTCCCCATCAGTACATATAATCTTAATAAGCTTTGTCACCCGTAGTGTCTCAGCCCTTTTCCTGGGCAGATTGTCCCTCATTCAAGTTTACAAGAACTGATATCATCAGTGGGTTTAGCTCACCTGGTTCCATCTCCCCCGTGGCAAGACTGACTCTCTCTTCACAGCAGATATTTCATAATCCTATTCCACAAAGGGTCTGATTTAAATTCTTATTTCAGTCGATCCCTCACTCAGGAATAAAATGTGAGTATGACTTGGCATCCTTGATCAGAGCAATTTCTTTCTTAGTTTTCCAGTAAATGTTTGGGATCTAAGGAAATGAGGAGACAGTGGGCTTCCAGTCTGTCCTTCTTGTGGCAGTTCCCAACCTTCAAGTCTGTCAATTCTACAGCGTGGCTGCAGTCATGGGTACTTAAGACAGCAGACCATGTAACATAATTCTCCAAACTGTTCTGACATTGTGGACAATAAGTGCAGGCTCTTCTAAATTTGTGTTGAGTAGATGGCCCTGTGCATAGTGTGCTGATTTGCCAACTACTGTCAAGGTAGCTGAGGAAAGCTGAAAAGTCAAGCCGGAAAGTCAATCCATCAGGGGCCAAGTGAAGTGGCATAAGCGCAGCTTGAGTGCATAAAGGATCATTTGAACTTTCTGCCATCAATTCTCCTGAGATGTTAAACAGTCCAAAATAGTCTTCCTCCTTTTTGCCATAGGCTCCTTCAAAGATTAACACAACGTTTGCCAAGCTGCTTCAGTTAGAATGGGACAAAGCCAATACTCTACATTTTCTCCTTTCACTAGACTCCCATGGAAATCTACTCAAGCTCCCTTCAGTGCTCCCTTCTGATGCTGACTTGGACAGGAAATACTGTGGTCTGATCTTGTCTTTAATTAAACGGGCCTGAAACATTTTCTGAAACTGTTGCTTGCTGCTGTTATGCTTCAAAGAATGCAAAAACACCTACAGTTGTGATGCAGACCAATCCCTTATGCAAATTCCTTTTTTTCATCCTTTATCTAAAATTTCCGGAAATTTTTCCACTGACAATAGATTAGATCCTCCAATAAAACTACCTGTAGGTCCTGCAATATCACAGACAGGCTGTCCAATGCTTCTGTAATTATTTGTCCTTTCCTAGTGTCCTAGAAACAATAAAAAATATGAAATATGTGCTTTGAGGGTTGCTTGTTTGTCGAGGTTCTTTCCTTAAGTTTTTTTCAAAATATTGCATTTCTGAACTTTTACTTCCATTCTGTAACGAGTTGCTCTCACTTTAGACAGTACCAGAGTACTAACCTTGCCACAAGAAGACATCAGGGATCAATAGATATTTATCTCAGTATAAATTTTTTTCCTTAAATTCTCCAAAACAGAAAAAACTAACTACCCTTTAATGTTCTCTGTGAATCAAAGTGTGTTTTATAACTTTCATTTTTTAGAAATATTCTTCTAATTAAGTGGAAGCTAAATGATAAATTCCTATTTTCATTGTCGGGAAAGTAAACACATTTCAATCAATAACGTTGTGCTACAGCAAACCAACTTCAAACAATGCCTGTACATAAAACATCAAGGCTAGCCAGACACTGAAGTAAAAACTTCCAAACATAAATTTTTGCCTGGAGTAAAAGAAATATTGCTGGTTTAGCTTTATCTTTTTAGTATGTACTGAATTTCAAACAAGTTTATGACACAACCAAAAATAAGTCACACACACAAGAGCATCATGAAGAAAAAAAGCTCTTAATTATAATACATAAAAACTAGAAAAAATAATAGCTAGAGCAAAGGCTAACAATCCAAAGGACATTTTAAACAAGACACACAACTAACTTCTTTCTTTTATAAGGTTCAAAAAAACCCAACACAAGTAGTTCTTACATAACTGGAAAGGAAAGCAAATTGGCAAATTACTTGCACATTGTTTATGTCCCTAAACTTTACATCATCTTTAACAGGTTTTGGGAATATGATAATTGATGACTGAAACAGACAAAATTTTATTTCTAGATCTGAGATAGGAAACAGCAGTCATTTCTGTATTACAAAAATAACATGAGGGTGATTTGAAGGTCAGATAATCTGAAATCATGTCTTCATACTCCAATGCATTAAACCCCCATATATTTCTCTGGACATCATTTGAGCTATCCAGGAGACTAGGCAATATTACAGTGTGTATGCTACGCAAGAGGACCATAGCTCCTGACAAGGAAAAGGAGTCTCCTAAATTTACAGAGGTTGTTACCATAATGGACCACTTCATCTTCCCCCACCAAGCCATGCCATACCAGCAAGGAGGAAAAAAACCTTCCCAACAGAAGATGGACTAAATGCAATAAGCAACACAAATCGTGGCCCTGACAGCATAAATTGTGAATATTCTTCAACAAAGCTAAGCTTGAGGGTGCATAAGGCCACACTCCTGAAGCAAAAAGATGAAAGCCTAAACCAATTACAGCCTGGTTTCACAGCATGCCTTTGAAATGTAACAGTGATATACCTTATTTAACACATTATATTGATTTTTGCTAATATTTGTCAGCATTGCCAATGTGATTTTGGTTGTCAAATCTTTACACACAGCAGTTCTACACATGCAATAAAATCTGAAATTGTGAATAAAATATTTTAAAGAACAGATGGAAAACTACTTCTAAATTTAGATATTTGTTCAGCTATATTTGACCACCTACGTAAACAATATCTGTATCTGAGGCAACAGCGTATAAGCAAAATAGAATAAAGATATCACTTTATTATAAGCTTCTTGTGATGTAAAGGACAAAATTATCTTCAGAGTCAGATCTACATAATTAGTTTGGTTTTTTTTTTAATTTACCTTCAGAATATTTCTATAATTCAGTAATTCGGCTTTTATTTTAATACTTTCAGGGCTGTAAAGACAATTTAGGAGCAATGAATTGTACTTAATTTGAAATAAAATAATATATCATATATTTCAGTTATGCAAGATTGTCCTATGAGAGTTTCCTTATTTTTTTAAAATCATATGCAATGCTTTCATGTTCTGTAACATAAAATAATACATTAACTGTTTCCAACAGAACTGCAAAATGCTTTATTCATGTTTGCATCTTAGTGGGGTTTTTTTCCAAAATGAATCGAGTTTACAAAAGAATATTAAACAAAGAAGCATTATCCTCTCTCTGATCTTTGTTCTGATCATGAAGATTTTAAACAACATTAGTCTCACACATAGCAAATTACTGCTTGTTAACTACTGTTGCCAACTGTTAGGGTACGTCTGCCTTACTATATCAGTTTGACCCAGCTTCTAGTGCTTAATGGTCCTCTAGGCTAAAAGCGAAAGCTGATCCATCAGGCTTACATTAGCATAGAATAACACTCAATGCTTATTGATGTGCATGCAGTGTAACTACCACCCCCGGCACCTAGCTCAGTCCATTATTTTCATTTTATCTCAAGTCATTTGTATGGTTGTCTGCCCCAGTTAAAGCTATGGCAAGACTGGTACTTAAATGAATTTGTGAGAAAGGAGACAAATGCCCCCTGAACTTCAAGCACTTTTCTATCATGACTTGCTAACATAAAATACACTGGTACTGTTAGGTCCACTTAGCAAGCATATCTAGAATGGCCTTAAGTAGGTAAGAAAAATCACTTAGGACTCTATCAGCTAAAAGGACTGCTGATTAAATGTTGGGGGTGGTGGAGTGTAGGCTGTGACTGTTTGGGCTGTTATTTTTTCAGTGTGATGTTTATAAAATGCTGTTTTGATTCTGTTTAAAAACCAGGAAACTTCAGAATTGTAACATTCAAAACATTCTGTTTTGAGTATCTGGCTTTAATTGAACACTGTTTATTAAGATTAAAAATACTATGAAATCACCACATTGTAACAGAAAAAAAACTACTGAAACTTAAAGGTACACATTGTATAATCATCTTAATAGAAAATCTTTGAAAACAAAGCAAGCTATCACAAGCTTCAGGGCATGGGTAACTACGTGGCCACAAAACATAATTATTGCAACAAAAAGGCATGAATATTCAACAGTCACAAAACAGTATAAAGAAAACTACAGAACAGATTCTAAAGTTTCCCTTCACACAATTTCACAAAATGCAGATTAAAAACTGCCTCAATTTTTGCATTTTCCAAGAAAATTATAATTGAGCATTACAAAGCAAAAAGAGCCATTGCAGATGTTAAGTTAAACATAATGCTCTTCTGAGCTCGGGTTTAAAAAGGCATTTATCAACCTCTTCTGCTGCATGGACAGGAAAGCATAGAAATTCAAGAGAAAAGTGTTGGTCAAGAAACAATAATGTCAACCATTTTTGACATATGGTCAGTCAGTTAGACTGCCCAAGAAGTCTGGCATATTTCCCCTTTCACCATAAAAAGCACTAATACCGCTACTTGTAATATGTACCTAAATATATACATCATTCTACAGTTTTTAAAAGTATCAGCTAAAAAAAAATATACTGTGACACCAGAAACCATGAAAGAACAATCCTCTGAACAATGTCTCTGCCCTTCTACCCTCCCGTCCAGTATTAATGAATGACAGAATGGTTACCCAAAAGATTGACATATCTAGTTAATAGGTTATTATTTCTTAATTTAAAAAAAGAGAGTTGATGGTAACTCAGTCTGTGTTTAAAAAAAGAAAAATTTAGTGTCAGGAAATGGCAGTAAGCTTGAAAAATATAAGTACATTAAGAGAATACATGTGTTGAGGAGAGGACATCATCTTCATTTTTGTAGTGCTCCCAGCACAGGAAATCTCCTGAAGCTGGCTGGTCTCCAATCCAATAGGGCAGTTCGCTTTTTACTCCAGTGAACCTCCAGGACATGAATGTAAGCAGGAGGATTGTTAGTACTCCTGGGCAGTCAGAATAAGAACATGAGAATTACATTTTGTGCTTTGAGTTTGAAATCTCATGTGTTATGAGCAGTAGCGTCTTTACGAGTTTAAGGATGTTTAAGAGATGAAAGAGTGAGTAAAACCAAAACTGCTAGTTACTTCCAATGTTTTTATAAGGGTTACCCCACTCCTCTCCTCTGGGTAAAATTAAAATACACATATGTAGTCTAGGTAGTTAAAATAACTATTCCTCAGATGTCCATGGTCCTTCAAGACATAGAAACTGCTTTCAAAAGAGTTTCATGGATAAGAAATTAAGGGGAAGTAATAACAAAATGAAAGGCAGAAAATAAGTGAGCTACACCAGGCCAAATGCACATCTGTAAATGCTCTCTGGAGCAAAACTCCATTGGAGCTACACATACAAAATATTGTGGTAATAAGGACCTTCCTGTAATAACAATATTTGGTTCAGAATATGACACTGTTCTGAATAACTACCATCAGCCACAGGTATTTTCATAATCTTTTCCAACAGAATGCAAAAACGTTTACTTTTGCTTAACAATCACATTTAGTCTATAGAAGAGCCAAATGGGATAGATTAGTAGAAGTACAGCATAAGGCAGTCCTCCAGCATAACTGTTTGTTGAGTTATCAAGCAGTGTTGGTATCTGTTCTTTAGAGAGAGAGAGTGAGTTACGTGCCCATCATAACAGGGATTTGTACTATGATTACAGTGGATGCTGAGAAAAAAAATTGAGAAGCTTTTGCACAAGAACAGACATAACCTGAATATTAGGTTTTGAAGAGTAAAAGCACAGACTCTACTTAGAAAGAGTTCACAAGAAAAAGGAAGTAAGTTCCGAGAAGGCTTTTGCACACTTAATAGCTTAAAAGGTATTATACCACTAGTGTAATTAATTTAGGAGCCTTAATTTCTGATCCTTCGTTCACTTATTCTTTGCTGTAGATTCTTCCATTCACACACCAACATTTCAGAGTAAATTTCTACTCAGCCCATTCACACCCTGAGATGGACACCATGAACATGTTGGTGCTTGGCATGGAAAGGAAGATGGGAAAAGCTAGGCCACTCAATCAAGGTGGTACCCACTAAGTACAGAATTCATTGGCTAAGTTCTTCTGAGGACAGGCTCTAACAGGCACATGGACTTACCATGCATTGCCTCAGATGAGAGGGCAGAACTAAAATGTGGTCAGAATACTTTCAGTCATTGGTCAAGAGGCACTGCTGCTCAGGAGCAGGAAAACACCGTGTTGACTTGCCTTGATCACATCATCCATTCCTCAATCTCGGTCAGTCTTCTGTGGCTTTGAAAGAAAGGCATGCTTGTTTATGTCGCACTAACAAAACCTCAAGGAATTGTTTATGTAGTTCAATTTCAGGACATACTTAAAAGTTCTTCTACACTAGGAGCCACAGCATGTGAGGTATTACTAGATGATTACTTCTAAACCCTAAATAAGCTATAACTCTCAAGACCAAAACCTCTATAGTTCTCAAGTGAAAAGGGTTCAGCAGGTATGTAGAACTATCTCTCCTACATTGTCATTTAATCTCTGATGAAATAAAGAATTAGGAACTGGTTTCAGTGAACCATCTATTCAGCCATATATTGAAAATATGTCTCTCATATTGAAAGATTAATCTCTCAAAGTAGTTTCATTCCCAGGCAGCCTGTTCTATACATTTTTGACTAACCACTGTATATTCACATCTTTGAATGTAAAAAAGGAGGAATATATGTTTTGCTACCCTGAGAACCTAGGAGAAATTCAGTAAGCCAAAACAGCCTTCCAGTTAATTATTCAAGATTTTTTTTCAAGAAGGTTGCAACTTGATTCCTGATCCTTGCTCTTTCAGTTGAGGTTATCAACAAGGGTGACAATTAGTACACACTGTAGTACTCCACATGATGTGGAAACCTAAGCCACGGAGAACCACAGGAAGATGCACTGCAAAATAAGCCCTTCACTTTCTTTCAACCACTAAAATGGTGATTTCAGTATATTATGGAGTCAGAGAGATCTCCAAACATTTAAAAGGAAAATGAGTATGAGCTCTAGTGCTTAAAATAGAGTCAAGGAAGAAAAAACACTAATTTTGTTTTGTTTTGTCATCATTACTACATAATAATTCTCTTGAGTCAGATAACCTGTATGCATAAATAAATGGGAAATTAAATCTGGTGCTCCTTGAATTTCAGAAGATTCAAAATGTTTCACATGAAATTTTTATTAAAAAAAAAAAAATACAGACTTGCTGGAGCTTATTGGGCATTTCACAGAAGGATAATTTTAATGACAATCCTATTAAATCATCGCCACATGCCACCTTAATTATTATATACCTCTGGAACGGTCTGCCCTTTCTTCCCAAAGCCTGTGGGAATTGATAAACCAGCTCTGCAGAAATGAGCTTTCTGGCTGTGTCTCAGGCCCCTTCTCACCAAGCATTCCACATCATTCTTTTCCAACAAACCATGTGGGGGTTTCTCTTGGAAAGCAGTGCTGGACAAATGAACAGTCTTCTGCAGGTTGTCACAGCAGAGTGAAAAACCCTATGTGATTAGCAGGCAAAATCACAAATGAAAAAAACGTACCAGCTCCTCTCAAAAATAACTTACATGAAGGACTTACATGTTACCTTGGAAAATCATTGGGAATTCTGTATCTTGATATTACTACCTTGACCTAAACTCTTCAAAATAAGAAAATACCAGACTTATCCCGCTTGTTCTGAAAGGAAGGGGCACATTCTGAATGCTAATTCACAAAAACAAATAAGTAAGGATAATAATCCCTACATTAAAACACAATTAGTTTGGTCAAGAGTATTTGGCATTCACACAAGCTATCCACGTGCACCAGACCACTTGCCTCTACACAAAGCAATCAGGTACGTCAGAGAGAGATAGCTACAGATGTCATCCTAACAACAGCGTTACACCAGTTCCATAAACAAACCTTTTGAAACCAAATAATGTGAAAATTCATATATTGTGTGTACTCTGGGATACAGAGGCAGACCCTGGACAGAAAATAGGAAGATAGAAAATAAGGGTCAAAACATGTAGTAAAAACTGTTTCAGAATAAGGATGGACAGATGTAAGAAAGGGACTGTTTTGGAGGGATTGGATGTATTGTGGAATGCAGAAAGTAAGTGTTAATAAAGCATAAGAATTGAGATCAGAGATTACTGAGAATAGAGAAGTGGATTTAACAGCTGAAAGTGAGATAAAGTCAGCAGAAATAAGAAGTCTTCTAAATGACTCTTAAGGTAGCAGAGGAAGATTTGTATCTGTTTAATGTAATAATTTAGGAAAGGACACAAGATATGGGATGATTTTTAGAACTGGCTAGAATCGGAATTACGTATATCCCACAGCTATGATTAAAATCACTGAATCTGGGATCATATCTTTTTTCCAAAAAATCCTGCAGTGAAGACAATTGTTCTTTAATTCAGTGTACTTCCAGAACATGGAAGAGAAATACAGCTTCTAAAGGTGCCCTGGAAAGACGATTAATGGGTATAGAGAGAAGGAAGAAAAGACTGAATGGCAACACGAAACTAACCAAAAGGGTAACATGGCATTCCGTCAATCAGGGCTCGAGTAAACCCACCAGGAAAGGAAGAGCGGCTGAGAATCAGAGCACAGCATTTCTGGATCCCAGCAATCCAGCGGGAAGGACCATCAGGGGCACAAGAGCTCATCCCTGCAGGAGGAGTATCCTCCTCACCCCAGAGGTGCTATCACCACTGCAGACAGGCTGGTCTTGGCTAGCAGTGGGTCCATCTTGGAGCCGACTGGCATTGGCTCTATGAGACATAGGGGAAGCTTCCAGCAGCTTCTCACAGAAGCTGTCCTTGTAGCACACTCGCTACTAAAACCTTGCCAAAAAGCCCCAATACACGCTGTTAACACAGGCTGTTTAAGAAAGCCCTGAGCAAACACTTCATACATGCAGAAAGAAACCAGAATCTTGTTCACTTCCCAATGCAGTAGCCAACAGAGATAAGGAAAATGATAGATGGGAGCCTGGCCTGAATTTATAGATTTCTACCACAAAATACGTGCAATTTGACAGCTACTTTCTCTGCTCTTCTCTTAGTTTCCTATTGACTCATACTTAAATCCCTCTTGAAGGGCTTATAGAGCTACAGTTTTCACCTACTAAAAAAGTGAGTTTGTGATTATAAATTCAATTCCAGTACATTCTCTTCCTTAAGACTTCAACCTATTTTTATTAATCACTGCCTTCTCACAGAGCTGCTTCTGCTCTGACAGAAGTGCAGGTTTCACAATTTGACAAAATGCAGCTTTAGTTCAAAGCTCTTCACAAAGTATTTAGTAAACAGAAGCAAAAAAATGCTTGTTCCAATAAAGTCCATGATACAAATTTCTTTAAACAAAACTGAAATCCACTTTCTATACAGAAGACGACAAAAATTATGCCACTAGCTGAATTTCATTGCCAAGCTGTCAACTTGAATTTCTTCTGTTTAAAAATAGCTGTTCATTACATTCAGTAATGGGCTGTCAAAGCATTACAGCACTGAACCTATATCATATACAGTAGCAATTGGGCAATGTGCGTTATTATGTTTAGATTACTAGCATTTTTACAAGACCTCTGGGCTAATTTTAAATGAGATGGTTGACTTGAACTGAATCAAAACCAATTTTATTTTACTTTAAAGCTCCTACAGATTTTCCGTTTGTACCTGACTAAATCAGGCCTTAATGAAAGTAAAACAAAAGGTTTACTGAATGTGAGTATACAGTATATTCATCCTTTTGTTTGCTTTCAAGGACATATTTACTCCAAACAACATACAAATAATAAAAATACTCTAGTTGCCAAATTAAATAATATTCCGGATGGTATGAATTGGTACTGTTGCTCCTATGAATACATAATAGGTTGTTAGCAAAGAAATCATGCCTAAAGCATATATGCAGCAATATTTTAGCAGGGTGAAATAATTAGAGATGTTTTTAAACTAACAAATGCATAACCTGTCTTAATAGCTCATGATCTAATTTAGCATATTGTAAAAAAAAAACCACTATAAAAAGGTATCTAGAAAGCACAGTTGAAACATCCTTACACAGCAGGATGTCATAAACATAGAGGCATGCCAGAATGGCTCACAGCTATGAAAAAAAAAGAGAGACTAAAACAAGATCTGATGACTTGCAAATATAAATAATGAATTCTAGGGCCAGATTACACACTTCATTAAAAAACCCAGCAGAATAAAGGAAAACCAGACAAACAAAAAAATCACACACTGTGTATAAAGCTCTATACCTTCGTTGTTTTGTGGGAAAACAAATTATTTTTTTATATTTGGAAGACAAGAACTCCACTGATGCGACTCAGTGGTTATGTAGCAACATTGGGCTATATGGTTCCTCAATTTCCAGCAAAATATTTTCCAGAGTTTGTAGTTCAGCTGCAAAACATTTGCCACATCAAAAAGTTTGTCAGGCTGGGTTTTAGCATCAAAGACAAAAAATACCATTTATTAATTTTAATTATGACCATATTTAGTACCTTCATCTACGACATAGTAGGATCAAGTGCACCCCCAGCAAATTTGCAGATGACACCAAGCTGAGTGGTGCAGTTGACACACGTGAAGAACAGGACGCCATCCAGAGGGACCTGGACAAGCCCAAGGAATACACCTGTAGGAATCTCGTGAGATTTAACAAGATCAAGTGCAAGGTGCTGCACCTGGGTCAGGGCAACCCCTGGTATCAACACAGGCTGGGGGATGGAAGGATTCAGAGCAGCCCTGGGGAGAAGGACTTGGGGGTGCTGGTGGGTGAGAGGCTGGACAAGACCCGGCCACGCGCACTCAGCCCAGAAAGCCAAACATATCCTGGGCTGCATCCAAAGCAGCATGGGCAGCAGGGCCAGGGAGAGGATTCTGCCCCTCTGCTCTGCTCTGGCGAGACCCCACCTGGAACACCGCATCCAGTTCTGGGGCCTCCAGCAAAATAAGGACATGAAGTGACTCCAGAGGAAGACCACAAAAATGATCAGAGGGATGGAGCACCTCTTCTACGAGGAAAGGCTGAGAGCTGTGGTTGTTCAGCCTGGAAATGAAACGGCTCTGGGAAGACCTTATGCAGCTTTTCAACACTTAAAGGTGAAGACAAGCTTTTTAGCAGAGCATATTGAGGCAGGATAAGGAGTAATGCTTTTTAAACTGAGAGGCTAGATTTAGACTAGATCTAAGGAAGATTTTTTTTATGATGAGAATGGTGAAACACTGAATAGGTTGCCCAGACAGGTGGTAACATTCAACAGCAGGTCGGATGGGGTTCTGACCAACCTGATCTAGCTGTTCATGCTTGTTGCAGGGCAGTTGGACTAGATGCCACCTAACCCAAATTTTTGTATGATTCTATATAAATAGTCTGCTAATAAAGGACTTTGGAGATATTCAGCACTAAGCCAAGCAAGAGCAAGCAAAAGCAGTATAGATGTACTATAAGTGCACAAAAAACATATGCAAAAACAATATAACCCTTTGAATAAAACTAGTAACAGAATTCAGCTGCAGTTTCACAGGTACAAACACCAGTACATCCACAATCCTCCCTAGTGTGCCAATATCAGCAAATAATCTTTGCAACATTCAGTGTGATAATTCACTTCTGGATAGCAATAATTCCTAATTTCCACATTATTTTTCTCTTTAAATTAAATTAACATATTTATAACAGATACAAATTTTATTTGTAGAGATGGTTTAATTCTTTCTGCATTGTCTTTGGCCATGTTTTTCGGTGCCAGGCCTCTAAATAAAGCCAAAACTGAAGCTGTTTGTCACCAGTCAAATATGTGCTATGTGAACGTTGTGTAATGTTTTTCAAATGTTTCTTCTAAAAAGTGAAATTTCTAACAACTAAAGGGGACATCATTACTTATCCCTTCTTACTTGATAACTATCACACGACTACAGAATTACCTAAAATATACATCGAATTTATTATGCTTTTGTAAAACTACTTGCAGTGTTTTTGGTAAAAAGAACTAACGAGCATGGCAGACTGCGCTAGTCTTTTTATGATAAAATTATGCAAATTCCATTAAATACGCATTATGATCAGTCTAGAATCCACCATGATACTGAGGGTATAATACTAAAATTCTCATCTGGCTTAATATAAGGATCAAATGAGAGCAAATATTTCTGTAGTATGTGGTATATCATTTTGTGAGAATCCTACAGTATCTCATGTCAAACATGCATTAACAGCTTCACAGTAAAACATGACACAATATATTACAACACCTCCAAAGAGGCAGCTGTGATCTACTGTGTCAAAAACTCCATTCAAGTAGGCTGTCAAGGTGTACAAGGCCTCTGATCTTTGATACATCTGAACGTATTATCAAAGCTCCTCATCTATGAAGATGGAAATTATCTTAAACGACAGAAAATGTAGGCTACATTGCTAAATCACTATGCTGAAGAAATAATAAAGGAAGATGTGAATATCCAAAAATTTTGAGAAAATAGTAGAGAAAGGTATGACAATTAAAAAAAGAAAAATATACACATTTTGGAAAAAGCAATACACAAGGAAAACAAACAGTGAAATTGACATATAGTCAAGGCATCCTCAAACACAAAAAACATACTTTTCTCCTAAGTAATCTGTAGTTTAGGAAGGTAAGTGATGTCTAATGCTGTCACACTGTACAGTATAACCATTCTTGAGTGACTGATAAGGAAAGGGATTTCTGATGGATTAGCTAGGTATGCTGTGCCTTGATAGAATGAAAAGATAAAATGAAAGATTATTTAATGTGGGACACAGAACTGGGTGACAAGATTTACTAAGAACAAGGTAACACAGAAAAGCACTTAGATTTTTAGAACCCAGAATAAAGTTGTTTATTAATTATTTCCAGTTCTGCCTTTGGCATTTAAAAGAACTCTGTTTATGATTCTATCTTAAGTTGGTCTTGGTCTTTTAGCAAATGCTGTCTTTCAATTACATTAACATTTTTGCACAGAAGAGTTCTTAATAAAATAGAAATTAAGGATTTATCTAAATTCTAGTATTATCAGTTCATTACATGAAGACAAAAAATTTTAATATTTTTAATTTAAAATTTTACATTTAATATTTTTTAATATCCTCCTATTTTCCAATATACCCCGGATATGGATACCTCTCAGGCTCTGAGATGTTACCCATTTACTTGCTGTAATATTTTCTGTGACTGCATATAGCTCCTTCCAAAATGGCAGCACATGTTCACTGGGGAATTCTGTGCACCACTGAAAGCACTGTGAACACATCCCCCAGTGCACTCTGTGAAATAATAGAGAAGCCTTTGGACACTGACAAATTAAGATATTTCAAATGACAATCAGCAAAAATAAGCATCAAATTTGGAACAGAAAGAACATAAGTGAGAAATAAGAGCCACCTTTAAAATGTACACAGAAGTTAGAAACTTCTCTAAGTATTGGCAACTATGAGCAAAGAAACAGAAAAATACATAAATGGAAAGAGAAAAAAGAGGAGGGAAGGAACAAGGTGAGGGTCATTTTGTAACGTAAGATTTGAGTTTCTCAAATACAGCAAATATAAGCACAATTACTATTCATGCTATTTGTCCTACCATAACACTCCAGTTGCCCCATTTCTGGCTACAACTCCATCCATCTTCTTTTTTGGCTCAAGTCACTCTGTTTATTCTATTAAAACTCCCTTACTTCTTTATCAATCACCTCTTTCCAGTATTTTCCATACTACAGGAACAGCATTTACCAACATGCCAATACCTTTCATTTGCTTACAATTAAAGGAGTTTTTTTCTTCATTTTCACCCTTCAATCTGTCCAGACTTTTGTACCATAGGTCATGATTCTCTCTTCTTAGTTCATAGCAGCCTCCTCAAAAAATGCTTTATTCCATACTGAAGTATTGTTCATTTCTCATGACATTACCAGGTTCTTTTTCAGAGATTTCCATAGAATCCTTCACATTCTTCTTGTCAGTATTCACCATTGAAAGCTGCGTGGCCACCAGGTCGAGGAAGGTGATTCTGCCCCTCTGCTCGCCTCCTCCTGCAGTGCTGCATCCAGCTCTGGGGTCCCCACAACAGGAAGGACATCAGCCTCTTGGAGTGAGCCCAGAGGAGGCCACCAAGATGATGAGAGGGATGGAGCACCTATGAGGATTGTGCAGCCTGGGAAAGAAAAGGCTTCGGGGTGACCTAATTGTGGCCTTCCAGGAACTTACAGGAAAGATGGCGCAAGTCTATTTACAAGAGCATGCAGTGACAGGACAAGGAGGAATGGATTCAGCTGAAGAAGAGTAAGTTTAGATTAGATATTGGGAAAAAAATCTGCACTGTGAGGGTGGTGAGGCAATGGAAGAGGTTTCCCAGGGAAGTTGTGGATGCCCCATTCCTGAAAGTGTTCCAGGCCAGGCTGGATGGGGCTTTGAGCAACCTGGTCTAGTTTCATCATCATCACATTACACAGAAAAGACATACCCACACAGATGTTAGTTTTGTTTCACAACAAGAGACAGTAGTACTACAAAACCAAAAGTTAAAATGGCATATAATATGCAACAACACACAGAAAAACACTCCCATTTTACTTAGTTGAAAAGTTTAGAATTAGGAAGAGATTGTTAAGTGTAATTCTCCTTGTTTTGCCGCTAACATTGCATTAAAATCTTCATAATATATTAAGACTGATGCATAATCATTAATATTTTAATGTGTTTTCAGAACACTAGAGAACTATCATAATAGCCAAAATCTGCAATTTGTCTTTTGAATTATTGAAGCAGTTGTGTTCTGGTTCTGCTCAGAAAACAGTATTTATTTCAAATGTCATTGTAGAAAATACAAAAGAAATTTGATTTGATGACTTAATTTTTGTAATTGAATATTGATGTCCCCCAACAAAGCAGCTGCAGAGACACAGCAAGAGGATAAAGTAATAGAGTATAATGAAGCAAAATCATATGATGATGACATCCTATTACAGTTATGTGAGATCTCCACAATGTTTATCTGAATTTCAATTACAATATTGCTTCCTTTAATACGCATGACAAGGTTATAAACTAATTCCATATTTGATCCTAACTCTGATTGTTCTCTGTTAATCTGAGAAGGAGAACTGTCAAGAATATTCAAGGTCTATGTTAACTAAATATAATCTACTTAAAAGGTTCTGTGACTTGTTGAACTAAACCTGAATCCTGTAAATCTGGAGTTCCATTCAATAGCATAAAGTTTTCTACAGGTAAATAGCTGCATAAAAGTGGGAAGAAAATTGCATACAGATATTTTAGTAAATGCCAAGCACATCAGTTTTCTAAAGTCTTAATCACGTGTACCAGACTACCAAGCAGTCCTGCTGCTTGTTCTAACTCATACTGGTAGGAGTGTCTGTGGTCACTTCCTTACTGTCTAAATGAAGGACTTTGAGGAAAACAAAGGTTGGATAGGAAGGTAAGAGCAAGCCATTTCCTTTACTCAGATCATACTAAATCATACTACTTATATCAAATGATGGAATCAAGCTTTTTTCTGTCTTAAAAATAATTATGATGAATACCCATTATTACTTGCTTCCTAGATGAAGAAGATTCCTATATATTTACACACTACAGAAGATAAATTGTTTGCTTCAAAAAATAATAGCATTCTGTTATTATTTTCAGCCTACATTGTCAAGGAATGCACATATTTGTACATACTACTTAATTCACAGACACACATGCATGTATAAATATATACACCATTACTGAGTATTAAATGATTGTACTTAAACTCTCCTAAAATATAACATTAAAAATTATTTTATATTAATATCTTCATTATTAGATTTTAGATGCTAAGGCCAAAAGCATGTTAGCTCTTATTTTTTTTTTACTTTATAAGGATCACTGAACACATGTCCATGCTCATAGACAAAGCTGAAAAGACCCTCTGCTGAATTTTATCTAAAAATTAACAGAGTTGTTTTTAAACTACTTAATAACTGTTAAGATTTAAAAAAACACTCTCAGCAAAGCCTTAACAATCATAAAACAAAATAGGTTTTCCTCTCCCCTTCAAAAAAGGGGAATTAGAGCTACTGTAGCATTTCTTAATTGATTGCAAATTTAGAAGGATCTCTGCATGGTTCTGTTTGGCACTCACAGTAGACAAAGAATGAATAAACATTTATCCAAAACAAAAGAAAATGTTGCATATGGGAAGCAATGTACCACTAGCAGAGAAGGGATATACTGACATGTCCACTATTTAATTTCTTAAATAAAGTTACAGCAATTTTTCAGCTTGTGAATTTTTACATGTCAAATAAAAATCAGTATTTACTAATTAATTAATATTTTAAGAGGGAATACAGAGTTACTGAGAAAAAATAAATAAAACCTAAGAAATACAAAGTTATAATTAGGATACTTTTAATCATCAAAAATATCAGTTCCCTCTCTGTTCTCTCTTTAACATTTCTAGTTTGTTGATGAACGAACCGTGTTTGGCATAATTAACACTAAGATCTTCAGAACTCAATGACTGAAAATAATCACTTCTCTCCTTTCTTTCCTGAGTACGCTGAAGCCCAACCTAAAGATTTAGAGCTGACTGGACAAATATAAAGGATGTCAGAAACAGTGACCGCTGACATGCCATTCAAGGCACATGGAAAAGAGTTCAGGCTTGAATGCCTCTAAACTGCTCATTGGTAAGATCAGCTATCACTGAGACACAGTGTAAGTCAGCACAATTCACTGAGCCTGCTATGACCTTAAAATCATTGCTCCTGGGGCATGTTCATCCACCAATTAGTTTATACGCTCACTGGAAATCCATTGCTCAGTAAATGCACTGGTCTCTCATTCCACAGTGTTGATGAAGTGTGTGTGATGGCTTTCTCTTCACAACTTGACCCCTAAAGCTGACCCATCTGGAACTGAAGTATTCATGCCACTTGAGCACATCCTTGGTTATCACAGAGTCTGATATTTTCTTTAAAAACACCATTACTCACATTTTTTTCCTCTTAGTTAAAAATCTTTTGCAACCAGTAAAACACAGAACATTTTAGGGGTAAGAAATTTAGTACACAGCATGCTGAAGTACATCTGTAAAGGGAAATTAACTTACGTAGAACCTGATTTCCCTAAAACTAGTAATAACTAGTAATAAAATAAATACTAGAAAACTGTAAATATTGTTCTGCTCAGGGAACAGCTGTTAAGCCCAAGTATTAATTCATTGCAGTATTTGTCTTGCTATGAATGTCATGAAAATTAAAAAAAAAAACCATTAAAAAAAACAAACCCAAAATAAAAACAATAAAAAACCCCACAGGTATAGCAGGGTTATAATTATCATCAAAGCATGGTAAGAGATATTTTTCTCTTAAGCATTTAAATATTAGGCTATTTAAATATTACACAATTAAAAGCACAGTGTACATTGTGTGTTTCCCTCTACAGTATATTTTTGTCTTACCCTAGGTCTCCAAGTGTATTATGACCTCATTGTCATCAAATTTCAGGCTAAAAATTAACCAAACAAAAAAGCAAAAGATAAACAAATAAAACTAAATTCCTCTACTAGGTTTGTTCTGCAGTCTGGGATTAATTTTCCTATCAGGTACTATCAGTACTTATTGCTAATAACAGCTCACCTAACGGAACACAGTAGAAAACAAATCTACTGCGTTATTCACTGTGGCCCTTTTGGATGTTCTTCAGCCAAGGAAAAAAAAACCACTGAGAACGTATTTTGTCTAAAAAAATTACTGTACTGATTTATTTTAGGGTAAAAAAAGGTACATTTTTCAGATTTTGATGAAATTCTGAGAATATTCTGCCTTCTCCTTTTCTGTGAGAGTGGGGGTTTAGTGGGTGGAGGTAAGGATCTCTCTTCTTTCTTTTTCCACATCCCCTACTTCTTTTAGTGAGAAAATGGAAAATGCAAAGCAAATACTATATTTACAAATGTTTAAAAAAATCCAAAACCAACCAAACAAAAAACCACAAAGCTGTTAGCTGACTTGTTTTCTGGAAAATGAAAACAATTAGCAGTAAGTCTTGTTAAGCAACCTGAACATAATTTTTCTTGCTCTTTTTAATTCAAGTATAAGTTCAGCCACTAGAGGAACCTTTGCTGTTGTAATGCAAAGCACTGTGAGACTTAGCAAAAATCCTATCTCAGCTTTAAAACTATATGAATAATAAAAATATTAATTATATATTTATTGTATAGTGGAATGTTAAGCTACATTTCAAATGCTAAGTGTAAACAGAAACAGCTATGACAGAAAAAGTTTGTGATGGAAGCTAATTTTTATTTAAATACCTGATAAAAATATAACAATATTAATGGCTAAAAGTGGGCCTATGAAAATACAAAAAGGTAAAACAGTCTGCAAACTCGAAACAAAGTAATAAAAAATCCAAAGGGAAAATTAAGAACTAGAAAACTTCAGATTAGAAATAAGACGCTTATTTTAATTAGATAACTGAAAGATTTGTATGACAAGGAAGTTCATTATCCATCTCTTTGAGTCTTTAAATAAAAATAATGCATCTTTCTAAAAGCCATATGCCATTTCATCAAGAAGTTATGTAATTCATAAAGATATTATTAAGGGCTCAAACTCTCAATCAAATTCCTGCACCACTGCCAGTTACCTGTCATCACCTGAGTCATGGTAACAGCCTCTGACAAAGCAAAACTTCTCTGACGGTATATCATGGGCTATGCTAGGTTTGAAATTTCAGTCACATTCTCTGACTTGTGTAAAGCAAGTGAGAATAGCTAATCATGATGGTCTTCAATACTTTGCGTGACATTTTGATTTTGTGCAGGCAAGAGAAAGGCTGCTCTGATTGTATGAGATATTGTACAACTGAAAACTTAGTCCTTCACTTGCTACCAATGTAACGCCAAGTAAAGCTTTACGACCCTTTTACAGCCCCTTCAGTTAGAGGTAAAGGATGTTTGCTTTGTCTTGCATCTCTTTTGGATACTTTCAATAATAAATAATAATGTATTTTCAAGAAGCCAAAACAGATTTTTAAATACAATTTTTATCTTTTTCAATATAAAACTTCTTCTATCCTTTTCCATACAAGGGAGTGGTTGGAATCCTCTCAAGTAGTTTTTAAACAATAAATTAGGATTATTAATTACTCCAAAGTAACTGCAATATATTTCATAGCTATTCATGAGACTTATCACTTATCACAATAGATAGGAAGGGTAAGATACCTGATCTTGAGGATAAGACAGTACAGGTAACACCCAGAATACTGCAATATACCACAAACTAAGGGTCATGAATTGACAGCAATCACAATGGTTTGATTCAATGGGCTGATAAAATAACACACCATCATCAAAGACAGAAGGTCCTTACTTCCCCTTGCCCCCTACCCTTCTTCTGGCCACATGGTCCTGTAAGACACACACTCTGCTCATACAAGCTGGTTCTTGCTGGATATCTCCTTTAGTTCATTTATTGAATTGTAAAAAACTGTAATATTTTCTACTGCATTAGTAAATTGCATCAACTCATGAAAGAACATCTTCCAGCACATGCATTGCTGTGTAGCTGAAAATACAATAAGGAGTGAGGAGGAAGGTGCTCAGAAGAAAAGATAAGCATCATGCAAGCCTTCTGCAACAGCAGCTTATTAAATATTCAGCTGCTCATAAATGTATAAGCCTGGAAAAGTGGCCTAGCTTATTTCTTTCAGAAAAAAAGAAGAGGCATCATAATGATAGCCACTAACAGATCATAAATTCAAGAACATCCTGAGAGGAGGAAAACTGCTGATCCACACTGAAAAAGTAGCCAAAATACTATGAACAAGTAAGCTACATAAACATGAAGTATACTGCTGCAATCAAACAGTTCATAGCCCACTGACAGAAAATTTTGTGCAGAGACTAAGTAAATGAAAAACCTGAATACTGAGCTTCAGTCCATCTGGTTTTTTTTTAAAAAGTATCTAAACTTTTAAAGATTTACAATTAAAGCAGTAAACACACATCTCAAGAACAACACAAACTGCATCACACTCAAAATTCTCAGGTTCAAATTAATTGTTATCTACGGAATTTTCCACTATTTAGAATGGAGATGCAAAGTTTTATTTGTACTTAATTTGGGCTAAGCATGGCCTGCTCTTAAAACAGGGCAGTCCTGTTCATTCCCTCTCCTGGTATACTTCAACATGCAACTGCTCAGCAAGTTGGATTAGGGAGCTGATCCAGCTGAAAACTAACTCTACCAAAACAAAAATTAGATTAGAAGATCATCTGGCACTAAATGTGCAACCTTATAGTGACTGTATTTGACATCAAGATTAGGATAAAGCCATAAAACACATGAAGTTGGATATTGAACCACCTGAATCAGATGTAGCCTGGACTTACAGGAGGTTTAGCATATAATGAAGTAGTATATTTCTCTTCCTACACTTATATGCTGTAGAACTTAAATCTAGCTTTTAAGTTTTATTTCCATTTTCCAGTTTACATCATATTGCTGTTTCCTTACTTTGGGTTTTGGGGGGTTTTTTGTCTGTTCTTCTTCTTGTGTCTTTCATGGGCATGTGATTTCTTGTCCTTAGTCACTTTTGATAGGTGATTGCAAAAGCTGACACTGGTATACACTGAACAATCATTTCTCTTAAAATTAGCTTCTTCCATTGTTAAAGAAGCATGCAGCACAAATGCTTCATTTCAAGCTTGTGCAAGTTTTATCCTGAAAACTATGTGCTTCTTTGTCCCAGAGAAATAGAGCTGTCTTCAGTTGTTATGAACGAGTGCAGGCTCAGAAGCACTGACACTTGACCCAGTGAAGTTCTGGCAATGTAACAGGTTGAAAAATGGGAAAACAAGTTGTGAAAATAAATGTCCAAACTGCATCTGCTTCAGCAGGTTTGAAATTCTGACCAACTTAAAATTATTTTAAGTATTCAACTAGATTTTCCCACTGAAAACCAGTTAAAATTTTTCCAAATAGGGTGACATTTTTCGTATTAAAATTTAGTTTTGTGCATTCATTCTAGAAAAGCAATATAGAATCAAACTATGTTTTGGGATATTTAAATCACATCTTTCTCAGTAATAACTGAAAATCTTGAGGAAAGGACTGAAATAATGTATTTTTTAACGTAGATGTGACGGTCACTTCACACTGTGTACATATACAAAAATACATAGGTAAAACATAAAAAAAAAAAATCTATGTAGGATACACGCAAAAAGAAAGGTAATTTTTTTTTATCTCTGTCAAAACACTTTTCATGCAAATTTAACGTCAAGTGCAGAAGATATTGTCTAGCCTTACACAAATACAGTCCTTAAACTGGACAAAATGCTAAGCATTGGTCTTCAGTCCGAGCAAGGCAGAGCTCTTAACAGAAAGATCCAATGGGGCATTTCAGAAGATCAACAATTCACTATTCATTGCCCCTTATAAAACAAAATGCTCTACAGTGGGGGAGACAGAGAACCTGACACAGAAGAGGAAAGAATGCTGAACCTCAAGCTATTCACAGGCCAGGATTACAACAGGCTTTTATTTAGTACTGGGCAGGAAGTCACTGCTATGATAAAGAAAAAAAAAAGAGGTTTAAGATGTAGCAAAAATTAATTACAAATATAATTTTCCAAGTAGCAGCTACTGGTAGGTTTAGTTTTGAAATGCAATGGAGGCTCAGAATGAGCACATTCTATCTGTAAAAGTCAGTTATTAGACATTAGACAAGATATGCCCTAAAACCTGCCTTCTTTAACTAGATTTCTAACACACAGCTGCACAGAAACCTAGTTTTAGTATAAAAAGTTCGAAGTAGGCCATAGCACCTTACACTGATAAGGCAGTTATCAAAGAATTATAATACCAGAATCAAACATGCATTTGTTTGATTTTAATAATTTTATAATTTTACAGAATTATCTGGAAACAGACACAGCTTTTCAAACACAAAACTCTTTCTGACCCACAAGAAATAACTGAATATCGTTCTGCAGTCCATACTACATGCCTTATGTTAGTTTAAACATTGTTTTCTTCTTTTAAAAGACGAAAACATGTCTGTAATTTTAATGTGTATACAAAAGCCACAAAGTAATAATTTACTGTCATTTGCATAATCTGTGGTAAAGATCAGCCATTATAAAATTATTTTATGCCAAAATTGGTTTATGCATCTAAGAAAATATAGCTGTAAAGCAAATACAGGGTGTAGGAACTAAACTGAACAGCAAGTTAGCAAGTTTCTTTGTTCACTGTCAGAGCAGCCTGATCTGCTTGAGCAACCTTTTCTTCTGATCTGACCTCAGTGCAAAGATAATGCCTTTCAAGTGTGGTGACTAAAACTGTTAAAATATAAACCAAAAGATGTACAGAATTGTTACAGAAATAGCAAAGAGCAGCGTTATATGCAAAATTTACAACTAAATTCCTAAACTAACAATCTCCGTCCAGGAAAATGTTAAATTGCTCGTCTTCAACAACTGTTCAATGACATAATCAGAAAGAGGCCACACCAACATGCTTATAAATTTGCTATTATTCCAAGCATTTCCTTTTCAGTTTATAAGAAAGTATTGAAAACCAATATATTGTACTATCAAACATAAACTTTAAGCTGTCCCTTAGGTTTAATGATTAACGTTATGCCAATTTTATATATGTGAAGTTTACTAATATATAAGTGCAAACTCATTCAGTCTTCCAATCCAGAGTTTAACAGATATGACAGTTTAGGGAAACATTTGGAGTACTAATGAATGTCAAAAGGCTTCGTTTCACCAGATGTTTTGGGGAAGATTTCCTATTTTCTTCGCTAACAGAGACTTCTACATAATTCTGAATATAGTCAGTAAGAGGAGGGGAAAAAAGGCAAGATAACAACACAGCCTGTAAAAAATCTTGCATTGCAAGTCATTAATCAGCAGAAACAAGTGGTACTAAGCCAAGAGCTGCTCAACAGGTCTTCAAGAGACAGTTAAAATTACAGCAGGGAATCCGCTCCCATATTAAAAAGAAACATCATTTTTATTTTACAAGATTCCCTGTAGAACTTTACACTCCCAACCCTGGTCTTACATGTTAATTTTCATAACTGAAGTAAAACTTAGAGATAAGATCTTCAATAACATATCCAAATAAACAATCTCTAAACTTGCTAATTAGGGGGCAAAAAAACCCTGTCAGAAATGACAAAAGTTAGGAAGTGGGCTCAAACCTTTTGGTGGAAGACAACCATCTCCAGATCACAGTGCAGGAATTTTGGTTTTAAAGTGATGTTTTGAGCACAATCAGTAAGTGATAGCTGACTAAAAATAAAGAGGTCTGAAACGGAACATCAGAAGAGCCTCAGCTGGTTCAGATTTCACAAAAGACCCTACTTAGCAAAGGTATGAATTCTTCACGACAACCTAAGAACAACATATGTAGCAGATGTACCCTCGCTGCTGTCACCCCTTTCTACCAGGAGAAAAGGAACTTCATTTGCTGCTGCTTCAGTGGGTACCAGTGGGACAAACCTTTAGGCTTCCTTTGACTGTGTGGGAGCACAAGAAACGTGCTTCAACCACTCACAGCTCAAGTGCAAGATGGATCATACAGAAGAGGACATGGTGCTATATACCAAACTGGGGATGTGAATGCATCAGAAACTAAAAGCTTCCATTTTCCATTTTTGTAGACAATAAAAAATGTTTCTGTCACATAACTGAGATCTGCAGGCAAAAATTCATAGGCTTTCCTAGAGATCTAAGAACTACTTATGCTCTTAATTAATAGTTTTATTACTTCATATTCCTTCCAATCATGTATTTTTGGTTCACCTATCTAAAAGACATCAATTTCTGTCTTGAAATCTAATATGTTTATTTTTCTATGCTAAACTGACATTGTCTCCAAGACGACAATGGAAAAAAATGTATTTTATATGCCTACAATAATAAATATTTTAGTCTAAGAATAAAATTTTATAAAGCACTCACCCTGGGCAAGAACATCCTTTTAATCTACAGTGACATTGTGACATTGAATTATGTGCAGTACTGCACCTACCTCAGTGAGAAATATTTAATATCATAATAGTGCTTAAAATATTATAAGCTCTAGTCCTAGTTTTAAAATAGTCTCAAAGACAAAATGCAGCAAATTGGAATATTAAATATCCCTGAACCCACTCTTAGAAGATTAACCATTTGAAAGATATTTTTACCTATAAAATTGGTAAGTGGCTTTATTAGTCAATCCTTTCATTACAGAGAACTAAAAAGGAAATTTTAGTATTTTAAATTATTTTTTAAAAAAAGTTCACGCATTACAGAGAACATATTTAATTCTTTTATTTTTCAAGGACATCTAGCTACTCTTATATATAGGTACTATTTCTAAGTGAATGTATTCCCAGAAATGGGTGAATTTTGCTGGCATTTTGAATGACTAGGATTTTGCACAACCACAAAATTAACAAATTATTGTTGCATTTTGGAAAATGGGTATAATCCTTAGGCCTGTACTCTGTAAGGTTATTACAATTTTTCTTGTATTTCAGAACTCCTGATGTAATGGTCTGAATATTTCAAATAAATATGGAACTTAATGTCCACTTGAAATCTCCTGTGTCCCTCACATAAAAATGTAAATGGCAGAACTTAATTTAATGATAAAAGTAATCTTGTTTCAAGACTGTATAAATTTTGTTTTGCTAAATATCTTTTGCAGAACATGGAAGGTTTTGTTTTCAATGTGGAAACAGAACAGTGACTGAAAAATTGTTATTTTTTAGCCACCAAACCATTCTGTTTTCAGAGCTGCATCCACTTATTCACCTTATAAAGACATTATGACTGTTATTACGTGAAAACAAATTCACCTAAAAACTTTTAAAATATTTCTCCTTGTGTAGCAACATCACCAATTATTATTCTCTCAATTTATTCTCTTTAAAGTAGCCCCCGGAATCCAATGAAGTTGCACAGCTACTGCTGAATGCAATCACATGTCATGCCTCTACCAAAGCTATTAGAGCACACATAAATGGTGCTCCTTTTTAATAGACTTCACATTAGGAAAACAGAAGAACCCAACCATACAGAAATTTTAAAGAGCATTACAATCTGACCGACATTGAACAATGTAGTTCTAACAGCAGCGACTAGAAAATACGAAGTAGTCATAAATTCACTACAGGTGAAAAGTTGTCAGTTTTGTTCCACCACATTTTCACAAGGGCACACACCAAAATTGTGTTCTTATTAACTGTTTCTTTTGGGTGTTCAAGACGACATGAAAGCCACAGCCAACTTCAGGGTTCAGAAAAACGGGGGTCTGCAGCTGTACGGTGGTCAGAGCTGCTGGCACAACATGTCTCGTGGTGACCAACACACTTTAATAATGACAGGATTTCGCTAAGCTCACTTTATTATATTATGCTCTTAAAATGCATCAAAGAACAACATCATTTCTAAGCTCTGAATTATTATCAGTGAGCTGCAGTTAAGGATAAGAATTGTTGCTAAGTTTTGCATAGTGCTTGCCGTTACAAGTAAGCACGGCTTTTCCATTCTTCTAAAAATGCCATTTAAGGGTTTCAACAGTTCTGCTAAACCTAGACTGTAAGTGCCATGCTTGAATCTATTTTTTTGGATGTATGCCCAACAATAAATGATCCACAATGATCTGAGGACAGCACTCTCATCCAAGAACTTAATCAGATTAATGATGTATTTGTTTTATAAAAATGAATAACATTAAGCTTGAGAATACCTAATTTACATATTAAATGGTTGAAGGGGACAAAAAAATACTAGTGGTTTTATAAAATTCAGATTACAAAATTGCCTATTGTCTTGAAAATCTGTTACTAAATTGCAGAGATGCAAAATAATAAATAAATGTTCATTAGCAGTGTTTATGTAAATTCATTAGTTGATGTTTAGTTGTTCAAAAGATTTAATGATGTTTACATTTACGAAGAATTTATTAAGAGCAATGTTGATCTCATAACATAGATATGGCAGTAACACCAACATCACATATAGAACTTTCCAGTTCTTTTGACCTAAGGAATATAATAAATACTTTAAAAAATTTACCATAAAGATGCTGAATGGAACATGGAGGAGAGGTGTGAAAGCAGCAGTGACACTGTTTGCATTGGATTTAATTTTATATAAACAGAGATAACCAAATGAATTAAATTATACAAAACTGAATGACCTTATAGGGTTGATCTGATCTCCTTATGGGGTTAAGTAGAAAAAAAAAATTACCATACATTCCTCACTGATTTCTTTCATGTTTTAGATACTTAGTGTTTCTCCACCAACTTCATTATTTCAGAAATATATTACAACTATTAACCAGATTTTCAAGAAATAAAAAACTATCTCCCATACAATGAATTAGTCTGCAAGTGAGTTACTTAAGTAAAATACTGAAGAATATGATTTATCAGCACCAAATATAGCATTTTTGTTTTGCCACATCAAGAGCAAGTTAACTCTTTGAATCATGTACTGGTAGAGCCTGTCTATTTCCAAATCCCAATGGGTTAAACTGTGCATGGAAGACCAGTGAGGAAAACAAAATAAGCAGTAGAATGTGCAGTGAAGATCAGGCTGGCATTTGCCATCTGGCACAGTAAATCCAGGGTCTACTGGCACATAACAATTCAACAAGTATTATGTCCCATTCCAAAGACTTCCAAAGAAATTCCCTCTGCCTTCATGTGACGAATATTTTCATTTGATAAAACACACTCTTGCCTGCATATTTGTAACAAACCAAGATGGTCCAGAAGCACACTTATGTTCCAGGACCCTCCTGGAAACATTCCTAGGCCAAGCAAAGAACACAGTAGATATGCAATGGCAACCCAAGCTGAAGCATCAAGCAGTATTTCTAATAGACTCTGCTAGCAGTCTAAGAAACATCATCTTCCCCTTAGCAACAGCATCACCCCTAACAATTCAATATGCCTCATTATAGATACTAAAATAGGAATGTTTCTGAGGACACCTCCAAAAAGCAGGACCTCTTAAGAGTAAAAACAACAGAATTACCCTTCCTTCCTTCCTTTGCTGGGAGGGAATGGTGGGAATATTTACAAAAGATGCTGCTAGTAAAAAAGCTCTTCCAGTGACAGACTATACCTTCAAACCCAGAAGAAAGCAAGATGAAAGCTCAGTTTCTCCAGAAGGTAGGAAGGTGGGGGTGGGAAATCTATGACTTATATGAAGAGTTTAACAAACCTGCTTCCCCACTGATGTATGAAACTCAAATTGTTTGGCACTTCTATTGAAAATCCAGGCCTACAACTGAGTAGTATAGGAACAGCAATTGCTGGCAGACTTGTATCAACAGAGCCCAGCAGTTGGCTCTATTTCAGCTCCTATCTAATCCTTATATTATACTGCGCTCATCACCACAGTATGTGAATTCACACTAATGCAATGTTATAGCTAAAAAACAAAGCCCACAGCAAAATGTGAGCAACTCAGGAAATCTGCAATTAATATTCCAGCACGGACTCAACTGTGTTCCAACACCCCCTGCCATTCTTCAACCGTGAGTTCATTCTAGTTATACTCTGATGCAGGCCACAATGTGATATTAATCCATATGTTTTGACTGATAAATCGCCAGCCTACCACAAATGGGACGCAAAGTTCCCCATCGCTTCTACACATCAGAGTAACTCTGAGCAATGTGGTCTAGTGAAAGGAAACCCTGCCCATGGAGGAAGAGTTGAAACTGGATGACCTTTAAGGTCCCTTCCAACCTAAGCCATTCTACGATTCTAGGATTTGTGTGCTTGTGGGTTAATGTGTTTGTTATACAGTAGTCTCAACCTAGTAAAGTTTTTTGCAATAATATGGAAAAATACTGTATGTACATTCTAACTTAATCCTACCTACAACATTGTCTTTGACAAAGTACTATGTTCTTTTATTTAGATTTTCATTTCCCTCTTCAGATACGAAAAATGAATCCAACTTGTTAAGGCAGAAATTGAACATCAACCTCATAATGATTATATCAAGAGATCAACACAAGTCTACTGCAGATGTAGCTGTTCTGTAAAAATGTGCAAACAAATAAAAAAGAAATATGACAATTACATAAGCACTTGTCCCAACAACAGGTATTTTTCAAACTATTTTTACTGTACCACTTTTGTAATACAACTGTGATGCAACTACCACTAAAATAGGTAGGTAACACACGGTGATACTACAAAAAGCTATTTCTGTTTTCACCTCTCCTCTCACTACACAACATCTTCCAGAATCCATTTCCCTGGAAATGTTAGGAAGCCCACTATGCTTACTGTACAGGAACAGTGGCATAGAGGGCATAAAGTGCAGGGTGTATAGTAACAGGAAGTGTAGGAGAGAACTGAGACAAGGCCATGAACTCTCCTGTGCCAGGCACTGAGAGCCACCTCTGAAACTGATGGGAGCACCCCATTCCACCCAAAAAAACTAAACCAAAGGAGACCACACAGAGCACTTGTGCTCGGATATGTTCTCAGAAACAGTGGTAGCCACTGGAGGAGGAGACATGGAGTAGACACACAGAAGATGATGTTGTTGGAGACTACTAGAGCTTGGATGAAGCCAGAGGAGGTACAGCCCCAGAAGGAGGATGGTGGGTGGATAAGCCACACTGAAGTCAGTACACTCCCCAAGCATTAGATAAAAGTTAACTTGCAAACAGAGAAGCACACACATATAAAGTCTAAAAAGCAGCGGTAACCACGCTTCTAGATGCATTCTTCACATGGTTTACTTACTTGCACCTATTACTGGACTGCAGTGAAAAGCACTGAATGCAAAACATTAACTCATGAGGATAGGTATCTTGCTTCAATTTGATGACAATTTGAACTATTCACTGAGGATCTACATCCATGCTTCTCACTCGAGTTTTTAAAAAAATCCTAATATCCTAAAGGTACAACAATTCATGTTACATGTTCTATTTGTTTCATATGTGGGGTGAACAATAAAGAAATGTGTAGCATAAATTTGATCTATGATTTTTAATAAAATAATAAAGAATGTTTTATTTTTAGTGAAGATATACCAACTACAAACTCTGAGAAGAAAAACCCCAAACTATAAATTTTTCTTTTTGGTAGGTTCATGCCATTTTACAATGCTCTAGTACCAGGCTTTAGGGGCTGTACAGATTAGCCACGACTTGAATAGAAATTCATTCTTTTTCTTTGCTGAATGAATGCCATTATTTGGCTGTGGGTTGTAAGTACAGTTATATTTCTAAGAATTTTATTTCTGGCTATAAGAGCTCAAGAATAGGAATATTACTTATGTTCCATTTCATAGTTCTGAAAGTGTTTTGACCCCACATAGAAATTTGAAGACCTTTTCTGAATAGGGCCTTCTATTCACAAAATGATTTTTTTCTGTATTATTTCATTAATGCAAACACACTTCACCTAGTGAAAGCAGGTCTTACATAATATACAAGAGGCATCTTATTACATTGTGATAACTTTAAATAGAGTCTTTTGACTATGAAACTTATTTTTTCTACTTAAGTGAATGTAAACTATGTAGACAATGAGAAGTAACATTTTTTGAAATGACCTTCAGGTGATATTTAAATAAAAAAATACATGTAAATATTTTCAAATTCAAATAAAACACCCACAAAAATAGGCTTGGATAACAAAGCAGTGAAATAGATTATCTTGTTTCATAGGACTTTGTAAGTGTTTGAGAGCTGAATTTATATTTTTTTAGCATTCCTTTAGAGATAAGTCCAGGGCTGATACTCTGTCAGAAAGGTGTTATCATCTTCCTATGGCTAGAATACTTCTGTGATTCAGCATCTCTGTTTTTTCCAGTGTTTTCAGGAAACTATTAAATTTGTAGCAGCTTTGCAATTTCTGTAAAAGTAGCAGCTGTTGACTCAGGACAACTTTTCCAAAATAAAATATTATTCCACAATCAGTCAGGTTATAACATTAATCACTGAGATGTTATGGTTTAGGTTAGCCTTTAGTTAGTTTACTAAATATTTAGCATTTATTTTCCCAGGTTTTTGATAGTAGAATTCTCCCTCAAATCTGCTCACATCTGGGTTCATTTGTTCACCATGACATTGCCATGAATTCACCTGACTTTCACCTAATTTAGCCCTGACAGGATGCTGAGGGGAATTTGTTTGATATAGCAGCTATTAACAATCTGTTCTCTATTTGGTCTTCATGGAAGTTCCAAGCACCAACTGATGGTTTTGACATATCAATACATACTGTACTCAAGAATGAAGTAACTTTGCACATGGGAAATTTAATGTACCATTAAAAAAGGACATTTACTTACAAGTACCACTGAAATGCCCACTGCCATCAGAAGGAACAGTTCTGCTCATAACATTTTGGGGGCAGGTTCACCCCCCAACTTGTATAGGCTCTCCAGGAACAGTTCCCTGAGGGGCCTCATCACAGGATGAGACACAACTGAGAGCATGAAACACTCAGCCAGAAAAACGAAGACATGAGACTTCATCAGCAATGCTGACCCAAGTGTTCAGTTCTGCCACCCCCTTGATGTAAACTTTTAGTCCTGCCTCTTTGCCTCCTGTTCATATTCTTGTACTGCCCAAGCCCTGTGACAGGGCAGAACAAAAATTAGAATGTGGAGGGAAGTACAGGAAGGGTGGTCTTCACCTTCAGCAGCAGAGGCACTTTAGGTGGGTTTAAAACTATTATGGAGTTCCACTCTTCCATCAGCTCCTCTGAGTGATGCTGAAGAGCTGGGTGTGTTATAAGCCATGTCCCATACATCTGTTGTCAAGAGAGAAAGCAAAGCCTGAATAAAGACAGAAGCACTGTGGAAGACAAGATGCTTTTTCTCTGAACACTGTGGGAAGGCAAGAAAGACCAATCAGATGCAAGAGTGCTTAAATACTGAAAGTAAAGATAAATGTCAAATTTTCATGGTTACCTTTAGGACAGTAGCAGAGAGACTTTCACAATATAAATTTTTAGGACTATTTGCATCTCTGAACAATGAAATACATTGCATATGCACTTATATGCAGATGAAAGAATGTAAATACAATTAAACATCCCCTTTAAAGAAAGCTTTTCAATACTGTAGTTTTAAAAATCCAAAATGGAATACTGTAATTATCCAGATCACATATGACATTATTTTCAGGTAGAAAAATAAGCTAAGTATTTTCCTGAGGTCAATTTTTGCAATTGATGCATGTTATTTAAAACATAACTTCCATTAATAAAAATACACAAGCAATTTAACAATAAACTTTGAAAGAGTAGCCCTCAAAATATATTAGTGCACCAATAGCAATCCTATTAAGTGAAGCATCATTTAAAAGTGTCAATGGCTCTTACAACATCGGTTGCAATCCCTTACTAATTTAACATTACAGTTTCATTTCTTGTTCTAATCTGATCTAATTTACCCTTCTTATTTCCTTGCTTCTGGATATGCTACGTTTGCCACCCAATGAGTTTATTTCGCTAGTCATTCACTTTTAACTGTAAAACCAAACTATTTGAGGGGAATAATCTCCCTGCAATCCAACACAGGATAAAGAGCTCTTATTTATCGAGCATTTTGTGCCTTGAATTGAAGCATTATTGCAAAGAGTGAGCAATAAACAAAAACACCTCAGGGGCCTGGGAGGAGCAATGTAACCAATTACATTTAATTAAATCAAAGGACGGGAGCCCTAGGGTTGAATGAGCTGAAGAACAAATTTGCATTAACACCTAGCAGCCAAACAAGTAGTTCTTGGTTTAGTCTGGAAGTACAATTGTTGCCATCTATTCTCTGCACTGAAGGGGGGCCATTAGCTAAATTCTTAGGAATTGTTTGTCCATTGATGAGGGGCTGCCTTCTCAACATTTCACCTCCTCACACATGAAAATTGCCTACTAAAATAAACAGCTTCTTCTGAAACCCAGCAAACAAACATTAGTACATGATTCACAAGTTTGCAATTCTGTCACACCTTTGTCCAGTCAACAAAGACAGCACTGTCAGGGCTCACACACCTGAAGGAAGTGGAGACCCTCCAAGACCTATGTGGGTGTGTGAGGGGAGAAGAAGTGTGAAGAATTAAAGTTAATCTGGCCATAATGAATTCTATAAACTGAAACACCCAGGATAATCATTACCTACAGCACTTTAGGAATGGATGCAAGCACTGAGCCTCTGGTATAATGAGAAGACTTCCTAACATTAAAGTAATTACCAGTGCAATGCACCTCGAGCCTTTCTCTCCATTGTCCAGATGCAGAAAAGAAAGATTATAGAAGTCAGAGAAGAGCAGGGAATGGAAATTTATAACCAACAGAAATTAATAACCAACTATGAAAATTACAGAGAAATTAAGAGCAATTAAACACAGAAATGTCAAGAGTCCACAACTCTATGTTTTCCTAACTACGATTCTGTGGGAGAAAATAGGACAGAAAGACTACAAATGTTTAATCAGTTATACACTGCTCTTTTTTGAATGTTCGTTGTACAGTCATGCTAAAAGACAGAGTTTACATGTAAAAAGGGTGATTTTTTTGGAAGGTATCTATAAGGCATTTGGCAGGGTAGCAATGACGAAAATTCTTTTCTCATTATTTTAAAGATGTACTTTCAGGGATTTATAAGTATAATAATTTCAAATTATTAGAGATTTAAACTTATTGTCCCATACCTCATCCCAGACACAAAGTATGCCTTAATCTACATCCACCAAAAGCATAAATTAGTTTATCCCTTTTAGGTTATACAACAAATAAAAAGGAATGTAATGGTTTCAAAACACTGCCCTAAACGTAAAGCTAAAAGGCTGAATTATTAAAATAATTTTTTAGGCAATCAGTGTTCATTGTGCCCTAGAAGTGCAACAGCCAAGATTCTCATTTTGAAAAATGCTGAACATGCGTGCATAATATTTTCTTAGCTCTTGTTCCTTGAATATTAAGATGGAGAGTACAGAGAATAATAAAAGACTTTTGTAGAAGCCTACATACTCTGACCTCAGTCTTTTCAGGAAGTAAGCTGTTTCCCTCTTGACCTTCATTTTCTTGCTTTGGAAGAAATGAAATTGCAGTCTTACTCTGCAAAGTGACCACGTAAAAATATTATTTTATTCTTATCAGACAAACTTGCTTCCTTTATTTACTCATAGCTACATTTTCCTCTCATAATGACAAATAAAAATATATTTTAGTGCCCTTTTATACACTGTTAGACCCCAAAAAGCTAAAGGAGATCTAATAGTTTTTTTAATGAGATAAGAAGTTGGCTCATATTTTCATCTTGCTAACTGAGGTAGTACCCATCCTAAAATAAATGAGCAAAGGTCTATTAAAGATATGCTTTCAGACTATACCTACTTCAGTCTTACTAATTCAACAATAAACAGTGACCTTCTTTGTGTCAGTTCTTGAGATAATTAGGATATAGGGAGTGTGAGATAGGTTTGTTAATCTGGAAAAACCCCAAACCAAACCAAACACAACACTCATTCTCAAGGTGGTCAAGTTTTTCCATTAGATCAAACAACTGATCCAACTGATAGATTGGTATCAAAAGCCAAAATAAGGCACAGCAATGGGCATAGATGATCATGTATTGGGAGTGACACAAGAGATGGAACAGGACTTTACCTCCTTTAAGCAGCAACAAGCTGATACATCAGCATAGCATATGGTGGTACAGTACCAACAAGTGTCTAGCTTACAATTTATAAGCACCTTAACTTAGACATGTTTCTTGACAGATCGGACAAAATTATGTTAAAGCTGAATTAAATTGAGTAGAAAAGCACTAATGTGTTCTGGAGGTTGCGTTCCTATTTTGTTTTAGAATGTGATTAGCTAACAAATTTTAAAACCATGCCAAGACAAAGCACAGACTCCAGTTTCACATGTATAGTCCTTACCTGCCTTAACCCACATTCATTATAAAAAAAACCCCAAACAATAAAATTTCTTGTTATATACACATACTTGTACTTTATGGATAAACTGCTCCGAACATCACTGCTTTCTCCTTCTTAACGTAACTACAGACCTGATACACTTCCTAACTCTTGGCCACAACCCCTGCAAAGAGGGTAAGGGAAGGTAGACTAAGTTTTACTGTAGCAGGAAGAACACCATTGGGGGGGTAGAAGCAGTGGGACAATGGAAGCGGGAGCCCTTGAATAAAATCCTTTAGGGTACACCCTACTTACACCTTGCAGTGTGTTTATAAAGAAAAAGACAGTGCTGGATGTGCATGAAAGTAGCTGTGTTTCTGCCGGGGTTTTTTTAAAGCTCATGGATGGCATGTCAATCAAAATGAACACAGCTAGGTTTTGAGGTGTGACATTTAGAAAAAAAATCCTTTGCTGGAGAATTCTCTATGCCAACTTTACTTATGAATGAAACCACACAACGGCAAGAACCTGTGAAATTACCAACTATTTCTGTACGTTCAAAAGTTTGACGCCGAGCCTACGGCAGCCATCGACTATTGCAGTATTGAACCTTAAGATTTACCTACACAAAAAAAACACTATTCTGGAACTAAGTCTCCATACATACAGCAAGTACATATTTTTTGAATTACTGTATTGCGCTATTTCTGAACATGGCTCTTGCTCAGCTAAGAAACTTTCTCATATGTGAGGTAAGTAGGATTCCCTTTAGACCGAGGCAATGAAAGCAGAATAGCAAAGTAGATGGAAGCACAGCAAAAACAGTGTGACAAGTGATTGCAGGCACAACAAATGTGGAACAAAGGAAGAGTGATACATGGTCTACATGAAAAAATTAGACAAATATCATAAATATCACGCACCTGACATAACAATTCACCTCCAGCACTACTCTGCCACGTGAACTGCAAAATAAGAAGTCCTCACAGTGGTAAATCTTATGATGCAATAGCTCCGTGAATTTACAGCACTGAGGAAATACATACCAGCTACCTTTCTAAATACTTACTTTCTCACAAGATCTAAAAGCAATCACACTGTGACAGAACATTCCAGATGCATGGGATAATTAATGTACCTGCTGATGAGCAGTACGACTTCAATCTGCACTCTGAATCCCTACATACCAGAGAGCTGCTGCTTGCAGCACAATTAAGGTTTTACACTAGTCCAAACAGAAGGTTGAGAGAGGTGATGCCAAGACTGTTTCCAAACAATTGCTAACTACTCTGGAAGACCTGCTTGGAAAGATACTTTCTCTAAAAAAAAATACATGTTAAATTTTAAGTACGGTCTTGAAGGAAAGACTAGTTTTACAATTCCAAATGCCAATCCCATTCCTCTTCTTTGGAAACATACTACTTGTTTTAGTTTACTTCCAAGTAAACTATCCAATATATTGGGGGACTTTTTTAGTTTGTTTTGAGGTGAACATGCTTCTCGTTTGCAGTGATATTTTGTGGTTTTTCTGTCTCAATCTCATCCATTCTATACTATTTTCAAATCTATTGTCCTCAACTGTTCTCAAAAAACAGTAATTTCAATTTGAATTCAATATCTCCTTTTTGGTATGCTTCTGTTTACCCCAGTAGAAAACTGAAATGTGCTGCCTAATTACATATTTGCTTCATCATTCTAATTGAATTGTTAATTAATTAAACTTAGCATTCTTTAAAGACACGATTCATAGCAATTACATAAGTAACACAGAAAGGCATTTTACACAAAGTAGGAGACAATGACCTGAAATTTCACTATGCAAAATATAGTTGGAGTGTACGGCTATAATTTTCTACTTCAAACTACTCTGTATTGGTATTCAGCTGTCTACCACTGCATGTTTGACGCTGTAGTCTTGATATGTTTAAATTAGGAAAAAAAATTAAACAGTTAAATTTCAAAGCAATATACAGATCTTAGACGAATATAAATTTTTTATACCTTTACACATGGTAAAAGATAGTAAATAGTGACAAATTAAACCAAAGCACTTTCATTCAAAATAACCAAAAAACATCAATTTAAAAAGATCTTAATTAACCCTGCAGGATACATGCAGGATTTGAAATGAGTCCAAACAATGTCCAGCTTAATGCTAAGAACTTATAAAATGAGCTATCAGGGCCTATTAGTGCATTGTAATGGCTTAGATACTTGAAGAAGTGACCCTAAAATCTCTATTCTGACCCGACTTTCAGAAATGGGGCAGAAGATTGACCTTCACACAATATAATCAGCAAAGGATCTAAAAAATGTATCTCTCTGTTATGTGAAACCACAGTTTTATTTACTCAGGCATGTTCACTTTGGAGTTAAGGTCCACTCAAGCATCATTTCAGGGTTAAAGGTTATAGTATAAAGCCATTATGTTTTCAAGCAGAGTAGCATGCTCCCATTTGTTTTGCAGTAATATCACAATCAGATATTACCTTTTTAGCTTGGCCCAGCGGTGAGTTTAAGACCCTGGTGTATACATTGTAAAATAGACTGGTACGTTCTAAAAGTCATTCAAACTGCATTTGTTAAATTTTAGACTGGTGTGTATTTTGTCTATGCTCTCACATATAGACAAAAAAAGAAAGGTTTATGGTCTCTGATCCTGTAGAAGGTCTGTTTAGATAATAATTAGGTTGATTATACATTCAATATACAATCAATGTACAGAAATAAATATCAGTAATTCCATGATTAGTTTCACAATGTGGTCAATGTCTTTGTCTCAGAAAACTGAATAAAGTAACTGCAAAAGTAGCTACAAGGACAATAAGGATATCTAAAGTTCTCATTCAGCACCTGTTTAAAATTCTTTGTATTGTTTATCAGTTCCTAGTATTTATTACATGCCTATTCCAAATTGTGTTGATTTTGGCTAAGGTAGGATTACCTTTCTTCACAGTAGCTGGTATGGGACTATATTTTGGATTTGTGTTGAAGACAAGGTTGGTAATATAGAGATGTTTTTGTTATTGCTGAGCAGGGCTTACACAGAACCAAGGCTTTTTCTGCCTTTTGTACTGCCACACTGGTGAGGGGATGGAGGGGTGCATGGGAAGTTGGGAGGAGACAAAGCCAGGACAGGTGACCCAGATAGTGATATTTGGGTCAAAAGGGACCAAAGCGGTATTCTATATTTGACCAAAGGGAATATATGTCCAAAGGGAATATGTCCAGACCATATGACATCATGCTCAATGTATAAAATGGGAGGAAGAAGGAGGAAGGTGGGACATTTGGAGCGATAGCATTTGTCTTCCCAATTCACCATTAGGTGTGATGGGGCCCTGGAGATGGCTGAACACTGCCTGCTCACGGAAAGCAGTTAAATTCCTTGTTTTGCTTTGCCTATGTGTGTGGCTTTTGCTCTCCCTATTAAACTGGTTTTATCCCGCAAGTTTCCTAGCTTTCACCCTTCTGATTCTCTCCCCAGTCCTGCTGCAGGGGGAGTGAGCAAGCGGCTGCGTAGAGCTCAGTTGCTGGCTGGAGCTAAACCATGACACAAACTAAAAACATTTCTTGGTTAGGAGCTTACTAAATTAAGGCTTTGTGCAACAATGAAGCCTAAGTTTGATAAGTGAGAAGCAGTGTCTATGAGACTATTCACAACAACAAATTAAAAGTTTCTTAAACTGACAACAAATGCCACAATCTTGATTTTAACCTATTCTTTGGACTCACAAGGGGCTACTGAAATTTACCTCCAAATGCTGTATTACTGGATGCAATTTTATCACCATACACTACTGTCTGTCTATCTAAAAAACCATAACAGAATTATGAATCATAGGATGATTCAGAGTGCAAGGGTTAGACATACAAATGAAGACATGGAGCACTTTCAGAAATAGGTTCTGAGTACATGTTCTGCAAAAGCATGCCAGTTAGCAAGTGCTGCTTCACCACGTGAAGGATTCTTGGGTTGGTGACCTGAAGTCTAAGCATAAAATTATTATACCACAAACTTGTATACAGAATTACAACATGCATTTCCATTAAAGTAACATCGAGATTGCCAAATAAAATACTTGATTTCGGCAATTACAAAGTTAGTTGGGAAGTGCTGCTACACCCTTAGCACAGCTGTGTTGCCTGTTTGCCTTAGGAAGCAATATGTGACTAAATGCTGCCACATACTGTGCTTGACCAAGGACCACCGCTTCCTTCTAGTTCACAGAACTAAAGGCAAGTGTTCATTTAGTGACAAAATAACCCATATTCACACTTCAGTTAAATTTACGCCCTTCTCTTACTGTCTGAACTTACCTTTTAATAGAGCAGGCTTCTCTAGCCTTTGGCTAGAAAGCCATATGCAGGCTATTCATTGCCTGCTTTTCAGTATCTTTATTTGAAAAAGAGCCAGCCATTCACCCCTAAGAGAACAACTCCTTCACCCCACAGTCCTTGCTGACTGTTTCTTACAAGCATGTAGTGGTGACCTGGGGATAGAAAGAATTCAGAACAAGGCCTTCTTTAGATGAAGCCCTGAACCACTGAAAGAGGGAAAACATCCACTAAGTCTTAAGAGTCTAAAGCACTTAGAACCACTCTCTTTTATTTTATTTGACATTTCTGCTTTTGCTGTTGAAATCATCATTTCAGCCATGATTTGCTTCAGCAGATCAGACCTTTCAGAGAAACAGCATATGAACCAGCCATCACTGAGAACCTTGTGGCAGATGGAGGAGGAGATCTGCTCTCCAAGAAACATGCAACTGCACAACCCATGAAATTTCCATTTGCACACGCAACTCTAAAATAATGGTGCATTTTGTAAAGCCAAGGCCTTAAAATTAAAACATACATCTGTGGGTATTTTTAAACATCAAAAATCCCATCACCTGGAATATCAACTCCTCCACAAGTTATTAGCAGGATTGCAACTTTCAGATTAATTTAACTTCTTTATGATTAGACAAATTATGTAAATTAAAACATTGCAGGAGTCTACAAAGAGCAACAGTTAAAAATAATTAAATACATATTGCACTTGAGAAGGCAGAGGAAGGGATCAGAATGATCTCTCAAAATACAGTTCTTTTGCTGGCCCTGTGGGAAACATTTCCTGGGGCACCCATGATTTCTCTCCAGCCCCTTTGAAGCTGAGCTAGCTTAGCCTCCTTTCCATCTCTGAATTCTAGTCTCAGTCCAGTTAGTCTCAGGACACGTTGATTTCATTCTTTGTGATTTCATCCCAGGCTCCTCTCTGCCCCAATCTGGTTTATCTCTTGAAAAAAACCTAATCAAATGTCTTTATTTCCAATTCTCCTTCCTTCCCAGCCACTACTGTTCTACTCATTCTTCTCCCCTATATTCTCCTTGCCTTCTGACTCTTTATCAGTCTCAGTGTGGTCCCCACTCTATCCTGAGATCATCTCCTCTTTGCATCAGAAAGCAACATGGATCTTTTCCCAATACCTGGGCAATGAAGTTTTTTGGTAGGAAAAAAAAACAAAACAATTTAAAGGCAAATAACTGTGGCAGTACCTGCCACCGTCCTTCAAATTGTTTAATATACAGATGAAATTAACAAATTCTACAAATTAAAAAATATATATACACACACAATTTATGAAATATGTATCTATAAAATATTAAATATATTAAAGAAGTTATATATATAGACATGTTAACTGTATTACTTAATTATTCTTTTTTTTAATTGTACTTTCAGAATATCAAGTACTAAGTGTGTTTCATTAACTTTATGCAACATTCAAATTGCCAATTCAAAAAGAGGAGGAAGAGTAAAATTTGCTACTCATTTCTATGCCAAGTTTCAATTATCATGCTCCTTATTATTCAGCACAGAAAACATTTCAATAGTTACCAGATTTCACCTCATTCAAATTAAAATAATATGGGGGGATTTTTTTAATAAATTTTAAAGGGAAGACAATGTTTCTGATTCATCTGACAAGCCTTGCTGAAGACAATGAGATTCTTTATATTACTAAGGCAAGTCAAATTTGACTTGTACTAAAAACAATTGAAAAAATATGACAGTAATTCAAAAGCTGACAATGCTTTCAAACATTTGGGGAAAGATGGCACATTGCAGTTCTACTTTCATCATCTTACAATAATTATGTCACCAATAAGATCTTATTTCAGGCAGGGTCAAAGTAAACTGTCAGGTAAAATAAATCTCTTACAATATCTTACTAAAAACCACCATTGAAAAACAGGTTTTCTTCTCCATATATATAATGTGAACATATAGAGTTATGTGTAATAGCTATATATACCTATGTACATATACACATTAAGAAGTCCATGCCAATTAGACCAATTTACTTAAAAATCACAGGCTAATCTCTTTTGAGCAGTACACACATATCAGTAATTGCGAAATAAGAAACATTTTGCAATTCCAAATCAAATCCCTATATTTAAATGTTTTGATTTTAAAAATTACCTAACAGGAATAACCATGCCAACAAGGCCAGGCCAAGGCAAGGTGCTGCACCTGGGGTAGGGCAAACCCCGGCACAAATAAATACAAGCTGAGTAGAGAACTGACTGAGAGTAGCCCTGGGGAGAAGGACTTGGGGATGCAGGTGGATGAGAGGTTGGGCAGAGCTGGCCATGTACACTCATGGTCCAGAAAGCCAAACACGTCCTGGGCTGCGCCCAAAGCAGCGTGGGCAGCAGGGCCAGGGAGGAGATTCTCCCTCTGCTCCACTCTGGTGAGATCCCACCTGGAACACCGCATCCAGCTCTGGGGTCCCAGCACAAGAAGGGCATCGACCTGTTGGAGCGAGTCCAGCGGAGGCCACCATGACGCTCAGAGGACTGGAGCACCTCTGCTCTGAATACAGGCTGAGAGAGTTGGGGTTGTTCAGCCTGGACAAGAGAAGGCTCCAGGGAGACCTTACAGAGGCCTTCCCATATTTAAAGGGAGCTACAAGAGAGTTGAAGAGGGACTTTTGAGGAAGGCATGTAGTGGTAGGACAAGGGGTAATGGCTTTAAACTGACAGAGGGCAGGTTTAAATTAGATATTAGCAAAAACATTCTTTACTGTGAGGGCAGTAATTCTTTATTTGAGACACTGGCACAGGTTGCTTAAGGAAGTTGTGGATGTCCCATCCCTGGAAATGTTCACGGCCAGGCTGGATGGAGCTCTAAGAAACCTGGTCTAGTGGAAAGTGTCCCTGCCCATGGTAGGGGGGGTTGGAACTGGATGGTCTTTAAGATCCCTTCCAACTCACACCATTCTATGATAACTGGACTCATCATTTCCAGCTTTCTGACTACGTCTTTTTGACTGTTCAGATTCAATTATTACAACAAAGCTTTTTAAATGGCAAACACAGAAAAAGCTGGTTATTCTAAAACAGAAAAAAAAGCTAAGAAACAATTCATATATGAAAACACTGAATTTTCATTAGTTATTCTCACTCATCAGCAGTTCAATCTGATTCTAGATAAGCCTTGCAGAATTAACTGGCACAACATCTCTCCTTTCTGTTAGGCTGTCACTTACCCCAACAAACCATAAAATGTGTACCTGTGTTCTTTAATACAAAATATTTACCACATTATTTTCTGGAGAGCATATAAAGAGAATCCTCAAAAGGAACACTACAGTAATTATGACAAAATACATATTTCAAACAATGACAATCACAACAACTTAAAGCACTTAGATTACCTCTACCAATTTTTGTCTGAAATTATCTATATTGTTGTGCTGTTCCTACCGTCAACAAAACTAAATATTTGAAAATCTATATTATACCTGTTGATTGATATCATAATTACATTTGCCTGCCAAGGGAAAGTGTGAGGTATTATAACTTTTGGAGATTAACATGGGAGATGTGCAACAGGCTCCTACACTATGCAAACATTTACACTGTAGAGCACTTAAGAGTTACAACGAAGATTGCAATGAATGAAGTATCTGCTGAGTAGCTGATCTTGAATATGTATTCAACATCACAATCATAATTTAAAGATTTTTCTCAATGCTACATATGACAGCATGTTTCCAGGTCTGGAACCGGAAAATTCAATGGCAAAGGGAAGGATAAATACTTTTTTCAACAGGTGCTTTGAAAACAAGGAAAATAAGTCAACAAGAATTTTATCTGAGCAAACAATTAGAAGGTTTTATTTGGAGAGCTTTCAAAAGTTGTCTGCCTGTGCTTTGATTCACATGATTCTACTGTCTTAGTGGATACCTGTTTGTTTTTATTTCTTTGAATTATGTATATTCAAAGACAATATATTTTACTGACCATTTAAAATATATAGAGATCTCCACTTTTAGATGTCAAACCTGACCATTTTATTCCTGTGTATCTTCAAGCATTCTGTGGGTCCTACTGCCTTTCTGAGGGACTTAAAAAGGCAGCTTAAAACCATTGCAGACTGTTGCCTTTTGCTACTGCTACCATTTTGATGTAATTACTTTTAAAGCAAGGCTTACAAAGCTGTTCACATTTTAATGCTCAACTTTATGGTAAGTAAAAAGTCTGCTTCTTCATGAGAAAAGTTACAAAATTCCTCCAGAGTGTGTCTATATACAAGAAAGAATAATTAAATTGCTGCATGCATTTGTTTTTAAACATTCATAAGTCCTTTAACTTGATGGCTATATGTCAGAGTTTCTTTAGGAAAAACAATAAAAACTGTCATTTATGAAATTTAAATACAGCTCAAGAACATGACAAATGTCTTATCAAAAAAAAAAAAGAAAAATATTGAACACAAGCTTCGGTTTGTAACTTAGACTCATGAGTTTTCAACCTTTTTCAAATATTTTTATTAGTCTAAAATCAGATGCAACAAACACAGTCCTTGTTATTAATCAATATAATTAATCCTCTGCCCTGGTAAGAGTTATTTTGTATAAATAATTGACTTTTGGTTTCAGCACTTCCTCACAGATGTACATTTGAAAGCAATGCCTGCTAATCTCAGCCAGCAAGGGGAGGAACATTACAGTACATAAATACTGACAGTTCACTGCTCTTTAATAAATAACTGCCCTAGTCCAATCAAAACCAGCCAAAACCCACCTACATAAATATATTTTCTGAGACAATCTAAGATTAAGAATCTTTCTCTGTTACTTTAACCTAGGAAATAATCATAAAATGGACTCAGATTCCCCTGTCAGTAAGTAAGCCTCTCCCACAAGAGACGTGCAGCTGCACATGCTTTCTCATAGGGAATTTATATTGGTTAGTTTTCCACAGAAAATATAATGTATGATTTTACAAGCAGATTATGGTCGTGGAAAAAATGATCAAATTAATTCTTACTAGTAATAAAAGCCCCTCTGTTTATCTGGCTAAGCTCATTTTTAGCAGCGTCTTTAACCACAATAACAAAAGGAAATAATATTTTCTACTTTGGGAATGTCCAATTAAATAGTAAGTAAACCTACAAATTGCTTCAAATTGCCACAATTTAAAAATGAGAACCAAAATACAGCAAAAAGAAGGACCCTGCATTCAAGCCTGCTCTGTCCTATTATGTTTTATTATGAAGACATTCCAGTATTTTTAGTCTGACAGAATTTATACTAAGGTGCTGATTTGTAAAATGGCTTAAGATTGTACAGTGTTTTAGCTGTGTGAATAGGTAAATTTTATGAAACTAGGTATGAGCTTATGGTGAGGTATGCTACTGTCTCCACATTCTAAATTCATACTTACTGGCAGAGTGCAGTGGGGTTTTTTCCCAACACACTGCCATGAGGGATTATCCAATACATTTAGTAATACTGTTTCCTGTCTTGCTGTCCAAAAGGAGTTCCAGTAAGTGAGCACATAAAAGCTCTGAGCCCATTCTCTTTGCTAACTCAGGTGGGCTGACTGCCCCTACTTTCACGAAATCACCTTGTGAGTGTTATAACCATTAGACTCGTGTCTGAAACCACACAAATTCTACACAAAATCTGCAGCTACCTCATAGAAGGTTAAACAACCAAAATAAAGTTACACCTTCTATACTTTTTGACAGACACAGTTGAAGCATCTAAATAAAGGAAAATATTTAAGATCAAGTTATGAATGCACCATGAATGCACCAAGTTAGGAACTGAAACTCCAAAGAGAGGGAGAGTTAATGACACACAAGTCTCGGAGTGCCAGCTGGAGTGAATTCCAGTGTGTAGAAATACCTTTTTACCTGAAGGAGGACTAGATTTTATTGTCACAGCATCTAAAGTTCAGCTCAGCAATGCCAAAGTCTCTTTTTTGACACAGCTCTAAGTCCTTCAATTTTGACAACCCATGTGGGTGGCTTTTAAAATGAGAAGGCACTCCTGAAAATATAACACTGCAAATTTAACAAAGATCTTGCAATAAACCTGTATGTGGGAGAGTTTAGAAGTCAGCTGGTCCTCTGTATACCACCATTGTAAGATGGCTTGGTTCTGCCTTCCACTTCTAATCATGAACAGCTCTGTAACAAAAATAGAGACTTACAAGATTTCCTACCTCTAAAATGGATCTAATATTTGTTTCACAAATGTGATATTGTATGGATTAGTTAATAACAAAAAAAGTGCTTTAGGGACTACAGTATTATCTTCTGAGCTGATATAAACCACACATTTAAACATGACAACAAACACTGCCATAAAATATCGGAATTGGCCTAAGTATAAAAGGAAACCTAAAAATTAATTGGAAAAAAAACCCTCAGATAGTGAAACACACCTTCAGTACTAGCATTGATGAGAAGAAATTCACAAAGCACAGGTCATAGTTTGACAACAAATACAATAGACATGGGGTTGGTGTCAAAAGGTATAACAGGCTCAAATTGCTTTCTTTTTAGTCCTGAATATTATTAGAGAATTCTATTTCTCTGGTACAAGAGGTTCAAATACATTTGAGCACTCCCAAAATACCAAAAAATGCTCCCAAACAAAATAATAATTTTAAAAATCCCCAAACCTTGCATTATTTCACTTTCTGCCACACTTATTAAAAGCAGAGAGATAGAAAATAAAGGGTATTAGGGCAGATGGCTTTTACAGTTCTATACTAATTTTTGCTAGATTACCAACCATGTCACAAAATCAGTAGACAGTTCAGAATAGCTGCAGTTCTCCTTCAGGACACCAAAGAACTACAAGACAGAACTATGCATAGAAGCTTAGATAGGATACATTTGTAGTATAAATGATTAAAATAACAGCTTTCAGAAAATGAATGAAATTGTAAGGCAGAGAATCATCAGGTGACTTTCAGTGTATAAGACAATTATGCATTCTATAATTAAGTATAATGTTTCATTCAATTCAACCTCTCCCTCATCTTCACATAATTAAAAACTTGAAACAGATTCATGTTTTTCATTCTTTTGTTGCACATTTCATGATAAACTATAACAATAAAAAATAAATTACAGATTTTAATTGAAAAAGTATTCACCAGAGCAACAAGATAAAAGGCTTGTTTATAGAGCAGAAGCAGATGTCTCGTATCAAAACTTTAGAAAGTCTTTTGACAATTTCATAAGACACAGTCTAAATAAAACTTGGTAAAGATAGGTGAAGAGCTGATCAAGAAAACTGACTATGGAGAATAATGTGAATAATTCTCAATGGTTTGCTGTAAAAGCAGGTGAATTTAACAGGGGGCTTTTCCATAAATGCCTACACCAGACTGTGCTCTGTTCAGTGTTTTCATTGATCATCTAAAGGAACATGCCTATTACATTAGCAAGGTATCAATTTTAGAAGTCCAGTAAGTTGAAAGACAGGCTTCAAAGGATAAAATCAATGAACTGGGAGAAAGTCTGGAAACAGGAAAAAGTTCAACAGGGACAAGCATTGGGTATTAAAATTGGGTAAGAATAATCTGCTACATAAATACACAATTAGGAATAACCGATTCCTTCTGAAGAGGACCAGGATTTTATGGCAAGTCAGCAGCTCAACATGAGTCCAAGTCGTGTTGTTGCAAGAGGAAAATACAATATTGGGATTACAGGCTGTAAAACACAAAATCTCCTGGTTTACTTAGCATTTTAGAAGTCTCAGCTGGAATACTATGCCCAGATTTGATAAACACTCTTCAAGAAAGATACAAACCAAGTGTATGCAGTCTAAAGAAAAGTCAGAGCCTAGCAAAAACTGTAGCTTAAGAAGACGTGATAGAATTTGGCTTGCTGGACGTAAGCAAAAGAAGACATAGACAAGGCCATGTGATGACTCAATATACCTTAAAAACTACTGCAAAAGAAAATTTCAGTTTTGCTAAGGGCCAAACCAATAATAAATTTAAGCTTTAGTAGAAAAAGGCTTAGATATGAGGAAACATTTTCTACCGATAAGGAGAGTAGATGTGAAACCACCATTGCTAGAAGCAGTATGTTCCAAGTCACTGTTCATGGGATAGTCACTAAACCGTTTGCAGGGGGGCTGCAGTCTTAATTAAAAACCACAAGGCTGGACTCCAGTAATTACCACAAACTTGCAGTTCTACACATTCCTCACACATTTTCTATTTACTAAACCACTTGTATAGGAGGCTCTTTTAATCTACTAGGTTTACCAAAAATTAGTTCTTTATATTTCTGAAATAATGTCTTATCCACCTCTTTCCATATTATTGAAAATATTTTTTAAGGAATAGCTTAAACCCAATATAATTTTATTTAACTGTACATACTCTGAATAACAGTATTTAATTTATCAAGCTACGTACATTAATACTAGTTCTACATCAGATTTTCATCTGGTCACTGCTATGTACATCAGTTTTCATCACACTTTTCAGTCAGAACTATCATCAGACAAAACATTTCAAATGAACATATTATTCACCAAAGGCTTCAAATCCTCATTTCCAGAAATATTTTACTCAAAATAGGTTTTTTAACACAATTTTAGGAATTGGTGCTGAATTAAATTGAAGCCTTTCACTGCGACATTTTCAAAAGAAGACATGAGTTGACCCATTTGAATATGATTTTTTTAAAATTACATACAAGGCAACTTTTGAAAAGTTCTCTAAACCAAACTTGAAACAAAACCAAAACAAGGTTCAAGTTATGCATCACATTTCAGCTGCATTTGCATAGAGAAAAGAAGGACTCCCCTTGCTACCTCCACACTCCAGCCACCGATGAGACTATAATAGAGTACAGAGAAATGCCCCATCTGATGTGCATGTCAGAAACCACCAGTAACACGTGGTGGTGTCAAACAGAAGAGAGACACTCAGGATGTGAAAGGCAGCACTGAAAGCATGGCCGGAACATGGCAAGTAAAAGGAATTGTGAGAACAAAAAGAACAATTGCAAAGAAACATGCGAGTTCCACACAATTGTCAACAACCTACTGCACATCAAACTCATTTGCAATTATTTATTTCAATTACACTCAAATTTGAAATATTTTTAGAGAAAACTCTAAAATGTATTAAAAGACTAAGCTGAATTAATAACACAGCACATCTTAAAGGGATGCCTACCATTTTTTTTCTGCCCTATCTCAATTAAAGAAGTGACTAAGATAAGTTATCTGAAGCCTATGAAATTATGTAAAATCATTCATACTCTTCTCTTTATACCAACCCAATTTAAGGTGTTATACTGTATCTTCAAAATTTTAATTAATGTAAATCAAAAGATCCAATTTCTCATGATAATCCATTCAGAATACATGGAATACTTTCAAAAACACTTCACGTTGTAGAAGATTAGCACGAGTAGTACACTTAGAAACCTACCTATGCCAACTACTTTTTAAAAATTAAGACAACACATGATGCCAAAACGTAGCTAATTAGAGTGCCAAGGTACAAAATGCTGCTCAGCAACACAGAAAAGAAACTGCAGTTGCCCTAAGAGATGCACATATTTTTAACAAAAAGTTCTCATTGGAATAACCTGAACAGGAGAACCAGTTCCTACAAAAACCCCAATCTGACCCAGGAAGAAAGGGAGTACTCAGAAGTGCTCAGCTGGGTTTCTTCACCTCCCACTTCTCTAAGCTGGTGCCATGCTTGAACGTATAGGCACAAAGACAGGTAATGTTTGGAATACACAGTAGGAGAAAAGTACTTTAGAGGAAATAGATCCCTTGCCACAATCATGATTCCTCTTTTCACACATAGGTTCCTGATAAACAGAAGATTTTAGTGAGCGAGGAAAAGACAAATATTTCAGGACAGTACTTAAAACAGACAAATCACTGATGTTCTGTTAGAGAACAATCTCATAAAAACAATTCTGGTAGCAAGAGTAATTTGAAAGGTGCCTACTTCTCTCCATGTACTTATTTTCTGCTCCATTCCATAAGCCTTATGTCGGTTATGTCAATGTGACTGCTTGGGATGATGCTGTAAACTGAATCATTGAAGTGAATTGGATGGAGGAGGGAGGGAGGAAACAGCTGTTTTTTCTCAACCCTGATCATGAAATGTTTTATTTAAAAGGAAGCTGCATAGTGAATAGTAAATTGTAGGTATCATAAATACAATATTTCATTCAAAACGGCACGTATCGTTGCTATTCAAACACTCTTCCAGACAATTTATTTTTTGTTGAAGACTTTCAAGGGGCTCTGAGGTTCTGACACGGTAAATAATTGCAAACTGCCACACCAGAGCAATGAGAAAAGGCTCAGAGGACAACGGGTGGCAATTTCTTCAGGTGAGAATACCAGCTGAGGCACGGAGAGGCAGGAAACATATTCCAGCTGGCAGGAATTTTTCACCACTGATAACCAGATGTTTACTCAAAACAGTATCCACATCAGCACCTGAAAACTGCACTCTGCTCCCTGTTTGACTGTAGGTAACGTTCCATGAAATACAGGAGTGCCTCTGCTGCCATGAAGGATGCCATCCAGTGATTTTCCCCAGATAACTTCATGGCATCTGTCCTTCCAAGCGTGATCAGTCAGTAGCTGCCATCATCTCTCCATTGAGGAGCTCAGATATCTGAGTCACAGTGAGAGCTCTGAAGAAACAAGTAGTTCTCTAAACCCATCCTCATATACTACCACAGAGAAGATACCCTCTTGCTTTAGTTATTTGAGAGAATGGAGGAAAGAAGAAAAGGTTCTTTGTTTTAAAGTACATTTTTAAGTCTTTTTCTTAAGTACATTTTTTAAAAGTTGCACAATTACCAGTTTAAATATCATTTTTAAATTAATATAAACCGAAAAAAAAAAGTGAACACTAAAGAGAAAAATAGTTTGTTTCCTTCTTGATTTGTTTCAAAAAAAAACCTCTATGTGAACTTGAAATTTAAGAAAAAATCCTTGTCTCATGTTATTTTCATGAAAAATATTATAAGAAGGGGAAAATATTCTTCAATTTAGCCAGCTTATTTATTTGGGAAACATATTTAAAAAATCCCCAAACAAACAACAAATTTTTCCAATAAAAAATTTGTTGCAGAGACTGGAACTTCTAAATGTAAAATTTGCATAAACAAAAACAGTTCTAAAGATATTGTTTTGTAACAGTAGCTATATCCAGACACTATGTTTTCATGAAGCTATGCAACATTTTCCATCAATGAAACTATTTTTAAAAAATCAAGAAAAAAGTGAGTATGTAATTCTACTTTTCCTGGATTTTGCATAGATTACCTGTTTTCCTGTATAAAGAAAGGTAACAGAATTCAAAACTATCCTGTTTCCCTCTATCCTAAATGAAAAGCTTAAGTGTTTACAGGATCTACTTGCCTACAGGAGCAACAATTTTGGAGTGTGTGCCTGGGTAGCTCTGTAACTGTAGCACCCTCTGCTGCTCTTTCAGTTCTAAAACATATAATTGTACACCCAGCCAAGTAGAAAATAACACGAATGTGTGTTGAACACGTTTCTTGAAAATGGTTACATTATTAACAAATGCTATGTGCAGCATACAAGAAAATGTTTTGCTATTACATATAGTGTATTTTCAGCTTTATACTACTTGAGCACTCTGCAATATCTTGTTTCTGTGATAACATCAGATGAAAACACACCAGATGAACATCCGAAAATATGCTGTATTTCACTTCTTAAAATTCTCCTTTACACACCCTGTAGCTTGCTTAGAGTGGGGGCAAATGGTAGAGAGGTTTATATTTTGGGCCTTGATAATTTCACTTCATTTAAATGTTTACATAATTTGCAATGATAACTTCAGGGATATAGTCATATAAGCACTTCAGTTGTAACTGCTTTCTCCCACTTGGAAAGGCAAGGGAAGGCAACACTCTCCAAAACTCATCCTTGCAGAATTTTCCTTAATTTTTGGACAATTTCTTCGGCCAGGATGAGCGTGGCATGTGGCTCCAGGGACCAGCTGATGCTATCCCACAATGCCACCACTGAACCTTCTGCCTGGGATCCATCAGTTCTTTTAAAAGACTATCTCAGGACTAGAGACAGTGTCAGGTAGTAGATGCCCTCTTTTTAGCAGATGGCATATTGTCTAAAACAAACAGACTGATCCTTTCCTTCATTCCAGTCCTCTCTTCCCTGCCTCCTGTTTGTGCATAGAATTAAAGCAGAATGAAGTGTGTTTAGCACTGCATCCTGCCTGTGTGGAGAATGCATTCAGGGTTTTCATGTGGAAACCACTCTCCCACAAAGGATGAGCAGACAGAAAAAAAATTCCACATTTTTCTGAGAAAGCGAAAACCAGTTGCAACTTGTGGAGTGAATTTTCATTCACTATGGCAATCCTACAGTGCAAATGTATCTTCAGAAACCTTTTAGAAAAAGACAGAATACAAGTGTAGGTATACAAACACAAAGTTTGAACGAGCCGTTGTGCAGAGGCAATTTTCAGAGTTAACAGCTGGGACCCTGCAATACACCATTGACAGCTACTGCAGTTGGCTCCACTTTTATCCTGAAGTCTTTCTGGTGTAAGGCAGCACTTTTGGAAGCAGTCACAAGTATTCCTCAAAAGCTGCTTATTGATATTTTATATAATGCTGCCAGCTAGTGGCACATCTTGTACTGAGTTGATACCAACTGGGAGTATAGAGACAGTGGTATTAACTGGAGCCTGCTCTAACACCTTTCTTTTGATGTGTATGGTGATGTGGCTGTTAAAGACCACAAGCACAGAGATCAAAATGTGAAACAGAAAGACCATAGAAACACTCCCTGAAAGAGCTTGTTTTAACAGAAAATACAAGGAGAAACAAAAAACCTCCCCCCAAACCATGTTATTTGAAACAAATTATTATGTTTAAAAACAAAATACAATATCTACCAAAACTAATCTGTTTAATACAAAATTCTTTAATAGTCTAATGATTTCTAGCAAAACATTAATCTTGCTGATAAATATTCAGTATGGCAACCAAAACAAACACATGGAACACTAAAACATTCCCTGTTCTCTCGTAACTCAGTCTCAGTCATTTAAGTGAACTTTAGCAGCCAGTAAATAAATGCTGCCTATGCAGTGTGTCCCAAAAGAACACTGAAGTCTGTAATTATTCAGTGCATCTCCCTCACAGAACACACTGGTCTGATAGCACATTCAGTTCTGGCCAGCTCCATTAGTATTAGATATTAGGAGAAATAATCTGATACTGTCAAAGACCATTTCAGAAATATCTGGGGGTTTTTTTAGAGTAGACTATGATTTGATAATAGAAAGTTCTTGTAGAACACTACAGCAATTGAAAAAAAGTCAATCTATTTTTAGAAATACAACAGTATTTCTACTCTGGGGGTAAAAGGAGGCAACATCCCCATCATTTCCACAGTGGGTTAACACAGAGTCAAGAAATACACAGCAAAAGATCAAAGAAAGAGCCAATTCAAATTAAGGGATAATGGGAAGGCACAGAAATTCCATCAGGTATGACTCAAATAGAGCAGTTCAATAAACACAGGGTTGGAGGAACTTTACTATGATGGTGTGACAGACACATAGTTACTCTGACTTGGATACTGAGAACATTTATACCATACAGGTGGTAGCAAAAAAGTGTGATTATTACACTCCAAACCAGTACTGCATGCTGCCAGAAGACAATCATTTTACAGTTACCCTAACAGAGTATAATCTAGAGTGCATAGTAAAACTGGCATAAATCAGTAATATGTGGATCAATACAGACAGACACAGACAAAGACATTTTAAAATGGGGAAGCAGTGAATCTGGAAATTACTTGGCAAATGCTATATATAATAGCATAGCATGAACCCTCAAAGCAATTCTGAATCCAAAAGGACAAATGTGAATCTTTGTATAAACAGAGAAACAGTGAGAATAACTACAAATGTCATATTTCTCCTGTGCTAGCACTGGTGGTGTGCCTCTTAGAGTGTAAGTCTTGTTCTACCATCTGCAATCAATCAAAAAGTAGCTGAAATACTGGAAAAAGCTAACAGAAGACCTGACAGCACATCTATCAATAGGAAAACTTTAGCAGAGTAAATTACTTATGTTAACAAGGAAATTGAGCACAATCTCAGTATGCACACAAAGAACAAAGAGCAAGAACTCGTGTTACCATATTACACTGTCCTGATTCATTACGTGAAGCACTTCTAGACACACACACACACATACATACAGAAAAAGCACTTTCTCTGCTGTTCAAAATAAATGCTCAAGTTGTTATATAATGAACTAATGTTTATTGAAACCAAGGTTTGGAATACTAAGACTGGAATTTTGAGATGAAACGTATATATCAGAACAGTTTCTATATCATTGGCTTGATAAGGAGGAGGAAATATGTGCATATTTATTGAATATCTGGCAAAGTTTACCAACTTTATTCTATCAGTTTGCTTGTTTGAAAACAAACCAACTAACCTGAAAGATAAGGCAGAATAACCAAACAAGAATTATACTGTATCTCTAAAAGTTAATTATATAATAGTAATTACTCATCACATCAAAAATGTTTCAATATTTTTGCTCAGCTTTGTTTCCATGGTCCACCACAATTTTATAATTCAAGTCCATTAATAGCATAGATAATTTTATTAATAAGTATACTGAAGCAGAGCCATACTGGGTCAGACATTGATGGCCCACTTAGAGCTCATCTTACCTCAGGTTAATGCAGCCAGTAACTGATGCTTAGACAAGAGTGAAAGATCAGGACAAATATATCATTCTACTGCCCCATTAATTCTCCTAACACCCAGCACTTCCTAAGCCATAAGTGATGTCTTTAATAGCCACAGTGAATTTTTCTTGCACAATGTTTTTCCCCTTTGCTTTTTGAATTTATTTCATGTTTTAGGATCCAAAACATTCTGTAGGGAGGAATTTCACAACATGACTGAGTGCTTTCTCTGGTTCAAGTTTGTCCTCTCCAAGCTAGAAGTATCGCTGTTTGCTTCCCATGTTCCTGCACTGCTGTTCCTCACACAGCCACTGCTGGCCCCTGGCCAACACAAATCAATGGGCTAAACTGATGTTTTGTCCAGTCTAGTCATTCTAATGTTCCCACCACAGCCACAGAACCAAAAATAACCTGCACTGGGAGGACTTAAGCTTGTATCCAACACAAACAACTGTGCTACATAAAACTGTAATGCTGTGGTACCTCTGACCATGGTAATGGAGTTTCCCAACTAGATGAAATGGTTATTGAGGGCTCACACAGAAATGTTTTATATTGGTACAGTTACACTTCTATCAACAGTACTGTATTTAAATAAACAGTGACTTACAGACATTCCCCGTGTTGTCAAAACTTGTAAGAACATCTTTAACATTTAAGAGGCCATTGTGAAATCTGGAAGAAAACACAAGTAGTGACTTTACTGACAGATAAACCATCAAAAAAAGAAAACCCATCTTCAAAAGAAATTTACTGTATACATTCACTTCTCACCACCCCCTTTCACAGTGAAGTAGCAGACAGGTGTTACTGTAGCCACCAGGGGGAAAACAAGGGGACAATTACCAGTCTTCAAAGTCCCAGCACTGAAGTCCGTGAATCAGGAGGAACGTGTTTCTCAGAAACTACTATCAAGAGGAAAACATTTCCAAGGAGCATCAATTTTTATTTAGTTGTGCAAGTTGCACAGAGGAAAGGAGGAACTTTGGTAATTTCTTTGAAAGAGAAAACCCAAAGAGTATTTTTGAACAGCAGCTGTATGCACATTCCTATTTTCTCTCACAAAATCAAGAACATTTAATTAAATTAATGTGAACGATGAAACTGATTAATGTGTTCAGTGAACTGCATTTTCTTTGGTTTTACATTTGCATAACCCATGTGAAATAAACATTCAAAAGTGGAAATAATAAATTAATTGCCTGAATTTCATACATCAACTGCAAATTTTAGAACACAGTAAGCAAAATACTGACAGCAGCAAAAAGAATATGCACCAAAATTGAACAAAAATTTGCCTAAGATTGCCTTTAAATATGCAGTGACACACACATAAAAAAGCATCTAATCTTTTTTTAAATACTCCAAGCTAATCTAGGCCCAAAATGAACAAAATATGAAAGTCTTACACTTTACAACAATCAGATCACATAGTTGTTTCACAAATGCATTAAAGAAAATCTAGAGAGAATTCAGCAAGGCACCAAAATACAAAAACAGAGTTTTTTAATAATGTTTCAAATGCAGCTTCTAAGGAACAAAAGGAACATACTAATTTGAAACAATGAAAAAATGAAATAAATCCAAGAACTCTAGCACCTACAAAATTAGTTCTCATTCTCTCCACTATTCTCTCCTGAAGAAAGACTGCTGTAAGAATGAAAAAAAAAATCAACCTTTTTGCAAACATGAAATTGTACATTTATTGTGAAAAACCCACTATTTCTAGCTTCTGATATGCGTAAGCATTAAATAAAGAAACATTAACATTTTAAATTTTGAGAAGCACCAAACAGCAACTAAACTAATTCTTTAAAAACTGAAAATCAAGTGGAAATCAAGTTAACAAACTGAAATGAGCTCATCAGCAGGGACAAAGAAATACATGAGAGATGTTACAAAAGATTCAATTGGACATTAATGCTCTTCTCCCAGCTACATAAAAACAAACCAAAATTACATTCCTTCTTTGCAGCATAAGTCTGAAGAATGCTGATGGATCACGTGGATTTTTAATGTACTTCTTTTTTGCAAGTTTGTTTTCCATCAAATTGGACAACTGATGCAACAGAGTTAGCGCAAGGGAAGTGACAAGAAAGGAGATAGGATTGGTAATTCTGCCAACCACAGAGCTGCCCTTTAAACTCTCCCCTGCTGACTCCTCAGCACCCTACAAAATCTGTAACCATGTATATGTCTGGGGCTGCTGGGGGCTCTCGAACAGCTGTGAATGTCTCATCTCTAAATGAATGTAAGATGGGGGGAGGGAGATGCTGAGGAAGTAAAGAAATATTTCAATCTCTGTTGTCATGTAGGGTAGTCTTGGGATAACATGTTTTGATTTCTTTTTTTCCCACCTCAATTTCTTTATGTACATAGTTCATATCTAAAGGAGATTTCTCATGTAACTCTCCAAGTGAAGCAAACAAAGGTAAGGACGAAAAACTTAGTAATCTGGTACCAGTAGTTCAATAGAATGAAGAAAGAAGAACAAAAGTACGTGAAGTGTCCTGGTCTTGAAAAGAATACAATTTATATACTTCAGGGTCAAAAGGTAGGAAAACACAAAGAGGAGAAATTATAAAACCACAGCACTGGCCAAAACTGCTTAAAGTTAATGGAACCCAAAAATTGAGGAATTGAGCATAATCTCTTACTGCAGACAAGTTTTAGGACTGAGGAAAGCAACATGCCAACAGCTGATCTACTTGTGAAAGGGAGAGCTCCGGAAAACACACTTCCAAACAGCAATAGCCATGTTTCTCCATCTGGAGATCTCTATTTGTAGAGGCTACAGACAAACTCTGCACCAGCTATTCCCCAGCTCTTTTCCATCACAGCCCTTACTCACAGACTAAAAGTTACATGCACCTGTAAGTACAGGTATTCCCTAACTCCAAATTCTGCTACAAATATTGTGCTACTCAATCCTGCACCAAAAAAACAGAGTTTGGGATCCACTGCCCTGCACATACATCCTCAGCAGTTCCGGAACAGCTGCTGTTTCACTGTCCCATTCCATCAGCTGCTCCTCCATCACCAACCCAGAGAAAACTGCCAAGATACATCACATCTGGTTTCCATGAATGTCTGTCACCACCACAGCTTTCCACGGTGCAGCTGACAAACACAGAGTCTTAAGTGTCATGTGCACTGAATTATGGAAGTCAAGGAAAGGAATCACAGAAGTTTGGGATTTAACCCCAATCCTTAAATTCCCATAAATTTCTACAGGTATCTCAAATTACACAAGAACATTAGTATTCAGTGCTTTAGAACATGTCATGGATGTCATACAGTTCAAAGAACTTCAAAGAAGTTCAAAGCTCTGATTGCTGAGATCAACGAAGTACTTCAAACAAGCACAGGTAAGCATCATGGAAAAAGTGAATTTCAGGCTGCCGTGGTTAATCTGATTCACAATGTTCTTATAATAAGTCTTCAAGGTACAATAGGCAAAAATTTCTATGGCTGAGGCAGTGAATAATAGAAGACAAATCTATGAACAATAAACTAATTCAACTCATGTTTCTCCTGATACAAAGCAAAGCAGAATTCCTTACTCTGGACTATAAATAATTCAACTTTGGATGAAGTCAGAGAGAGTGAGCTCAATCTTTAAATATATTAATGTTCCTTCCTCTCCAATCCAGGCAATACAAGTGGCAGACTTTTACATGTATATAAAAATAGCTATGGATAGTACAAAAAAAAATCCTTCAGTAGGTCCCTATTAAGTTATGCTTTTCATCAACCATAACGAAACAAAAGTAAGTTCCTTCTTTTCTTTTATATTATTCTTAAACTGAGTGATGAAAAATAATACAAGTAAGTACATGCCTGTATACACTTCAAAAACCTACAAAAACTAAGATAGAATACATTTCCACACAATGTTGAAAAGAACCAAACACAACACATCACCATACACCATTAACCTACATAGGAATCAAAAGTATATTTGTGAACCATGAAAGACGAGATAATGGTAAAAAATTCCTGTCAAGGATAGTTTATAAAAAGACATGGTGAATATCACCATAAGTCATCACTGTGGCCCACTAAGAACCTCAGAGTCATCTGCAAATGTTGCTATCTGATCAGATGCTCTTTCTGGGCCAGAGTACAGCAAAACAAGTCAACTCCTCTTTCACTCCAGTTCTAGATCACAGCTTAATATGGCAAGAAACCAAAACAAAGCTTCTTTGGCTACAATTCCTTTTTACAAATACACACATCTTGGGCAACATGATGGAACAGTCATAGCTTGATTGGTGAATAAAAGAAGTATTTTACCAAATCACTTTTCATCTCTTTCCTCCATTTTCAACTCCTGGGTCTAACCCTTTATGCTGCTAAATTCACACATTGTCTCTTAGCATGCAATAAATTGAAGAAATCAAGTTTGTCATATTAACATAAATTGTCCATAGGAAGTAGGCAATATTCCTTGAAATCTGTTTCCCTTCACTTTTTTAATCTCTATCCCTAAAGTATCAAGTCATTAAAAATTCAAAATGTTATTAGCAGAAATATCCAAGAGGAATAGCCAATGGAATTCAGTCCTATACCATCTTCTAGCACGCTACTTGCCACAGACAAGTAGTGTCTGTGCATGGCCCTCATTTCTAAACCACAGGTCTAGAATCATCCAATAGTTTCTGTCATGTTTTTATCTAAAGGTTCATTCATATTCAGAATACAGACCATGACATCTTGCAAAGTACACTTAACACCTTTTACAAAGATTTAACCCTTCCTGTAAACTGCTGATATTGTTCTTTTCAGTTATGCACTTTAGTATTTGAAACAGCAAATGACTGATCAATGGAAAATATTTTACCACAGAAATAACTTATTTCTTCACTGTTTTCTTAAAATGAGCCTACCATTTAAAAGCAAATCCATATCCTGAAACAGAAAATTTGAAGATATTGATTGCTCCTTTTTTAACTCAAATAAAAGAATAATTTTCCTGTCTAAAAGGCAGGCACCATCTCCACAGTGAGACACTGCATCTCTATGATCTATAATCACTTCGTTGCTAAAACTATTCATACAAAATTCAAATTTAAAAGCACATTCCTGTATAAGAATAGAAGGATTTTAAAAGGCAGCATTAAATAAATATTTTTAAATAGTTCTATTTACTTAGTATATATCTTCCTATCCCTAAGAAAACACATATTCACCACATGCATAATTTTTTAACAGCAAATAAAAACACAGGGGAGATGTGGAGACAGTGGTTCTATGTCAAGCTGGAGTGCTTGGAGCTCCCCCTGGGGATGGACGAGGAACCGACCGAGAGCGGATGGGTCAGGATTAAAGGGAGGGCAGGGACTGGTGACATTATAGTCGGGGTTTGCTACAGGAAGATCAAGTAGATGAAGCCCCCTACAGACAGAGAGAGGAGCAGCCTCGCATTCACAAGCCCTGCTCTTCACGGGGAGTCTCAACCACCCCCATATCTGCTGGAGGGACAACAAACCAGGGTATAAAAAACCCAGGAGGTTCCTGAAATGCTCCTTTTTTTCAAGAGGAACCAAAAAAGAGAGGTGCTATGCTGGACCTTGTTCTCTCCAACAAGGGCTGGTGGGAAATGTGAATCGTTAAGGAAGCCTTGGCAGCCATAACCATGAAATGGTGGAGTTTGAGATCCTTAGGGCAGCAAAAAGGGTGCAAAACAAGCCTGCTGCCCTGGACTTCTGAACAGCAGACTTCGGCCTCTTCAGGGATCTGTTCAGTAGAATACCATGGGATAAAGACCTGGAGGGAAGAGGGGCCCAAGAAAGCTGATTATATATCCAAGAATCACCTCAGGAGCAATGCATCCTGACCAAGAGGAAGTCAGACAAGAAAGCCAGGAGGCCTACATGGATGAACAAGATACTCCTGGACAAATTCAAACACAAAAAAGAAACCTACAGAGTGTGGAAGCAAAGTCAAGTAACCTGTGAGGAATGCACAGAAGCTGTCTGAGCATCCAGAGTTCAGGTCAGGAAAGCTAAAGCTCAATTAACATCATCAAGACAAGGATATAGTATGTAGGAACATCAAATACAATACAAATCCAGATGAGACTACACTAATCAAATGAGGGTTTGGATTCTAACATAAGAAATTTCATTTTGACACATCTTTCACTGCTAACAAAACCCCACACTCATCAGACACTCCTTTTGATACCCCAGAGCTACTGTGAAGCAATTTAGTACCTATACAAACCTCAAGAGATCACTTTCCACCATGTACTATGAATCTACATTTCATTAGGCACACCAGAGATCACTGTTTAACCAGAAGAGTTATGGGAATTTTTAAAAAGAGTCAAAGATGTTTACTTCAAGGATCTAGTCAAAATGGCACCTAAACTCAATTTAAATTTTTTAACCTGAAAATTGCCTTATATTGGGGCTTTTGACTTTCTGTTTTGGCAGATTTGTTATTAAGAATGATGCAAAAAAAAAAATGAACTAGTGACAGAAAAACACGGCATAAGCTCTTTTTTCTGAGATGTGAATCCAGCCTGAATTTAGTTAGAGAAACAGCAAAAACAACAAAATTCAGAAAAGCATGCACGTGACTGGTAGTTTCTACAAAAGCTTCTATTTGCCTGACAAACTGGTCCGAAGCCCCTCTAGAGCAGTAATTCCAGCTAGGTCATAGCATATCTGAATATACAATTTGATCAGTTTTGATAGGCCTTGAACTGATATAGCTTGACCTTTATACTCTTTGCCAAAAGCCACTAACAACCTTATGAACTTTCTTAAGTATTTAGTCTTGTCAAGATATTAGCTGACAACCCTTTTAACATCAAACATACGCAATGAGCTTTTCCAAGAAGATATTAATGCATAAGGAAAACAAATGTAGATGAAAATTCAGAAGCACTTTTGTCAAGATTTTAGAGGGGTCATAGCAACTTTTTTTTCCTGACAAAAATATATACAAAGGCTCTCCTATTCAAGCCTGCTGTTCTGGATTTACCTCACTGAAGTTATTGTCAATAATATGTTTTTGTTAACTTGTTAAAATTGCTTCTGCTGTTTAATATTATTATAAATAATATTTTGCCAGTGGAAGGAGATAAACCAAGGAAAGACTGTAAGACATACAGAGGATCCTTAAGTTTCCAACACATGATCAGTTCTTAAAGATCCAGGAATGCTTACTTCAAGATTTCTTATCTTCTAGATATGTGTCATCAAGAAGAACTGTTTCTCTGTCTTGTATGTTAAACTGGTATGCTTATCCCCTAAATTACTGCTTCTGCAAAAACAGGGAAGAAATTTTATTTAACACGGACTCGTGGTAAAGTCAATTTTGTTGAAATTATAAGTATACTCTATCTATTATCACTGCCTCAGTGTGGAGAAAACATTTTAATATACAAGTGTAAGACCAAGCAAGTTCTGATCATTATTCCTAAAATGATCAGTAATTACCATTTTTAGAGGTCACTGAGTATCTTTTGGAAAGGAACGAAATGCAGGAAAAACATAAAATGAGAACCCCCACAATGTCCCTAGTCTCCTCACCATTCAGTTTTTGAAAGGCAGTGTGAGCTTGCTCCAGAAGAGAAACTATACATTCCCACTCAACAAGATTAAACAAACGTAATAAAATAATTCATAAATAAACATGCTTGTTCACAGTCTATAGTTGAGCTGTGTCCAATTATCAATGAAATTGCTATTAAGCAAATAATACCAAATAAAATGATGACATAGAAAGTGGCGGAAACAGAAGTACACGACTATCAAATGTCAGAGCAGGATCAGTCTGACATTCCCTTGCCTTTTGTACTGCCAGCACAGGTGAACCTTAGCTCATCTCCTACCTTAAAACTCCAGAACAAGTAAATTGAGTAAGTGACAGTGAGTGCTGCAAGCCACGGCAGTGAACCATGGAGACTGACTGGAGGAGCTCAGGGCTGCACTGTAAGGGGCTGCAGCCTTGAGCAGCCCAAATTCTACCTAAACACCTCCTGTTTCCTGTCCCCAATGTGCCTCTGAAGACCTAGAAACAAGGAATAGGGACATTGGACAAAGGCATTAGGTAGACTGTGAGTGTTTGAATTAGTCCGCAGCATTCACCGGTGGTTTACAGGAGAAGCCTATACATGGAAAAACACTGCACCTACTTCTCTTACAAAACAGCAGTTTTCCAGTGGAAAAGTTTCCTTTTGAACCCTTTTATCATCAAAGAGTGTAAGCTTGGAAAATGGAAAATTAAGACTTTATAAAGCTCTAAAGAATTTTGTTCTTGATTTTGCATCCAGATGCAAATTTAAAATTATCTGCATGTAGTGTTGTGGGGTTCCTTTAGTTTGGTTTGGCTTTTTTTCTCATTGCTTCATTTTAAAACCTTGCAAAAATTTTGCAGTTTAATGATGGCCACTTGTTTGTGTTAGATCTTAATTTCTAAGATTGACTTTAATTTAAAGTCCCAAGTGAACAAAAATGCACTTTTTGATTTGGGGTCTCCTGAACATTTTCCTCTGTGCAGAGAATGCAAAATCCTCCACTTTTGGAGAGCTAACTAGAACTGCAGAACAAGTATCAATTCAGAGATTCTTAAGTTACTGTTGCAAACCTGCTGAGGCAAACCAAGCATAGTAGATACATACATACAAAACTGAACATGGAAAAGAAGACCAAAGCAAGAGAAAAGAAAAACAAAACCAAACCCCAACAAACATAGTAACAAATGGGAGTTACAAACAAAGCTACTGAGAATTCACCGACATTCCCTCAGAGGGTTTTCGGGGAGGAGGTCAGGTTTCTGCGAATTTGTTTGTGTGTGCGTGGACTTCTTTATTGTCAATTTCTCTAATACAAATGACCTACCCTACTATAAAACAGATTACTTCATTAAGTATATATTATTTTGTAGGAAGATGAATTTCTTTATTATTTTGTTTTGAAAACTGGCTTCCAAATAATCATTGAGTTTTACAAGAATCAGTAAGAAAATGGAATAAAATACAGATCATTACCAAAACCCTTTTAGAACATTATGATTAACATCATGTCGTAAAAATTTTTATTAAGACTATAAATAACTGTGTTCAGGTTTTTTTATATCCTATTTATAGCTGAAGAATGTCAAAACAGAAAGCTATTAAAATATAAAATAAATGCTCATATTTGCATTCTGTTTTAGCTACAAGCATCAGTATTTTCAGCCAAGGTCTGCTACTTCAGTGAAATGTACCAGAAAAAAAAGAGTCAGACAAGTTGCTTACTGTAACAAACAACTAAAAATAACATTTACCAGTTTATTTGTAAACTATGCCCTAGTTACACAAAACACTGGAAGAATGACTAATGAGTTTTACATTTGAGGCACATTTACGATCTTAGAAAGTACTTAAATTGCAGTTACCTTAAGGAGACGCTATACTTGGGATAAAAGATGCTTCTATACTGAACCCAGGTCCCAGCTTCCTCTTCTGTATCTTGGTCTTCTATTGAAAAGAGATTGAACGACGCGAACCTTCTTACAGATACTTGCTGGAGATGCACATCTTTCAAGTGTTTTTTTCTCAGAACCTTTGAAATGAAGAACAAATTAAACATTAACAATAAATTTCCAAGAAAAGAACAAACCCATGCCTATTTAAGTGAAGAGGCAAACCATAATGGCTATGCTATCAGCTAGTAGTTATGAATAACCAAGTATGTCATGCCTGAACAAAATACAGTGGTATTGATGGTAGGGATCAAGATAATGAGTTATGAATTACGTCTCAATAACTGTAAAGCAAATGTACTCTGTTCAGAAGTACACAAAGTTGCTTTTTTAACTCACACTCCAGCAAACCCATGCAAAAATTAAGAAGGGCAAACTGGGTTCTCCCCTATCCTCTTGTTTTACCAAGTTTCACAGCCCAAGCAGTGCCCTCCCCTAGCAATTTCTGTGCCACTCATTGTCCCTATAGAGGGGGGAAACAACAAGGGTATCTTTTGTAGAATTTATATGACAAACCCAAAAGTGATCTTCAGGTACCCCAGTGCTGTGTGTTCACTGGCAGACTCCTTCCTAGCATACAAGTCTCCTGCTGAACACCTGCAGAGATGCTGCCAAAGCTGCCCAAGTTGAGAAAATTGCTTGATACTTGTCCCAAGCCCCAGATTTTCAGATGCCACAACTGTGTATTCCCCTTATGGAAGGTTCCCATAAGGGGATTGACACATGAGCCAGACTTTAGGTGAGCCCCAAAACACTCTGACAGCACCGAGTTCAGTGCTGAGAGACTGAAGAAGTCAAGGCACTGATGGAGACAGAATGCCATTTGCATTTCTTAAATGATTAAACCACTTGTTCAGGAAAGTGAAAACGTGGCCTCTCTGTCCTGCATAGGCTGCTGCACTCAACCATCTTCAGGGAGTGAGGTATCAACCCCTCTGTGCAGGAAAACCCAGCAGTCAGCTGGTTTGAGCTGTGCCATAGCTCAGAAGACAGCCAGCATTTCCCTGCCAGACAAAAAGGCTTATTCCTTAGGCTAGTGATGTGGAAGGAGAGGCGTCCTGGATTTAACTTCTTTCTCCTGACATTGGAGTGAATACATAAATAATTGCCATTGCATTTTTAAAATTAAGGCGCATATGCAGCCCCCAGTGATGGATAAAAAAAAATAAACTCATCACTATGAACTGATAGAGGTACAAGGAATAGCTCCATTGAGTAGGACAGCACTGCAATTTACAAGTTTTTTCCAACTAGAGATAAATCAAATGAGAAACAGCTCTCCAGAATTATGGAACTTGAAATAGAAGCTTTGCATACAGGATGTGTACCAAAAAAATAACGGGTCAGTGGTTTTTTTTGCTGTACCCAACCTGTGTTGACATGTGTTAACTGAAAATGCACTCACATTTAACAGCCTTACAATTTGGGGCCATGACCTATTATTTCGCAGGATATTTGGAAGTACTATTTATGTGAGCAGAACAATTTTATTTGCTACACTGTTGGTTTCTAACAGCAGGTCTGAAGCATCAAGCTTACTGCTTTTGGAGCTATTTTCATTGGCAGGTCTCAGCATATGAAAGGCACAGGCATTTTCCATAAATTATTAAAAATGTCTGGGTGCTGTCCGCACTACTTCTGTAACACGTGAGAAAAATACACACATGAAGGAAAACACAAAAATATCAAAGCAGGAGAACAAAATTAAAAGACCAGCACAATTAAGACCTTCATGTAATAGCTGTGTGCCTGAAAACAAAATGGACTATCTTGACAAGTAAAGACCTAATTTTCAGAAAAGTGTGTTGCTCGGGGACTTCTTTAAAGCAATAGCAAGCTATTACTAACAGGAAAAAAAAACCCAGCAGCAACAACACTTTCCTATTTTCAGTTTTTGTTGGACAGAGGCATCTTATAGCCACTTAGTAAAATTCATTCTCTGGGTTAGCAGAAAATCTCGTGAGCATTTGAATACGCAAAAGAACATTTCTCCCACAGCCTCAAACAAAAATCAAGTGGTCTAAGATCTGAAAATTATAGCAGGAGGTCAAATCTTTCAAAACCCTAAGTATAACTGAGCAAACAGCACAAAGGGAGAATATGTTACATTATTTATATCTAAGTCTGTATTTTTACATAAGGATCAAAGGGGTTTTTTTCCTCAAGTCTGTTCCTAAAAGGATCACAGTTGTGCTAAACAAGCTACAAAGATATGTTGCTGCTATAGAATAATCCACTGATAAAAATAAAAGGTGACAAACCTATCTTAACTCATCACCAAACAGTCTCCTGTTCTACAGAGATGCTGGTAAAATAGTACCACAGATCTCAATTGCAATGCCCTTCATATTTATTCACAGTATTAGGACCATGTTTAGGACTCCCTATAAAACCTAAAACTGGTTGATATCTCTTTAAAAAAAAAAACCTCACCGAAGGAGAAACTCCTGCAAACAACATGGAGAAAGGCAATCACCTGAAATTCCCTGTATTTAACTGTGTATATCCCTGTGCTAGGCCTAGTTGCAGCACTAAGAGCCAAATTCAGTAACAGCTTATGGTCTACAAACCTCTGCCAGTTCTCTGGCAGTGACTGCAATGTGGCATTTTGTACATGCAAGAACATTTCTACACAATCAGCTACAACATAATCTGTAACTGCACTCTAAATAACATCCATAGGACTACGGTATTTATTTTTAGAAATAATTTATTTACCAAATTGTTGTATTCAATCATAAACAGTTTACAAACTCCAGACTAACAAAAACATGGAAAAAGATCTTGAGCATAGGAACCCTTCACAGAGAGAAGAGCAGGAAGAGATGAAAAATTGTTTTAGAAGTGCTTCTGTTCAGGAAAAAAGTGTCATTGACCTGTCCTCACTTTAGCTTTTATTTTTCCATTCTGGAAGTTAAAGTACATTAGCAGGTGAGCAAGATGCACTCAGGCATGTGGTGTGACTCTTGGGGATGATCCTGTGCAGGGCCAGGTGTTGAACTTGATCCTTGTGGGCCCTTTCCTGCTCAGCATAATCTGTGATTCTGAGATTTGTGTGAGAAGAGCAAGAGGAAGCTAACAGGCAGGACAAACATATAAAGCTTACAGATTACACGAAATTTTCTATAGGGAGCAAGTGTATATATAGGGAAGAACCTAATGCATGCCTGTTTCTCTAACTTCCCTGCTGGAAACTACAGACTGGATAATGCCATCAGCCACAGACACTGGCAGAGCTCAAAACACAGCCTTAGAGAACCTACTCCAGTCATTTACAAATGCACAGTAAATGGGTAACGTCCCTTAGCATTTTTTTTAAATGCAAAAAATACTTTTCTTGATTCTGACAGGCTAAGTTTAAAAATACTGCCAAACTTCAAACTCAGTACATACATAAAACATTTCATTGATAAAGAACACACAGGTAATTATGCAAACCCCTGGTTCTTTATGTTAGCTTCATAGGATACCTCATAAAAGGGCTTTTTTTTCTTAATTAAATCAGCGAGCATGCACTCAAGCATCCTTACCATAGTAAATCAATTTGTGTGTGCATTGAATGAAAGCAAATTCAATATATAAACACACCACAGAACTTATTTCACATAAGGCGTTATTATAAGCAGTATGAAAAGCGTTTTTAAAAGCACTGTAAGAAACACTTTGACAGTGCTCCTTTAAAAATGGATTTAAAGGAGGTTGATACCTTCTTCCAATCCATAGATAGATCTGAGCACCACTGTAGCAAAGAGCACAGAACTGATTTTTACTTCAGATGTACCAGGAAGATTAAATTGATCCTTGCCCATCGTACCATACAAAAATCAACAGAAAAGCTAAAGAACATGGAAAAACCAAGGGAATCTGTAGTGGAAAAGGTCACAGATCCATGTAGTTTGAGAAAGAAAGAGAAGCCTTCTCCCCAAATACCTACACACACTCTTCCACAACCCCATTCTATTGTTATGAAAAGCTCCTTATGATTTTAAGAGACAGGAATATGCCAAAGGCAGTATATGTTGAAAAGAAATAACAGCTAGTGTAGCCACAGAGTGCAGCTTACATACTCTGCTAGAACAGAAACCTACAAAGACAAACCTGATACTCCTACCAGTAACTTTGACATTTCCTGCTTTGGAGCATAATACAACAGAAGTTGGTCCTGTTGAACATGACTGGCAAATTTAGAAACCAAACACACAGAGAAAGTGGAATATTGATGTCCTCGGGCCTCCCACTGTGACCCAGCTGCAGCCAGGTGCTCTTTCCCAACCCAGCTGTCACCACTGACCCAGTGCCACCTCTCTGCTCTCTCAGGGACAGCTGTCCATAGGCAGCTCGAGATGTCCATCTGCACAGAACCAAACACTTCAGCCAGGGCTGTCAATTTCACATCCCACAACAAAAACAGCCAATGAAACAGACTAGGGTTTTTAATGCCTACGCTCATCTGCAGAGGAATCCCTTTCAACCTTGCATTGCTCCGACAGAGTCTAAAACTGTGTGGAAGGCTGGAGCTGAGAAGCTGCTGTCCACCGCAGCACAGGTGTCACCACTTGCTCCTTCTTCCTCCTCACCCTCCCCCAGTCACAGAGCAAAGGGCAGGAATGAGGTGCAGCTACAACAATCAGCCCCAAAAGAATCGGTGGAAAGTGTCAAATGATAGCCTGAAAATCCCAAGGTGCCCTCAGCCTGCCGGGTGCCAAAGAGATGCTGGTCCTCCCCCGTTAACACAGGCCATGGACACTTTTGGGGATCTACTGAAGGCACATTTTAGAATCATAAAATCATAGAATACCCTGAGTTGGAAGGGACCCGTCAGGACCATCGAGTCCAGCTCCCGGCCTTGCACAGGACACTGCAAGAGTCACACGATGTGCCTGACAGCATTGTCCAAAAGGCCTCAACTCTGTCAGGCTTAGTGCCTGACACCACTTCCCTGAGGAGCCTGTTCCAGTGTGTTCCAGTTTTCACCCTCTGGATGAAAAACCTTTTTCTAATATCCAACCTAAACCTCCCCTGACACAACTTCAGGCCATTCCCTCAAGTCCTGTCACCGGTCACGAGACGGAAGGGACCAGTGCCTGCCCCTCCAAGAGAGCAATGGGTGCGTATATACACGTTTATATTTTTATCATTTTTTCCAGGAACAGCGCTGCAAAGCCCCTTTGCATGACCCACCATGCAATCCTCCCGCAGGATTCCCCGCACGGCGCACAGGCCGGCCCGAGGGGACGGGGAGAGACCCCGCGCTGCCCTCAGGC